>JAYEPQ010000002.1:14433839-15033839 GCA_036321105.1 Dracaena cambodiana | reverse complement strand
AAACCAATTGGCAGAAGTCAATATGATTTCCAAAAAAACAGTTTGGCTACTATTCTTTGACGGAGCGGCTCAAAGAACCCCTGCAAGAGTGGAGGTAGTTCTAATATCCCCGCAAAATCATGTAATTCCCCGAGGGTACTCACTCAGTCCTATTCTAACAAAATATCTTAATACAATGCATTGTTAATGGGATTGCAAATCGCCTAACAACTGGAAATTCGACGTTTAGAAGCCTAGGGAGATTTCAAACTCAGTAAACCAAGAGGAGAATACGAGGTCAAGCATGAACATCTTCTACTTTACTGTGAGGCAACAATTAAAATTGTCAACTCATTCAAGAAGTTTTACATTGACTATGTGCCAAGACAGGAATATGTATACGTTGATGCCTTGGCTTCCCTTGCAACCACATTAGTGCTCCCTGCTAAATCTAGCAAAGCATTGAGATTAGAAGTCGCAAGCTTCTTTGCCCCGAAGAGATACTTGAGACAAATAAAGTCCACATATCAGAGATAAACTTCGAACCTAAAGATTGGCGATTCGTCTTCATCAACCTCGCACTCTCTGAGATATTACCAGAAGATCCTAAAGAAGCCGCTAAAGTGAAAAGAGGCAAAAAAGTTCCATTATAATCCCGAGCTATGCACCTTGTATTAGAAAACGCCAGGTGGGATTTTACTTCGATGCTTATCTCAACAAGAAGCACAAGAAGTGCTCAAAGAAGCACATGACGGGGCTTGCAGTGCTCACCAGTCGAAACCTAAATTATGAGACCAAATAAAAAGAATGGGTTTTTATTGGCCAACAATGTGGCAAATGCCATGGCATATGCAAAGAAGTCCCATGCCTGCTAGGTGCACACAAACTACATACATCAGACTCCAAAGTACCTCCATCCAATTACGATTACTTGGCTATTCCAAACATGAGGAATGGATATTATTAGCTCCAACACTCCATCTTCTCATGGACATCGGTTCATACTAACTATAACCGATTACTTCTCAAAAAGGACAGAAGTTATCCCTTTAAGAAAAGTGAAAACGTCCCTTTAAGAAAAGTGAAAACGACTGATGTGGCATCTATCGCTTTGGTGTTCCTACACAGATCATCAGCGACAATAGTGCTCAATTCACTAGCAAAGCCTACATCAAATTCTGTGATAAATTCAGAATACAGAATGTGTTCTCATCCCATATAACCCGACCGCTAATAGCCAAGCAGAAGCATTCAACAAAACCATTGTTAAGCTTTTACAGAAATTTATCAACACAAGTCACCGTGACTGGAATGAGAAATTGGGAGCTTGTCTATGGGCTTATCGCACAATGGTAAGAACACCGACAAGAGCCACAACATTCTCTTTGGTATATGGTAGTGAGACCGTCCTATCTCTGGAATTCAAATTCCTTTCTTTCAGGTGGAATTAGCTTATAAGAATAGCTACCGAAGAAAAACATAACCAACGACTTCGGGAATTAGAAGCATTAGGTGGAAAGCGCTTAAAAGCTCAATAATAGATAGCAATATTCTAAAATGCGTTTTTAGTATTTGTGTGATCGAGAACTGCATAACGCATAAGCAGATTACACGACGATTAAACGGATTACACAGAATTATGTGGAATATTAATATTTTAATATATATTAATATAATAATTATAAAAAATTAATATATTAAGTGCTAAAAAACTCTAAAAAATTATAAATAATAACTATATGCATGAAAAATGAAGATAAATTGGCTCAACATAAAAAATTAAAAAGATAGAAAGACTTATCTCTTAAGAAAGAACTATACATATATGTATGGATCAAAAGATTCAAAACCAATGCTCAAAAAAGTAATTCATACAATTATCAAATAGATAAATACAATAAACTTATATTCTATTATATCTATGTAAAAATAAATTTATATGATTATATCAAATAGACAAATAGAAATATATTAGACAAATTCTTTTTCCTTTCTTGACAAATAGACAAAAAAGTAAATACTAATAGTGTTGTTTGTACACTAACACAAATTTTAGACTTCCTTTTTTGCTAAAAGTTACTCTAATAGTGTTGTTTTTTTTTTCTAAAACAGTAACAAAGAATTTAATCACAAAATTCAGTCAACAATTTAATTTGTTCTAGAACAATAACAAATTAAAACAATATTTTTTTTTTTGCTTCCAACAGTAACACAGTACCTCCAGTAAGTTCCACACACAATTTAATTTTTTCTCCTACAAGGCTACGACAGTAACATAGTCCAGTGATAGTGAGTCCACAGTATACACACTAAGTTTTTCCAATTTAATTATCCTCAGTTGCAGTTTAATTTTTTTCTTCAAAATTATTGTTCAACACAAGAATTTGATCTCAGTTAGCAAACCATAATTTATGTTCAGCTGCAAAACAAAAGGAAAATTTCTTTACCTATGAGGTCGCGACCGCCAGAAAAGGAGCTGGAGCAAGCGTATAAGGGAGCTGTTTCTATTGTACTCAAGGGCGAAAGCAAAGGAAGAGAAGAATCGGTCAGATGCCAGGGCAAGTCGAGGACGAGTTAGCCCTTCGATGATTCGATCCTTCAGCTCAATCGGTCGGAGGTGAAGGCGAAGACGAGTTGAGGGCGAAGGAAGACTTGAATCGACGCGAAGTCGACGAAGTGAGCTACTTTGATGAAGAAAATGGAGGGGAACAGAGGATTAAGGTTTTTTTGTGCGTTTCTCAGCAAAAGACGAGCCGAGTGAGGGTTTTAATGGATTACGAAATGGGTTCGAGCGGGTTTTTCGTTCTTAGACCCGCTAACCTTGCGTCCGCATAATCGAATTATGCGGGTTATGTCAATTATGCGGATACAAAATCGCCCTGTCTACATAGACAGGGCGTTCTATCCAAAACGCATGCGGTTCGATCCCGCATACGTTTATGCGAGCGCATATGCGCCCGCATAAACCGTTTTTAAGAATACTGACAGATAGAGCTCTATCAAGCATGAATATCCCGAGCCTTTAACAAGAAAGAGGAAAAATGGACTTTCAAAAAAGGCGACTTGGTATTTGCAGTCAGACGACCGATGATCATGACACATAAGACTAAAAGCAAATTCTAACCAAAATGGGAGGGCCCATTTGTAGTAGAAACGATCTACTCAAACGGAGCATACTAGTTGATCAATTAATACAATGACCAGATGATGATGCCAATCAATAGGAAATTCCTGAAGAAATATTATTATTAAAAGAATGAAGTCATCTGACCGCTTCTTCAACACAACAAATGAAGAAATGCTAGCTCACTGCTAAGGTACGCTCCACGCACCAATTGGGGTGTCAAACAAAAACAATCATACATCTTTATGACTAAGGATAGAGAAAAAGTTTGGCATGTAAGCCCAAACGAAACCCTCGCTGACCCTATCATACTAGGGGTAAAAGTATGAACTATCCAATACTGTCAAGAGACTCAAGACAATGGTAAGAGAACAAGTTTCTCGCAAGCCTATCATGTTGGAGGTAAAGGTATGAACTGCCCAACGCTACTAAAGAACAGAACCTCACTTGAAAGGAATCCTCCAAGAGTTGTAATATTTCTTGTATGGTGAAACTCTTTCCATCCTTCCACTTTTGTATCCTCATCTCAATTCCTCTTTTAATTCTCTAAGTGTTAAGTTCTGTTCTTTTGCTTAGTCTTTTAAAAGGGATGGCTGAATTGGTTATGTGCAGGTGATCGAGTGTCGCACGGGCAAAATGGGTAAAAATTCCTAAGCCAGTGATATAGAACTCTTCCAACCTAAAAATGTGAGAAAGAAAAACTTGCAAGTAAGGTGCCACATAGGCACCACACACTATATAAAAAGTAACTTTCAACTTCCTTCTTGATCAAACAAAAACTTGTAGTGCAAGTTACCTTACTTTCATTACTTCTATTTTACTTCCATACAAACAAATATACACTTAGTGAAACATTGTACCCAAGCTAGGCTTAAGTAATCATGAGAATAGATATATGGAATGGTAAAATTTTAATTTGCCCCCTAGTTAAAGAATTTGTCGAATTTTTTGGTGCTACTACAAGGCAGTGGTAAAGTTAACATCAACAACTCATTGCTTTATTTATGGAATACAACAAAATCAGAAAGGTTTAGTAAACAAAACTTTGGAAAGTTTCTACATACAGTGAGGACATCTTTGTTGATGACAAGACTGCGCTATTTCAGGGTATGTTTCTTCACACCTGTTTGTTTCATTCACTTGACGTCCAAAAAATTGATTTCTAGCCATTTCTTTATTGGCTTTTTTATACATACCCCCCCCCCCCCCCCAAAAAAAAAAAATCTCATATATTTAGAATCTTAGATATAAACACCCCCAAATCTCAACATTTAATCTAGGGGTGAACACTCTGCCAGAGGGATCTATCCGACCAAGTGGGTAAGGCGAGACTCCGACTTTGTGGCTCAGTAGAGTCCAACCGAACTCCGATCGACTTTGAGTCGGTCGGATGCAGCCGAATACCGATGGAGTCAGACCAATTCTAACAACCTATTGATCTTAAACTCTAATTTGATTCAAGCTTCCAAGTGCTCGATCCTCAATTAGATCCCACCACGATTGAGGCATGAGGATCTTCCTTTCCACGGTGAGCATCGATCTTAATTTGAGCTCACTTTACTTCTTAATTTGTTATTTGTTTTGATGTTTGATTCATTTGAATTGAGCTAAATTTCGAAAAGTTTTGATCTTTGAAAGTTGTTTATTGTAGAGTTTGGATTATTCGAAATCTATGGTGGTTTTGAGCTGCAACAGCTTTTCATTTGTAAAAAAAGAATTTCAAAGAGTTCGAAATAATGACAGCTAGTAGCAAATTTGAATTGTCTTCCAGCAACTCCGCCGGCCACCGACACCGAGTGGGAAGTATTGATACATCGCTCGAGAGGCTCATAAGCTTCCGTGAGGCGATAGAGAATTAAATCACTTGTTGCAATGTGTTGCATGTTGCTTTTGATAAAAAAAGCAATGGTGGGTTTGATTGGAAGCTCCAACGACTTGGAGAAGTGAGAAAATCAATGATGCGGTCGGAGTCGAATTCCGACTGCCTCCGACCAAATTCTGACCGCCTCCATTAGATTATCATTTCATATGCGAGACCCCAACTCTATGAAGCCCCTATACTCCGACCAAGTCCGATTGGTGTCAGTCGGATTGGTCGGAGTCGAAAAAGATGTTCATCTTTAGTTTAATCACGGACCCCCAAATCATACAAGTGTGTCCAAGAAGGTGCTGGTAGAGACGAGGAGGCCAACCACAGCCCAGCACCCAACTGCCAAGGCAGTACCTAGCAGTTTGGGCAATTTTTTTTCCAGGTTTTTTCTATTAATGATTCACACATCATTTTTTTAAGAACAAAATTACTAAAAATCACATGATCATATTTAACAGCTTCTTGATAAATAATTAAAGATGTATTAAGCATTTGAATCATAAGAACTGTGTAATAGAACTATCAAATATTCGGAATCAAAACATACTTCAATTATATTATTGAAAACTACAATGAATCTAAATATCAATAACTTAAAACATAAGAGAAGTCGAGCATTTGAGAAACATACCGATGAACATCAAATAAATTGTTAAGGTGGGTTTTTTCCTTAACATACTCCTCTTACGGGCATTATAAGTCAAAACGCAAGCAAACCCAATACAGAAAAGAGTCTTATCTGCTTCGAAACATGTCCAACCCGTTTAAATTGTGTTCTTAAAATATAAAAGGGTTGCCCACAGCCTAAACAGACCAAGCGCCCCTTAAGCTGATGGGCCACCTAGATGGTCCGAATAGCCTGGCAAGCACTTGAATGCTTGCCAGTGCTGGGCGACCCCCCAGTATTGATTCGAGTAGGAATAACATTGAATCTGCCCAGCCGGTTGCCTAGTTGGCCATCTCGGCCACCCTTTCAAATACTGCAAGGATGCTCAAAAACTCATTCGTTTGGTGTGCCGTGTGAGGTTGATATTATGCACCAAGTTTAAAAATATCAAAATCGCTCTTTATATCGGTTGATAATTCACGGATTAAATCAACAGTATCGGGTGTACTGTATTGGCAATACAAAAAATATCGGCAATATCAACAATATCGACAATATCATATTGATATTATAAAGTATTCATATATCGAGTATCTCAAAAACTGACACGATATATTTATGTGATATATTGGAACTGGCAGACATTTAAAACCTTGCTTTGCACCAAAAGAGTATTAGCGAAGAAATGAAGGTGTTGTTCATGCTTTTCAGCCAGAAAAATACAAAATCGACCCAATAAAGGTCATGTGACATATCAGATATGCAAGAAACTGTGTCCACAATCAGCCCACTGCTGCAAGTTCAATGTCATCGCTCAAAATTTTCACGGCACTTGCAAGAACAAAGAAGGCTCTAAGATGAGGACGGCACTTGCAAGAACAAGGAAGGCTCTAAGATGAGGAAAAGAAGATCAAGCTAAGCCCCATAGCTTGGACAAATTTCCAAAAACAATCTCCGTGTGAATGCACATTTAATCTTTCAATAGCCTTTTTTTTATGTAAGCAAAAGTTTTTAAAAAGTATAGAAGCTACCAGATGAAAAGATAAACCCAGTTGTATTCAGAAATTTCATGTAAAAAACAAGTATTATAAATTAACATCTAAGAAATTCCTACAGCTCTTAGAGCGTCTATCACAATAGGTACAAGGTTGAATAACTCTTTTTTGATTTACACATTTGGACCATGCATCTTCCAATTGAATAGTGGACTTTTAATAGAATATAATCATTATACCCTACATACCAGTTAACTGTTATAGTCTTTTGAAGCTAACTAGCAATCACTTGTATTCTTATGCAGATCACAGATATTTTCAGATGTCAACTCATAGATCTATTTCCAAAAAATTGAATAAAAAATACGTGGAAAGTATGTATATTACCTTAATGGAACTTCCTGTGGTTAACTTGGGTAAGATCTCTTTGTCTTGCACAGACAAAGTTTCCATACGATAAGCCAGAACGCTTGAAGAGGGGAACCACTTTTGGGTGTTCCACCAGTATGTTAACCATGGGGCATAATGAGCAACACGATATGCCCATTGGTCTCGTACAAACTGCTGACTGAGAGCATCTTTTGATAAATTGGAAGGGAAATTTGGCCACCAGTAGTTGGAACCTGGAGCTAATAGTGCTGCCCCAGCAAGCCTGCAGGCATTTCAAAGTCCATCATTAGAAGAAATGAAAGGGGAAAACTGAAAAGGATAATAATGAATCAAAAGTAATATATATATCATGGCTCATATTCCTTGAAAGAAATAACAATCTCTACATGTTAATCCACGATTAAGCTGCTCCATGGCTAATGTAAATGATGCTAATATGATAATACGCTCCTCCCAAAGAAACCGCAGATTTTCAATTAAAGATGACAGATTAAGACATCCTCTTGGTGGGCAGGCAACATCCCTGCTGTGGACAGATTTCCTAGGAAACCTTACAAAACCACTTTACACAAGTTATCCCTACGTAAAAATGCCAATGGGTTTTAAACAACTAGGTTGGAACTAATAAACGAACATCTGCAAGTTATTTAAATCCAGTTTTTAGTTTAATTGAAGGGAGTCATAAATGGAAAAGGAAAAGAATAATTAAATATGTCCTTTCTCTTGTAAGAAGGGGGGAAAAACAAATTGAAAATTTTAACACTCCTGAACCTATCATACTAACAATTACAGAAACATGACGACCACATGATAAGTATGGCTTCCCTTCAGAAGAAGTATGACCGTTGATTTGTTGTCGTTTTGATTATCCAAGGAAATCTTCACCTCCAACATAGTTCACAGAGAGGCAGACTTCCATTGGTAGCCAACCATGTAACCTGTTTCTTTTGACGGTTTCTTCTCACAAGTTTTTTTTTTCCCCACCTTTTTCCCTCTCCCATTTGGAAGCAACAGGGGCCTTCAAATTCTAGAGAGAAAACCTCCCTGCAAACCTCTGGACCACATGGAAAGCTTTTCGTGCAAACATGACTCAGCAAATGGGGTTAATAAACATGTTTTAAAATTGTAAATGATGAGGTTTGTACCCAGAACTTCTTGAGACCTGGTGTTTTTGTACCCTGTCAAAAGATTACTTTAGTGCTTTACACAATCGTATTATGGCTGATGCATATCAAGGATAACTGAAAAAATGAATACTGCAAATTCACTAGTGAATCTTCCTGTGTGATCCGACTGAAGCTTAGACAGCATGTTTGACCTCGAGTAAGTTTAACCTAACAGCAATCACCTTCCAAAACGAAGTGCTTTCTCAGATGAAGAGCTTACTTCTTCGAAATATAAATCTTTAATTCAAGTATGAACCTTATTAATACCCTGTATCCATTACTATTAAGCAGTCCTGGGAAGAACCTTGGTCCTCCATTTCTTGCCAAAGTTTCAATCTCAATGTCATTTCTGCAGATAATCCAATCAGACAAATAACTCGATGCATCCTATTACACCTACAATGAAGATTACTGCATGAGTATGTGAGTGTTCGGTCTAATCTACGATATCCAAAATAACTAAGCAGTCACCATTTACTTATCCTACACCATGTTTTCTCTATGTACATTAAGTTTGACATTTAAACAGTAGAATATTGTGAAGTCCTACAGGGCATAACTCTCTTTTCATTTGGAAAGTTCATATACAGTTACTATCGCATTTAATGATGTATTCGGATCCTTAGAGGGTCATGACACAGACGTGAATTGATCTCCCGTGAAATCAATAATATTATCAAAGCCATACCTGTGAGGGATGTATTTCAGGCAGGTCCACACATATTCTCCTCCCATCGAAAATCCCATAACAAAGAACTTGGGACCTAGTTCTAACTGATCAGCAAGTTCTTCAATATCTTGAGCAGTGCTTTTAAGGGACCCATTTGGGTCAGGATCACTCTCTCCATATCCAGGTCTATCAAAAGCTACCACGTAAATACCAAATTCATCTGCCAATTCCTGAAAATTCCTTACTGTCAACAGTATATCAACAGAAAAAGAAAAGGGACAGAAAATGAGGCACGAAAAATCACAAGAAGGATGACAACTAGTACCTGAGAGACGGGAAATACACTATGCTTGCAAGAATCTAAGCCATGAATGAAGATGATCTTGTGCACAGCCTTCTCCTTTTGGACTCCAGTTTCTATGTACGAAAGGTTCCTTCCATCTTTGAGTTTAATTCTAGGTGATGTGATAGGTGGACCACCCGGAGATCCACATGCTTTAGGGGGAGGAGGCTGAATTGCTTGATACGACAATGCTAACAATCCCACCAACAAAACAACTGAGAGTTTCGTAAGGATTCCTGAAAGGAAAAAAGAAACAAAAATGTTGAATAAAATATTATTTCAAAAGAATCAGAACATAATGAGGAAAAACATAGTCGAGAATTTTTCATTTTGGGTGGTCGGGGGGTGGGGAATGTGCAAAAAGCACAGGAAAGAAAACCTACAGACTCTCGAACGAACAAATAAATAAATCATAACAAGGTTGGGTTCCTACATAGTTAATACAGAGTAATTATATATTCAATAGCATCCCTCACATGGTTGAAAAATTCCATTTCACCATATGGAAATATAATGGATAGGAAACTCGTCAAGCATGACTTCCACCACAATCTGGAAAAATAGCTCTGCTAGCATGGTAGCTTGCAAGTGTTGGCCCGAATCCCAATTGCACCAGTTACACATAGAGGCTACTATGAATTTGTTATGAACAAACAAAGTGTAATTAACAAAGAAGAGCATCTGATTATGGAAGCTAGAATGTCAAACCCATTATAGGCGAAAAGAATCTAACTAATTTAATGGTCGTAGAAGTTTGATGGAAATTTGAAAAATTAGTACATCTATATTGTCCCCCAAACAAATTGAACCAAATCCTTGGAAGTTGTATGCAGAATATTAAACAACAGCATCATATACAGTTCCAGATTTTTATACCTAACGGTAAGGAATGATTTAGTCGGTTTGTGTAACTAGTCACTTTCTATTGGCCTTCCCTAGGAATTTATCAGTAAGGGAGATGATAAGCGGATACAATTTAACATGCTGGAAAAGGGAACGTATACCATCAATCTCAGCCAAATTTGATTGGGAATATGTTCTAATTCTGTCTTTGGTTCTGTCTGTGACTTAGAGCTGAACATACTTCCAAATACAAATCATTTATCTCTCTTCTATATCATTTCTTAGTATCAATGGCTTTGTTGGTTGCATCAGTATAAATTGCATGCATATGATAAAAAAAGGTAGGTTTCCCTATCTACCAACAAGCCTTCTTGGTTTTTTGTATGTCATTCCCATCTATAATTTCCTATAGACATAATTTGCACCAATTTACAGGATTGATATAGGTTGAAAACCAACAAAAAACTCCAGTTTTTCATGACTTCACATATAGTCGCACCAATTTTCAAGTTTTCCATAGCTGACCAGGACGGGACATGGAAGCAGAATCACATGAAATTGAAACAAACACAGTCCACAAACATATTGGAGAAGCATAAATACATGATTCATGTGTATTTACACGCATATTCTGGCACAATATGTATTCATGTGCATTTCAATGCTCGAGCATGTGTACTTATGCATACATGTTGCCGTATAATGCACATGTATGCATGGGCAAGTGTATGGAAAGCATGCTACCATGTGCTTCTCAAATAAACACTGTCCCCACATGGATGAGTGAATCTTTTTTCTCCACTCAACTCTTTTAAGGACCATCTCTTTTCAACAATTAGCAACGGATCATTAAATCTACTAGAAATTGCTAGGCTGCATACAAACCCCTCTCTATCAAGGTGAATCTGAATTAGACAGGATCAACCCCTCATGATCCTAACTCTGAAATGTGATGCAACTATTCAAGCTCCCAAGAATGGTCAGGTTTATGGTTCAAGCAACATGCTCATGCATGGTGCCTCTGGGAGTATGTGCTTGTGTGTGTAAGTTCACTGGAGATGGTTTGCTCCTAGCTTTTTGCAACAAGTGGCTCCACCACCATCAATGACAATTCCCCACTCCAGCATAACCACCTTATGGAGATTGTCTAGTAACAAACGTGGTTGAACCCAATCTACTCAAATAGGATCAACTTCTAGCCCTTGCGCTTCCAAAATAAGCTCAATTGAACTCAAATATGATCTCACGAAAAGTTATAACCAATTAAGTAACAATTTTAGACCAATATTATCAGTTCCCTGTATGTTGTCTTGTGGTCATCATTCAATGTATAAACGGGTGCAAGATCGCCATGATCAAAGCCTAATCAGAAAACTATACATATATAGCCTTCAGCTAAGCCATTTGAAATTGACATAACAGATCCTTCTCCATTATTCTTAATAATGAGAATATCCGGCGTCATAGCAAGCTTATTCAAATCCTTCTCCCATCATCCTTGTTATACTTGATTCCTCCCCTAGATTATTTTTTAAAGGCATCAAATATTATTATTCTGCTTGACTGATCATATCAAGAAACCATCCTAGCATTCTTTTTCCAGAGACTCCCAAGTTAATAGACTTGCAAACTGATTCACAGTTCCCAAATTAGCAAAATTTCCCCCAAATTAGGATCCCTTGCCAACCCACTTCCCCCATCGATCTAAATGGGTAGATAGCATAATCTCAGTAACCTAGAACAAAACTCTCAAACAACCCAGCTAGAGGTCCTAAAAATTACTGTCTTTAGATTTTCACATAGAAATTAATTGGCCCAAGTACAACCAAATTATCAAATTAACCTTCGAATTTCTAAAATAACAAAAACCCATCTCCTCAAATTTCCCAAATATCAAGGGATCATATAAATAAATTCCAAAAAAAAGGAGAGATTGATCACCAGAAGGGAGGGAGAGGGATGAGGCCTGCTTCTTCCTTCGAGTGTGGGATCTTGCTGACGCAGCTGAAATCTTCCTGTTTACAGGCGCCATTGCTGCTGCTGTTGCTGGCTAAAATCCACGAGAGATTTTGCGCTCACAGGGGGCGGCGATCTCTGATCACCTCAAAAGCTCACCCCAACAGAAGAGGGACTAAAAGTGATTTTTGGTCAAGGTCCTTGGAGAATTTCTAAAGGAGCATACCAATTTTACTAGCGAGCCCACTTAAAAACTTGGAGGAGTTTACATAAGAGCACACCATTTTTCTTAGTGAGCTCACTTTCCGAGTGAACGAAAAAGAACTATGTTGTGGGCTCACTGGGAAAAGTGGTATGCTCCTAGAAACTCCCAAACTTGGATAATATAACAAGGTTGCAACTGTTTTTTTTTTCCCTCTTGTCTCCAAACTCTCCTCTCTCTCTCTCACCCAGTAAAGAACACTTGATTTTCTAAAAAAAGAAAAATTGAATCCTTAAATCCATGACCATAACTCCCTTCTCCCCTGTAAAAAAATTTGTATCCATCTTCCTCATTCAAATTTTAAGTTTTTAAATATAGGGTTTTGGATTAAAAAAGTATAGAAATACGATTGAAGTGCGAGAGGAAGTTTTGAAGTGTTCGAGGCTAAGAATAGCCGTTTGAATTCTATCCCCAGACAGAATGATGACTATCCGAGTTTAAAATCCGAACAAATTCTATCATGTCTGGAATGTAGATCCGGATAGTTAATTTTTAAGAGAACAAATTTTATAAAAACACTCTGTCTGGATTTACAGTCTGGACAAAATAATAATTGTCCAGGCTCACAGTTCGGACAGTGTTTAATCTATTAATAATCTAAGCCTGGACAAAGAAACTTTAAAGAGAATGAGCTCTTAAAAATTTCACTTGTGAAGGGGTGTGCGGCGTGGCGAGGGGAGTGCGGCGATATTGTGCACAGGACGGCGAGACTAGGGCACTAGTCTAGGACACAGAAGAGAAAGGGAGATAGAGTGGTGAAGAGGCAATTTTGGAAATGTAGTGGGCTTAGTAGGAGAAGAAAGAGACGAAAGAAGAAAAGATAGGAGAAAAATATAGTGTGCTTACTAAGAAAAACTTCCTCCCGTCAAAAGAGAGAATACTCACTAAAACTTTAGGATAAATTATGTGCTCCTAAAGAAACTCCCACCCCCTTAACATTATTCTTATTTGGCTGTTACCCCTTCGTATCTTGAATATTTCATATATAACTTTAAAGATTTAAGTTTTTGCAAATATCCTAAAATAACTGAAATCTCTTTTGACATCATGCTCATGCAGCATTTTTGGACAGGTGTGGATTTATGAGATCATTGGTCGAAAATGATTTATTAAAAAGGAAATTTGGTGTCATGACATGTAAGAATTGAATATGGATAGAAAATAAATATTGAGTCATATTCAGATATTTAGATATGTATGCTAGTTAGATATAGAAAATGACCAATTGAAAACTATAATTTATTAATTTATTTTTCTTTCGATTTTTCTTATAACAAAGTTTGGTTATGACCCGATAAGATGCAGGTCGTATTTAGTTTTTTTAAAGCAAAGTAGGACAAAAGCCAACGAATCTCATCTCCAATGTGATCAATGTGATCGACACTATTGTTCACCATAAAAAAATAATTGAGTTTCTCTTTACCGACAATATTTTAATAAAGGATTACAATCTAACGGTTTCTCATTTACAGAATATGAGAAAGATGGACTTCCTCTTTATTTAAGACTGGGTTTCTAGGTAGCTGTGAAGAACGATCCCGCTCTCCGTTGACACTCCGTACAATCTCTCTCAGTTGGCTAAAGGAAAGGAAAAATAGCTCTTTACTCTTGATTATAGGCAGTGAAAATTTCTAAGTAAATAGGATTTTAGCTAACTCAGTAGCTCCGCGTTTGGCTAGTTTTAGCCTCGCGTTGAGTAAAACGCGAAGCTATCAATAGCTCCGCGTTAGCTCCGCATTCTGGTTATTTAGCGCCGCGTTTTGATGCGATTAGCTCCGCATGAACAGATAACCAGAATCTCAAATTGACTGAGATTATGATTTGGGCTTATCCAAATACTCAAATTAAGTCCAATCAGAACTTTAAATCAAGAGATTTAAATTAAAACTAAGATATTTGATTGGAATTCTTGATGAGTGCGAATTCTATTTAGATAGAAAGTCTTGCATGGACCTGGGGCTATAAATACCTTCTTCGTGAAACCCTAGGGGGTCTTCTTTTTCGGCATCTGAGGTCTTATTTCGGCAATTGAGATCTTTTCCTCTTGGAGAATTCAAGTTACGCACAGAGTCTCGAGTTCGTGAAAGACCAGAGAAGATCTTCCATAGTCGGCCGTTATCTTCAAGAGAGAAGAGTTCGACGTTCGATCGTCCAAAGGAGCTGCTTGACAGATCCCATCACCACAGATCCCACACTACTTTGTAAAAGAGAGAGATTGAACTATAAAATCCTCTCGTTTGTTCTTTTTATCTCTTGTTCACTTTCATTGTAATCTAAGTTGAATTCAATGGAAGGAAGCAAAACTTTTGCGGCGAACATTGATCACAAGGGGTAATTTCTGGGAGAAGACGTTCGTCTGAAGAGTGTGTCTCTAGAGTGTAGAGTGTCTCTGTAGCGTCTCCTCTGTCTTTCGCTCTCCCGCCTTTTATAGGGGGCTTGGAGTAACGTCCCGCCATATTTTGCTCGACCGTTAGCTCCCACTACTCAAGAAGTGCCGCTATATTCGTTAGGCGGTTGTTCCCATGATCGAAGTAACGCCGCTGCATCCGTTTGGCAGTTATTCCCACGACCCGAGGTGGCAATTCTTCTGTTCGGGTCGGGTGACTTTGTATTAAACCCTACCCAAAAGCTATGGGTAGTGTCGCGAATTTCAGTTTTAGATTCGCGAACCTGTTTTATCGTCTAGATCGCGGACCTCAGTTTCTTAGATTCGCAGATCTCAGTTTCTTAGATTCACGGATCCGATGAGTTGCGGACTTCTGTCTCTGAATTCGTGAATTTGCTTTGCTTTTCCAGAATTTTTCGCCGACAAAACCCCCTCCAAAGTTTCCAAATCTCTCATGATTCTTTGAGGAGTTTCGGAACACTTTGGATATAATATTCTGTATTAGAACCTCCATTGCGTTTGCTTGAAGTCTGTGACTCTGTATTAGTGCCACTACTGCTTCTTTCTTTTGAAGCGACACGTCTCTGTATTAGGGACGCGACTCTTCATCTTTGAGTGGAAGACGACTCTGTATTAGGGTCACGAACTCTTGTTTTAGAAGGAACACGTCTCTGTATTAGGGGCGCGAACCTTCATTTTTGAGTAGAAAATGACTCTGTATTAGGGTCGCAAACTCTCGCTTCGGAAGGAACATGTCTCTGTATTAGGGGCGCGAGCCTTCATTTTTGAATAGAAAACGACTCTGTATTAGAGTCGCAAATTATCTTCGGAAGGGGCACGACTCTGCATTAAGGTCGCGAGCCTTCGCTTTTTGAGAAGAAAGCGACTCTGTATTAAGGTCGCAAACTGTCTTTGGAAGGGGTGCGCTCTGCATTAAGGTCGCAAGCCTTCGCTTTTTGAGAAGAAAGCGGCTCTGTATTAGGGTCGCGAACTTCGCTTTTTGAGGAAAAACAGACTCTGTATTAGGGTCGCGAACTTTTGCGGGAAGGCTAGCAGGCGGTTGTTTTTCTACGGTGTCAGAATTGAGACGTTCTCTGAGCTGCATTAAATGAAAAGGTATTCACGAGATTCGAGCCGAATATCACGTCTGTCCAGAGATCTCGGCCGTCAAATCATCGGCTATATAACTTCCACTTTACGAAAGAGATTGCCCTTATCTCAAGAAATTTGAAATCTGAGTTCTTTGTTTGGAGAATCTTTGCTATATAGAACCTTACTACCCGAGTCGCTTTGCCCGACAGTTTGGGTATGATCAGCTTTACGTTGGTAATCCCAATAGAGAATTAAACTTTATTGGGAATGTTCTTGAGGGAGCTCGAGCTTGGTTTCACTTCGTCGCAGGTGGAACTCAAGCCAAATTTGATCTTCCGCTCAAGACTTCAAACTCGAGTATGAGCTTCTGCTTCTGTAAGTGGTTTGCGGTTGCTAACTCTGCTCCTCAGAATTTCAACATACACCATACCAGTCTGCGGGAAATCAGATCCTGGTATGCCCAGAAAAAGAAGGCCGGCAGCACGAAAGTGGCAGGGATGGAGGACTACAGGGGGGACAACGCATCTAATGAATCGGAACAAAGGGAAGAGGACACTGATGCACCGGTTCAGGCTGCCTCTCTTGATGCTTCTCCTGATCCGACGTCGAGGAAGACTTCTCCTCCATCGCAGTCTTCTCCCGAGAAATCTTCACATAAGCGGAAGAGACTAAGGCGTCTTAGCGACTTGCCTACCATTCCGCAGGGAACTGATTCGTAGAGCACCCTATCTGGGACAGGAACTACAACACCCACTCCAGTTGCTGAATCCCTCGCTGAAGAATCCAAGGAGGATGAAGATGACTCCTCCTTAACTCTCCGCTCTCTCAAGAGGCGTCGGAACCAAGGACATGTTCTTTGCAATGACCCTGCTCCCATTACTCAAAAGGGTTCTATTCCTCCTTTTGGCTAGGCCGACATTGAAGTTAGTGCTTCTTCGGCCTTACAAGAGGATTCTGTAGCTCTTGTTGCTCAGGGCACTGCAGATGATGAAGTGCAAATCATTGGGGAGACTCGCGCATCAGATCCCCCAAAAGCAGTACCTCTCTCTGAAGATCAAGATGAATGGGGCGATGATGATGACGCCAGTAGTGACAGTTTTCTCTCTTCTACTCCTCCTTCAGATTATGGTAAATACGTCTTTTTGAGTGAGGAGGTTCGAACCGAAGTATACGGGCCTGAAGTGTTTGGTCCTGAGGTGTACGGACTTGGAGAATCCAACGTCTAACCTTTAGGTCTTCATCTTCTTTCTTCAGCAGTTATGATATTTTATCAAATGATACTGTAATACTTAACTATCAATTTTCTTCTTTTTACTAGCTCCAGTTTTGACTCCGGACTTAGAGTGCATGGGCGCGAAGGTGACTTCCCCAGACAATACCATCGCGGGAGCTGAAACTGGTGGAGCGACCAAAGTTACTACTTCTGCGGTTGATACTTCAGAAGTAATGATTCCCAAAGCTGCTATGTCTATGGTTTTGGCCACAGCTACTCCAACTGATGCTGTAGTTCAGGAGACTGTAATTGGTAGCTCCGCGGAAATCTCCAGGGGTGCCATTCCTCCTGGTACTAGTTTGGTTACAGATCAACCCGCTTCTGTCTCATCCAGTATTACTCCTCCTCATGCAGAGATTGACATCCTTGAGACTGATTTGCTGAAGGACACAGTGGAGACTTTCTTTCACTTCTTGGACCACTGTATTGATAAAATACTGAAGGGGGTTCCTTCTGTTTCACTCGCTAATGTTCTCAACATTTATCTAACTGGTATTGTTAGCATTGGTGGAGAGGATAGAGCTGCTCCTTTTAGGCTTATGATAACTCAGCTTCAAAGGCATGTTGAATCTCTGTCGAAAGCCAGAAGTGTTGATAAATCTGAGACAGTGGAAATCATTTTCCAGAAGCTGAAAGAGGAACAACTTAAATCTCAGAAGGAGACTCAGGAGAAGGCAACTGTTTGCAAGGCCTCTTTAGAAAAGTGTCAATCAGACCGCGAGTCTCTGGTTCTTCAAATGGAAGCCGCTGCTTCAATCGTCAAGGACCATGACCAAGCTATTATTAAGGCTCAAGAGACTATCGCCAAGGCTCAAACTTTCTTGGCCAAAATAACCAAGGAGCGCGATGAATCAATGAGGAACCTCGTCGACTTATCGCGTCAGCATGACAATACAACCAGAGATCTCCAGGCGATACAGGCTGAATTGGCTACACTGGAGGCTACTGCAGCGCAAAATGTTATCGCCAGTGACGAGGAATTACGTCGTCAGGCCGCTGTTCAAGCTTATGAAACCCTTCAACAAGACATTGACGATGCGGAGGAGAAAATAAAGGCCCTTTTGAACCATTGAATTGTAAAACTCTTGTGTACACTGTTTTAGGTTCCATTTTTTGTAATAGTTCCCTTGTCGTTTATGGAGAAACTCATTTTGGCCTTCCAAGGTATGATTTTGCAGTTATTCTTCAAAGATTTGTAACTAACTTGCCATCTTTTGTCTGAAGTTTGCGAACCACCGTAAAACTCTGGTATCTGTATATCTGTTACGCGACTTTCTTAAGTCACGTGAATTTTAGGGGTTCGTGGATTTACACAATTCATATCTAACCCGCGACCCGGGTTTCGGAATTCTGGTCCGCGATGCTTCGTCTGGAAGTTCGTGGAATAGACCATAGATTTTTCAGAATTTGTAGAGACTTCTGCGAGCCATGGGATGCAGCCATTTGGGCGTGGGATCCCAAGCGTTGCCAGTATTTATGACGAGATCTCCGGGTTGCAATATATAAGCGTCCCATGCAACAGTAATGAATTTTGTTGAGATCTGAACTGAAAATCTTAGCCGAAGATCTCGGCTTTATCTCTTCCAAACTGGAGATCATAGTTACCAAACTTGTCTATATAAGACACCTGACTTCTTCAATGGAAGATCATTCAGCCGTGAGAATTTTCTTCGTAACTCTCTTCTTTTCCTTTCTTTTGTAGTCGATTGTTTTCTACAGTCATCTTTTCTTCTTCTCCAACCGAAGTGATGGATAAGAGTTGGCATATTACAAGGCCTCCAGACCGTCTTAATCCAGCGGTGTGTTTCACCAAAACGGTTCTTCTGACCATAGTCATTTTCCTTAATTGAGGTGAACTTCTTCTTCTGATTTAGATTCTCTTCTTCCTTCTTTTTCTTCTCTTTTTAACAGGATTTTAACCTGGCTGCAGGAGATAACCGTAGTCATTCTCCTTAACAATTTGTAATCTTGTTCTCTTCCCTACCGAGCACTCCGCAAAGTTGGGATGCTAAACGGTTAAGGTGCTCAATGGTTAGGGTGCGCTTGAATTTGTGCAACCCCTCACGTTTTTTTTTTTTTTTTGTTTGGGTGCATGCATTTTCCCTAACCATTGTTGGCAAGAAAAAACAAGATTATACTCTCGAACCGTCCTTTAAAAGGAAGCTACAAGAGCAAATTGGAAGGGGAGGCTGTGGAGCAAACTTTTTGATCTGAATCATGCCGAAAAAGGCGGTTACAGAAGCAAGTCTGTCATTCCAGAAGAATGGCCTGCAAGAACAAACTTTTCGATCTGAACCATACCGAAAGAGACGGTTACAGAATCAAGTTTTCTCTCTTTTTTTTTATCCACTCTTGTTGACTGTACAACACTAGAGAGTTCTCTGTAATTTTGTTCTGATGATGAATAAAGAAGTTCTTTTCTTTCTACGTAACTGAGAGTATCTGAAAGATGATTCTGATGTTGATTACTAGAGATAACTTTTAACTTGATAATTTCGAAATGAATCAAAATTTTTCTAAGTACCCGAAATTACTGTGGATGAAAGAACTTCTTGTTGACTAATTTGATTTGTCAGAGGTATTATTTAACACGGCAAATTTGATAAAAGGGAAAATCTGGGGAAAATCTAGTTCGCCAGAGGTAATTTTTAACTTGGCAAATTTGATAGAAAGAAAATCTGGTTCGCCAGAGGTAATTTTTAACTTGACAAATTTGATAGAAAGAAAATCTGGTTCGCCAGAGGTAATAATATTTAACTTGGCAAATTTGATAGAAAGAAAATCTGGTTCGCCAGAGGTAATATTTAACTTGGCAAATTTGACCGAAGGAAAAAACTCGCCAGAGGTAATATTTAACTTGGCAAATTTGATAGAAAGAAAATCTGGTTCGCTAGAGATAATATTTAACTTGGCAAATTTGATAGAATTTGGTTCGCAAACTGAAGGCCTTTAGTCCGGAACCAAAAATTTTGATTGATGAACTTCTAATTACAGAGAAACTTTTTACTCATAATTCGTATAGAACTACCCAGGTCGTATTATAACTGGTATTCTGCAATTTTGCTAAGAATAATACTTCTTCAGGAACTTGCCGTTGATTGGCATCAGGACCTTGCCACCATTAGGCTTTGTCAACCGATACGCACCGTTGGAGTAGACCGTATCAATAACAAAGGGTCCCTCCGACTTTGGCTGGAACTTTCCTCTAGACTTCTGACTTGTTATGATTGGTCTTCTAACTGACAGGACCAGATCACCCTTCTTAAAAATTCTTCGTTTAACCTTTTTGTTAAAGGTTCTGGAGATCCGTGCCTGGTATAGCTCGATATTATGTTGAGCTTCCAAACGCTTGTCATCCAAGACTTCTAACTCTTGGAGTCGTTGTTGATGCTTTTCTTCTTCGGTCATCCTAGTTGTTAACGCGACTCGCAACGATGGGATTTGGATTTCCAAAGGTAGGACCGCTTCTAATCCGTATACCAAGAAGAAGGGCGTGGCATTGGTAGGAGTTCGGACTTTAATGCGGTATACCCACCGGCATTCTCCGAGTTTTTTGTCCCAATCCCGTTGATTGAATGACACAAACTTCTTAAGAAGTTTTACAATGGTCTTATTGAAGGCTTCTGCTAGACCATTAGCTGCAGGGTAATATGGCGATGAAGCCACATCCTCGATCATGTACCTGTTGCAGAATCTGGAATACACTTGGCTCATGAACTGAGGTCCGTTGTCATGAATTATTCTTCTAGGCACCCCGAAGCGATAAAGCACATGGTGCTTGATGAATTTGATAACATCTGACGATTTTACTTCGGTCAGGGAGATGGCCTCAGTCCATTTTGTCAGTTATGGCCAAAATGAACCGGTGTCCTCTTGTTGATGGCGGAGAAATTGGCCCTATGATGTCCATACCCCATTGCTCAAGCGGCCATGACGTAGCCGTCGGGTGGAGGTATTCTGGAGCTTGATGTATAAAGTCTGCATGTATTTGGCAGGCCCTACACTTCTTGGCGTAGTTGACTATTTCTATCATCATCTTAGACCAATAATAACCCATCCTTCGGATTCTATTCCAGAGTTTCGGTCCTGGCTGATGTGCTCTGCAGATGTCAGCATGAGCTTCTTCGAGTACCTTTTGAGCTTCGCGGTTGGAGAGACAGCAAAGCAAAACTCCATCGTAGGATTTTCTATACAATGTCTGGAGTTCTGCGTTGTAGTAGAAACGGATAGCCTTTCTCTGAATGGCTTTGGCTTCTTTTGAACCTTCGGGTAATATCCCGTAAAGAACATAGTCTATATAAGGAAAACGTCAATCCCTTGGTTCTAGGCTTGATGCGCAAGCGTCAGCTTCGTCTTCCTCTGGCTTCTTCATTTCTTCTTTGAGCTCATTCTTTGAACAGAACAACTCCTTGCTGCTTACCATAATTTGCCTTTTAGCATGCTTGGGCAAGGCTAATGTAGCAGCCAAGGAAGCTAGCGAATCTGCATAGCTATTTAGGTGGCGATTTATGTGGCTGATATAGAAACCATTGAAACTATCGGCGATCTTGATCACTGCGCGATAATACGGCAGGAGGTCTTCATGTTTGATCTCGTACTCCTCTTTTATTTGATTCACAACGAGTTGAGAGTCTCCATATGTCTCCAAATATTCAACCCCCAGTTGTTTGGCTATTCTTAAGCCGATTAGGAGGGCGTTGTATTCCACGACGTTGTTAGAGCACAAACTTATTAATGAGTAAGCTTGATGAATGATGTGGTTGCGGGGAGAGACGAGAACAACTCCTACCCCCGTTGTCGTCTTTCCTTTGGATTCCATTCGGGAGGCACCATCAAAGAAAAGCTGCCATACACCTTTCGAGACTGTATTTGCTTCGGAAGACCTTCTCGAATCATCCTTTTCTGGAATCAAGACCCCTTCTTCTAACTCTCCCAGAATTTGTTCGTATAACTTCGAGGATGCCGGGATTGAATGTTCGGCCAAGAAGTCGGCCACGGTCTGTTCTTTGATGGATTTCTGCGAGACAAAGTGCATATCATATTTTGATAGGAAACTAGCCCATTGGATAGTCTTGAATTTAATGACCCGGGTTTAGTCATTAATATTCTCAGGGGGTTAACTCTCGATACAACGTGGATAGTTTATCCAGCTAAGTAGTGTCGCATTTTCTGTATTGCGAATACCAACGCTAGACATTCTTTTTTCATATGATTATATCGGTGTTCCGCCCCGATCATCATTCTGCTGAGCTGGTAAATAGCTTGTTCATGACCTGACTCATTCTTCTGCGCTAGCAAAGCGCCCAATGAATGGTCCATAACCCTTACATATAACAAAAAAGGCTTTTTCGAAACTGGGGATACGAGCACTGGTGGCTTCATGAGATATTGTTTGATTTCTTTAAAAACCTTTTGGCATGCGTCATCCCAGATGAACGACACTCTTTTCCTCATCAATCTGGTGAAAGGCTGACATTTACCAGATAAATTTGATATAAACCTGCGGATATACGCCAGCCTGCCTTGCAGTCCTCTTAACTCTTTAAGGTTACGGGGAGGTGGTATGTCTTGGATAGCTTTGACCTTATCTAGATCAAGATGTATACCTTTCGACGTTACGACAAAACCGAGGAATTTTCCACTAGAAACCCCCATGAAAGACTTAGTTGGATTCATCTTGAGCTGATGCTTCCTCATGAGGTCGAACACTGTCTTCAAATCTTTCAAGTGATCGTCTTTATTTCTGCTCTTAATCGCTAGGTCATCTACGTAGCACTCTACTGTTTTCCGGAGGTGCTATTGGAATATTGCATTCATGGCACGTTATACGTAGCACCTGCGTTCTTTAAACTAAAGGGCATGACTGTATAATAGTATACCCCAAGTGGTGTTTTAAAGGACGTATGCTTCTTATCATCAGGGTACATATTTATTTGATTATACCCCGAGAGTCCATCCATAAACGTCATGTGCTCATACCCACAAGTATTATCTATCATAATATCCGTGATGGGTAATGAAAATTCGTCTTTAGGGAAAGCCTCATTCAAATCTCTAAAGTCTATACAAACTCGGATTTTTCTGTTTTTTTTTGTCACGGGAACTATATTCGCAACCCAATCAGGGTGCTGTTCCTCGCGAATAAAGCCTGATGTGATCAACTTTTTGATTTCAGCTTCTATAGCTTCCATGATCTCTGGGCGGAATTTTCGTTGTTGCTGTTTTACTGGCTTAACCTCTGGTCGGATCTTCAATTTGTGAACCGCCACATTTGGATTCAACCTTGACATTTCCTCATAACTTCAAGCGAAAATATCAATGTATTCACGAACGAGGGATATCAATTCCTCCCTTTCTTCCGATGATAGGTTCTCACTTATAAATATAGGTTTAGAATTCTTTTCATCTCCCATATTGATTTGGATCACTTTATCTTAGGTCGGGGGCTCCTGCTGTTCAAACTGGATCTCCCACTTCATATTAAGATACTTGTCCCAAGGGTCGTCTCTTACCGGTGAGGTTTCCTTCAAGTCTTCGTATTCTTGGATCACGGAAGCAATGTTCGCGGATACTTTGCGGAAAATCATACATGTACTGACATCTGAATCCCAGCATGATGATTCCGACGAATGATCGTACTGTCCTTCCTCAGCTTTTTTGCTTGAGGAGGTCTTGGGAGTGGTGGCGCACCCCAACCCCCTGCCGGTTTTCTGGTAATAGTCTGGCATTTTCCCTTCTAGGGCAAAAGGTTGAAGGATTGTCCTCCTTCCTTTTCCGAAATTCAACCCCCTGCCTTTAGTCAGATTATATCCCATTTTCTTTATTATTCTACGGGAATTTTCATCATAATGGAAGAACTCGGGTTTTCCCTGTTCTTCCTCAGAGTCTAAGCATTTCTCTTTGTTCTTGTGACTTGCTCTTCCAAATACTATGACTTTTTGGGTTCCGTTTTTGGGAGGGACCTCAAAAATAACCTGGTTAGCACTTTCAACGTCATCACTTAATTCGTATAAGGATGATCGGATATGTGCTTGGAAAGAAGTCAGAGAATATATCTTATTTACACAGTCGCTGAATGCATCTGTGCTAGTGCTTGAGGGCTCAGAATCAACACCAGAAGAATAAGCAAATTCCAGATTTTCATTTATCACCCATTCACCATCGAAGTGAATGGCGTTATTTACATCAAGGCCTTCGAGGCTTATCACAATGGGCTCACCATCCCAAATTACATCCTCGGATTCTGAATCTTCGGATCCTGATTCTGTATCAGTCTCTTCGCCGCTATCAGAGTCATTTGGAATGGGCTAATCTATAACACCAAACGCATCTTGATACAACAACTCGTCAGTAAAGTAGTTTTCAACTCCTTTGAAGGGTTGTTTTTCTGCAACGAGCGTCTTCACGTTCGTGTCTTTATCGGCATACTTCATGCATTGGTGTAACATGGAGGGCACAATGAGATTGCTATGGATCTAGGGTCTCCCCAATAGCAGATTGTATGATGTGTCCGCATCTATCACGTAACACGTGACTTCCGTCTTCAGGTCGCCGATTTGACACTTGAGCTTTATTTTACCCAGAGGTCTACTGCCGTTAGCATTGAACCTGAAGATAGTAGTGTTGGTTGCGGCTAATCTGTTCATCGGCACTCCAAGATATCGTAGCATCCTTCGCGACATGATGCTCAAAGCCGAGCCTGAATCAACTTGAATACGATCAATCTTCATAGACCCTATGTATCCCTTGTAATACAAAGGGCGGTGATGCTTATTACTTCTGACTTGCATGTCTTCCGGAGAGAAAGTGATGCAAGGGATGTTTTTTACCAGAGACCTGGTGACATGTCGTGCAAAGAGACTCTCCTTCTTCAATCGTCTCTGGTATTTGTACCAAGAATACTTCTGAATCTTGCAGAGCTTCTCTTAAAGCTTCTCTAGTAGATTTAGAGAGTTTCAAGAGCTCGTACAAGGTTATCCTTGCAAGGATATTGGCCAACTGTGTTAAGATGTCGAATTGGAATGACTTTCGCAAGTCTTCCGCAAGCTCTTATCCCTTTTTCTTAAGCTCTTTTTGTTTGATTTTCTGTGGCGGTGGTTGAGAATCTGTTGTTTGGCCGTAGTTCTTCAAGTAATCTTTTCCTGAACGGGTCCCCGCGGGAGGAGGATCTGCATCGGCTACCAAAGAATTTCCGATTTCTTCTGCCCAATCAGTCAAAGCAGGAATGACTCCGTCATTTTCGGGAATCACGAAGACGACATTGGAGGTAAAGGTTTTCCCTCTTTGCTTCTTCCCAGATGAACTGGAAGTCCATTGTTCGTCACTTACGAGATCTAGATGCACCCACAGTATCTCCCCCCTATCAGTTTCAAAGGGGAACAGTCCCTTCTTCCGCTGTTGGTGTGGATCAAAATTGACGACCTACATCATGCCTTTAGGGATGGGTTGCACTCCATCTTGGATTGTTGACTCTATCCAGTTTGGCGCCTTGCCGAACTTGATAGTCACCATGTTCGCGGTCACCTTCTTCTGGTGCTCTTGGAGCTTAATGACATTAGCGTCTACTAAGGCTTGAATTTTATCCTTAAGGATATAGCAGTTTTGGATAGGGTGGTTAATGATCCTATGGTAGACACAGTAGTTAGGATCATTAACTTTTCCCGCTTCTTCTGGAAGTTTAGACTCCGGCAGCTTTAGCATCTTCTTACTCATGAGGAGGTTGAAGATAGTTTTCGTGTGCTCATCTTTAAAGGAGTATTGCTTTTGCGGTATTCGCGTCTGAGGAGAGAGCTTCGGGAGAGTCTTCGCGGGTTGTGGCGTATCGATGACCATTGTCTCCTTTCGCTTATATCCTTGGGGTCGTAATTTATAGTTGTTATCACCACTTCGCTTCTCCTCGCCTCCTTCTTCTTCAAGTCTTTGCGCAATTTCTTCAGCTTCCTCAGTTTGCAGGGCGAGATCCTTCCAAGTTGAGGACTTTACTGCTCCCATTCTGGCCAGAACCTTAGTCGATAAATTATGTCGATAGGTTTCTACCAAGGTCTTTTCTGGCATCCCATGCGGACATCTGAGAGAATCGTTTCGGAATCTTTTGATGAAGTCCCGGGCTGACTCTCCTTTCTTCTGTTTAGTGGCTAGAAGCGCTGGCATTGACACCTCCATATCATCTTCATAGAACCTGGTGAGAAAGGCTTTCTCCATGTCACTACATAAATTGATGGTTCCCGGTTCTAGTCTCCAGAACCATTTAAAAGCTAGTCCGGTTAAGGTACTAACAAATACTCTCGTAATAATAGGGTCATTTCCGAATAAATATCCAATCTGCGACTTAAAATAGTAGAGATGTTGGTTTGGCGATCATCTACCATCAAAAGATTTGAGCTTCAATGGTTTGTAGCTTTCTGGGAACGACACTGTTTCCCACTCCATGGGATATGGCCTTACCACACCCAGTTCTTGTAGGTCGCCCTTATGCATGAGTAGCATTCAGTTGATTCTGGAAGCTTTCTATCCAGACAGTATTTGCGTTTCCTTCCTGGTGCATGGAGCGGTTGTCATCATCTTTATGATGTTCTTCTTCTTCTCCATTATTGCGAGGGCCATGACCTTCTTCTTCAGTCTTTTTTTCTGTATTCTTTAGTTTAGCTTTCTCCAATTCCATCAGAACTTGTAGCATATCTTTAAGCTCGCAGATAGCGTTATGCTATTGCTGGATATGCTTATCTTGTTCATCCATTCTCCGTATGAACTCTTCTGGAATATTGTTCTGAGTCATATATGCAGAGGCGGAGTCTTCTAGGAGTGAGTCAGACGTCTGCGATTCAGCCATGACAGATTTGGCTATATCTTCTTTATCAGAAGAGATTCCCGTCATCTGTCTATAATTCATGGGGATCGCTGCCCCATTTTTGAGTCGAGTGTTTCGAAAAACTCCTCGCTCTTCATTGGACGGGTCTTTCGAACTCGAAGAGAGCTCTGGGTCAGAAACTTCTTCTTCGGAGACTTTCTTCGCCTTCTTTATCTTCTTCTTTTCTCCAACGCTTATCATGTTGGATGACACTGCAGGATATTCTGGCTCAGAAAACTCAAGCCCATGTCGCCTCCTCTTCGCCAATTGGGATGAAGATGTTGATGGAGCCGATAATCAATGAAACACCAAGGATCGGGCATGGGCTGAACAATGACAGTGAGACAGTACTACATTGATCAGTCGTTCACAGTGGCAGTGAGATACATAGGATTCTTCTCTTCTTCTGTTTAGAAGTTAACTAAGATCTCTTGCACTAGAGTCCCTTGTGATGGCTTCATTTGTGAGAGACAACTTTAGGAACGGTACAACCTCAGCCTCGCGGATAGGCATGCATTTTCCGCGAATTTGAGGTTCGCGAGTTTCTTCAATCACGTGATTAGATTTCCTCCCGCGAATGTATGCTCCACGTTGATTATGGACAACTTTGACGGACCTACTCCGTTTCCTGTAGGAAACGTGAGTAAATCCTTCCGTATCTCGACCAAGCTCGCCCTTTGACTTCCATATTTGCATGGTAGGTTTCTGCGGGGATGAGTTGGCAGTTTCCTTTTGTTGCGCGATCCTATGAAGGGCATGAGCTTTGCTTCTCCTCAGGTTTCTTCTCGTTGTACGAGTGAGAAGAACCTCCTTCTCCGCATGACAGCTTCGCGGAGCGGGTAGTGGTCGCTTCCCCTTATTGTAGTGGGGACTTTGGTCCACTTTGCTTGAGAGATCAAGAGTCTTTGCCGAAACTGGCAGAGAGCCCGACGTTAGGGAAGAGGATTTCGGACTAACTTGATCCGTTGACTCCCTTAACGGGGCTATTGTCGTCTCCTTGAAGATTGACCCCTTGGAGATTTTATAGTATCCCCTTAGGAAAGTAGGGCTCTTGGAGCCTGAAGAAAGAAATTTTTCATACCTTTCCTGGTCGACGTGAACGGTGAGCGAGTCGACCATACTACCAACTAAAATATTGTCGGATTGAGCTACCACCAGATCACCAGAGGTGATGGTAGTCCCTAGCGGAGTCGCCAATTTTCTGTTCACCATAAAAAAACAATTGAGTTTCTCTTTACTGACAATCTTTCAATAAAAGATTACAATGTAATGGTTTCCCATTTACAGAAGATGAGGAAGATGGACTTCCTCTTTGTTTAAGGCTAGGTTTCTAGGTAGCTATGGAGAACAATCCTGCTCTCCGTTGATACTCCGTACAATCTCTCTCAGTTGGCTAAAGAAAAGGAAAGGAAAAAAGGCTCTTTACTCTTGATCACAAGGGGTAATTTCTGGGAGAAGACATTCATCTGAAGAGTGTGTCTCCAGAGTGTAGAGTGTCTCTGTAGCGTCTCCTCTGTCTTTCGCTCTCCCGCCTTTTATAGGGGGCTTAGAGTAACGTCCCGCCATATTTTGCTCGACCATTAGCTCCCACTACTCAAGAAGTGCCACCATATTCGTTAGGCGGTTGTTCCCATGATTGAAGTAACGCCGCTGCATCTATTTGGCAGTTATTCCCTCGATCCGAGGTGGCAATTCTTCTGTTCGGGTCGGGTGACTTTGTATTAAACCTCTACCCGAAAGCTATGGGTAGTGTAGCAAATCTCAGCTTTAGATTTGCGAACCTGTTTTGTCGTCTGGATCGCAGACCTCAGTTTCTTAGGTTCGCGGATCTCAGTTTCTTAGATTAGCTGACCTCAGTTTCTTAGATTCGCGAATCCGATAAGTTGCGGGCTTCTGTCTCTGAATTTGTGGATCTGCTTTGCTTTTCCAGAATTTTTCGTCGACAACTATCCATTTTTGCGAGATGTTCTAAGTTTAGATTTTAAAGATTAATATATGTGTATGTAAGCTTTACGGGATGTTTGCTCAAAAATTGAATCTTCCCTTCCATTATAAAATTTCTGGATTACAACAAAAGGATGTGGATTACAAATTTGAAGAATAACAAGAACGGGAATATTGATGAATTTCCTTTTTTTCTATGTGGGTTCGGATGGCGATGGAGCCTCGCTAGTGCCTCCGTTGACCGTCTAACTCGAAGAAGAGGATCTGCTCTTTTCTCTGGACACCTGAAGAAAACCTGCTCTCGATACCTCTGAACTCTCCAAACCCTGCCCAAAATATCCAAAAGTGCCCTCTCTCGAATCCACTCCTATGTTTTATAGAATGAGGAGGCTTGAAATCTGAATCGAATCCCCCCTGAAAAATTCGATCACGAGATATCAAGAGAATAAATAAACAGAAGAACAAGGAGAACAACCCGCGGGTTGGCACCTGCGGGATCGCTCCCGCGGGTTGGCACCCGCGGGAGCCTCCCGCGGGTGCACCCGTGGGACTCTCTCGCGGTGGTTTCCGCAGTATATATATATATATATATATATATATATATATATATATATATATATATATATATATATATATATATATATAATTTTTATTATTATTATCATATATATATATATATATATATATATATATATTAGTGTCTACATAATCCCCTCCAAAGTTTTTGGAATTTCATAATTAATTTGTAATGAATTTCAAAATACTTTGTACTCTTTCCTTTTAACTGGGATTATCTGGATATTTGGATTTTAATTTGGGTAGGAATAAGGATTAGGATAGGAAAAGAAATTTAAATAAATACCCAAATCCTATTTGGACTCTGATGAATATTTTAATCAAACTTTGATTTTGGTCAGAATTTTGATTCCTTTTCCTATTTGAACTCCCGATAATTCACTATAAATATCCATAGATCTCCACATCTTTTTCTCATATTCAGGAAATCTCTTGTTCTCTTACTCTGTACGATTACTTTCTCCTTTCCCAATCTAATGGCTTCCTCAAGCAATTCGCACCCACAGGATTTAAATGCTGAAGATCAACACGCGGGAGTCATCGTCGGTGTTGATCTCTCCTCTTATGAGGATCGACACGCAGGCGTCACGACCGGTGTTGATCTCTCTTCCCTGATATCAGGTAAACAAATGGTCATCCGTTTACTTTAAAATCGCTTTTATGATTATTACGAAAGAGATTTTGTTATGGTATAAATATAGCAGATTTACGCAGAGCTATGCACAGCTACGCAGGGATTACCACACATCTGGCACGGAGGGTGGCACCGAGAGTGTCCACCGGGGGTGGCACCCCGCGGGTGTCCACCTGGGGGTGTCCACCCAGGGATGGCACCCCGCAGGTGCCCACCCGCAGGTGACAACCCGGGGATGGCACCCCACGGGTGCCTACCTGCTAGTAATTTGTTTTTTAAAATTTGGACTAAAGTTTTAATTTTCTCTCTTATAGTTCCTTATTCAACAGATCTTTTATCCAAGAATCATTATTTCGGATTTTCGGGCAGTCCAAATAATCAATCTCACTTTGGATTTGACGGTCACATTCCTTTAGTGGAGGAGCGAAGTAGTGCAGATCGACGGCAGAAAATTATTAGCTGCAACCCACTCACAGCTCGTGAGTTAATCACGGATTCCGTCTTTGTGGGCGCAAATAGACAGATTTTGAAGAAGCCGCAATTTCTTTTTGGGGATGTCGTCAACCAACCAGACGAAGACTTATGGGACACTACTAAGTGGTTGAACAATGCTGGAGGTCGACACATGTTTATCCCAGACTTGGAACGTAGCTATTCCATATCATATCTGCAGCGGACTTCGTATCCACATGTGATGTCTTGGCCAATCACCCGCAGTAGTCATGGCGTTGCAACAAGGAGATTTAACAGAAACGACCCATTTGTAGACGGCCCAGCAAAACATATTACTGGTCTATTGCCTGGTAGATTCGGCAAAGACCTACCTGTTGGGGAACATCCTAAATGAGCAGATACATTTATTAACCAATTTTCGGATACCAATGGTCAATTCCCAGCTCATGATTTTTGCACTCCTGGATGGATTCACTCAACTTCACGATCATGGTGGTCTCGGATGACCCATTTCATTCTGGTGAATTTCAAAACACGTTTAGAGAAGCTTGGTCTCTATCGTGCGGTGCGTAATGTACAGTTTGGTCTTCCACATAGCTCCCCTCACTTCTTCTGCATACTGGAGATGTATAATCCGGAGACAATACTTTCTTCACCCCTGTTGGAGAATTGGGATTCGCACTTCATGAGATGCATGAAATTTCAGTATTATCCATAGGCGAAACTCCTTATGAGGAGTATGTTCCGAATACAAAAGAACTACTCCGCCTCAAGGCTATTCCCAATGCATACTCAACTTATTGGGAGCTGATGTGTCATTATAACATTTGCGCCGATATCTCCAAGCCGCGAAATCAAGGGGCGCGCCAAGCCCGAAATCAAGGGGTGCGACATAAGGTATGGGCAGAATATCTATTCCACAATTTGGAAGGAAATGAGCGTAGTATCCAAATACGGGCTGCTTGCGATATGGATACTGTCAATGAGAGGATTGGTACCTACTTCGCGACTACATATACAGCAGAATCTGATGAAGATGGGTTTAAAGCTCAGACTGTTTTTGAAAGTTACCACTACCAGGCAGCTTCCCCCATATCGGACAATGCTATTTTTGCCGGATATCTCATGTTGTGGTTGAAGCGCTGTGTGGTACCTACCTTATGTCGCGAAACTGTCACCGTTGATGTTATTTACCCTGCAGTCTTACTAGCGTTCGGCCAGCCTCTGGGACTACTACCAGTTATGGTTTGTAGTCTGCAACGTGGCTTGAGAGATTTAATTACTTAATTTTGCAAAGTCCAGCAAATGGAAGATAAGGATGGTAATAATATCTTCAAAAACGCCTAATCCGCGTATTGACCTGCCATTCACTTATTTGATGACTTGGTTCGTGCTGCACTGTCCCGAACTAATGGCTTCTCCTTCAGGACTCATTGATCATGCCACTCCTCATGTGTAGCACTTCGAAAACTGCTCCTGGAATGGAAGGTACATGGCTAAGATCCAACAAATTCTTGGGCGACACCAAAACTATCATATTTACCGCTGTTTTCCAAAGTTTCTCAGACGAGGTTATAGCAGTCAACTTGAAGATAGTCCTGGAAATGATGGCTATACAATCTTGCCATCGGGTTGCTTCTGGTGGCTCATCAGTATCCGACCAAGTCATTTGATTTTTCGTCAAGATCGAATTTGTTTTATGGAGCCCTATACGCCAAGTCATTTCGCGCGTCAGTTCGGGTATGATCAGCTATATGTTGGCAACCCAAACTTTTATCTCCGTCATGAGGGAAATCTTTTCGAGGGTGCGCGAGAATGGTATCATTTTGCGGCGGGAGGTACAAAAGCATCTTTTACCCTTCCAAGCCAATCACCATCTTTTTTTGCGTCAATGGGATTCTGCAATTGGTACCATCTTGCAGATATTATCCCTGGTGACTATCAGGTGAATCATTCCTTTTTAAGGCATATTGAGGTATCATATAGATCCTCGAAAAAAGGCTTGACGCGTGAATTCCAGTCCATAAGTGCCTCTCTTAGTTCTGATAACAACGATGGCGATGGACAAGATGATCCCTCTACCCCCGCCTCTCCTCATGGAGGCAGATCCGCGTCGAAGCGTTCCAACCCTAAAGGAGTCAAGGTTCCTCAAAAGAAGAAGAAGAAATTTCAGGATCGAGTTGATAATTCAGTCCTAGGACGAACTGTCAGTCATTCAGATCTTCCGACCACGACTCATTCAGATCCACCAACTACAAGTCATTCAGGTCTGCCGACCGCAACATCTATAGTTTCACTAATCATTCCATCTAGAAATGACTTTCCTGTTATCACTTCGGCGTTTGGGTCAGGAGGATCTTTGTCTACCACAACTTCTCCAGTCTTTTCTAACGTCACACCGCCGCTGACTTCTTCTAATGAGACTGCTAGGATGTATGGTTTTGCAGCTTTCTCCATACTTAAGACACCTGCTACTGTAAGTCCGGTCCCTAAGATTGCAAATTTTGACAGGAGCGGTCCAACCATCAGGGATACAGGAGTCTTGGAGCCGACGGGTACTGCATTGGACGATAGTGCACTAGATGACTTTCTATCATCTCCCAGTGAAGCCGCTTTGCCTAGCCCAACACCAAGACTTGTCCCTTCGGGTGAGCATTTTTCTTTAAGGATTAGACTTTAATCCTCCTTTTCCATCCCCCATTTTTTTTAATACATATTCATTTGTATTTCAGGTGGCGAAGATCCAATGACCCATGCCTCCCCGACTGCCAAATCAGATTCTTTGGAACTGGTGGATTTTTCTGGTGTAAGTGGGGGCAATTTGTGACTTTGACGGTCTAGGCTCCGATGGAGAGTTCGATAGTGATTACTTTTATCAACCCAACATGGATAAAATCTCTCACTTACCCCTGGAGGCTTTAGAGGCGGATAGACCTGGGGGATCTGGTTCTATTTCCATAACTGCCACCGATACAATTCTTCCAACAGGTATTTGCACACTTTCTCCATATTGCACAAATCTTTTTTGATGATAATACCTGACCATTTTATTCATATCAGATGCAGGTGATGTTAACGAATCTTTAATATCTTCTGCAAAGGCTTTAGGAAAGTCTGTGAACACAGAAAGCTTTCCTTTGTCAACACGCATGGTTTCATCACGTTTCGATGTCATAGGATCGACGTTTGGCGCAGCGGCCATGCCGCTAGCGTCAGCGATCTCGACAACAGAGGTAATGACCACTCCAGCAAGAGTCGTGACTAATTTATTGGGTGCGGCAGCTGCTCCATTATCAGAATCATGTATGGCATCAGTACTTCTTGCTGTCACTCCAGCATCCATACGTCCTCTTCCTGCAGCTTCAACAAATTCGAAACAGAATTCGGTATCCAGCTTTAGTGAAAGAATTATTAGTCACAACGTCGAACTCTTTCTTGAACTTTTTTATGGATGCATTGAGGAGATCCTCCACGGAGAGGATTCTCTGGAGAAGGCCCATCCTCTCATGGTGAGTCACCTAGACCATATCATTAGGATTGGAGGACCGCAGCGAGCAGCTCCTTATAGGGCTCGATGGGACGAGCTGGAGGTCCAATTGTCATTGCTCAATAGTTTGCGCCAAGCCGATCTTGCCGAGATGACAAACCAAGAAGTGGCTCGCTTACGAGCCCAAAACTTGGCTTTTCATGCCGAACTGCAGCAGAATATAGAACATCAGGCCCAACTAGTCGCGGGACTCCAAGGTTCTTCAGAGAAGCTAACTTGGGACCTGGCCCAGATTGAGAATGATATCGAACACCGCCGTAACTCGATAAGCCGCGAGCGGGAGATCATTACCAAGGCTCAAGCCTCGATTACCAATCTCGAACTTGAAATTTAAACTTTTTCTGGCAAAGCATCTGAGATCTCACGGCAAAAGGAACAAACCGAGCATGATATCGTCGTCGGCATCAGGGAGTTAGAAGAATTCAAGACTCAGGCTGTACAACAACCTCCCATGGATAAAATGGACTTGCAGAGGAGATCTTTAGAGACAACAAGGGAGAGCCTCCACCGTAGGCTGCAAGAAGTAGAAGATGCTTTAAAGGCTTTGTCTCAGAAGTAATCATTATTATTACCTATTGGTTATTTGTAATAATACAGAAGAAAGACTTTGCTGTGTGCTGCTGTATCATTATTATTATTATCTTTCTCTTCCTTTTTTTATTATTATTTTTTTTAAAAAGAAAAGAAAATTTACTATCATTTATCTATTTATTCTTATTTTATTACATACGTATATATATTTTATACACTTCATGGATAGTGACTCAAACTACTCAGAGGCTCAGGACTTGATAGTGAGAGTTTTCAGATAAATTTAATCCTAACTGTTCAGCGACATATAGTGCGACCTATTAGGATTTGTGAACAATAGGCAGATGTATAATGTTAACATGTCTAATAATGTCAAGCAGAGATATAATATTAACGTGCTTATAGGATGACAAGCAGAGGTATAATGTTAACGTGCTCATAGATCCTAACCGTTCAGTGATATCTAGTATGACGAATTAGGAAAAGACAGAGGTATCATTAAACATGTCTCGGGGCTCAACCTATTCAGAGGATCTAGTCGTGATAGGAACGAATGAGCTGACCAAACAGAAGTGATTGTTAATGTGTTCGGTCTCAAATTCTGACTATCAGAGATAACTGTTAACTTGATAGGGAAAATGATTATCATAAGAGAAGACTTTTAACTTAACGACATTAAAAAAAAATGTTCATCAGAGGTTGTAACATTGGACTTGATGAAGGGTGATTTTTGTCCCTCTTTTTTTTGACAGAGTTGAAATCTTAACTTAACAAAGAATTGATTTAATATAAGGTTTTTAGCAAATCCCCAGCTATCAACGGGTTTGATTAATCTTTACCAACTACCGTTTGAGTTGGGCTAGCCATGCTATTCCCCTCAGCATAGTGAGTTATCGAAGGTTTTGTTTGGGCTTAGAGGCCAAACGTTCCTTCTTCTCTTTACTTTAGCAGTTTTGGGGAATGATGTATCCTTACATTTAGATAAGGATATTATCGTGACAGATTTGTCGTAGGATTTTTAGCAAACCCCCAGCTATCAACGGATTTGATTTGCCTTTACCAACTACCGTTTGAGTTGGGCTAACCATACTATTCTCCTCAGTATGGTGAGTTATCGAAAATTTTGTTTGGGCTTAGAGGCCAAATGTTCCTTCTTCCCTTTGCTTTAGCAGTTTTGGGCAATGATGTATCCTTACATTTAGATAAAGATATTATCGTGACAGATTTGTCGTAGGATTTTTAACAAACCCCCAGCTATCAACGGATTTGATTTGCCTTTACCAACTACCGTTTGAATTGGGCTAGCCATACTATTCTCCTCAGTATGGTAAGTTGTCGAGGGTTTCGTTTGGGCTTAAATGTCAAACTTTACCTCTTCTCTTTGCCTTAACGGCGTTGGGCAATTCATACTTTTACCCTCAAATTGATGGGGTTGGCGAGAAATTTACTCTCTTCCCGTAGCCTTGTCGGCATTGGGCAATTCATACTTTTACTCCCAGTATGATGAGATTGGCGAGAAATTTATTCTCTTCCCGTAGCCTTGTCGGTGTTGGGTAATTCATACTTTTTACCCCCAGTATGATAGAGTTGATGAGAAATTTATTCTCTTCCCGTAGCCTTATCGGCGTTGGGTAAATTTTTTTTTTTAATTTTAAGAATAATATTTTTTAAGGAATTTTCCATTAATTGGCATCATCATCCGATCTCCATGTTGATTAATCAACCGGTATGCTCCATTTTAGTAGACTGTCTCCATTACAAATGGGCCTTCCCATTTTGGCTGAAACTTACCCTTAGTTTTGTGCGTCAGAATCATAGGACGCCTGACCGCCAAGACCAAGTCACCCACTTTGAAAGTTCGTTTCTTCACCTTTTTGTTGAAGGCTCGAGATATTCGCGCCTAATAAAGCTCTATTTGCTATTGAGCTTTTAAGCGCTTCTCATCCAATGTTTCTAATTCCCAAAGTCGTTGGCTATGTTTTTCCTCAGTGGTCATTCTTGTAGCTAATGCCACCCGAAGAGAAGGAATTTGAATTTCTAGAGGTAGTATAGCTTCGCAACCATACACCGAAGAAATTGGTGTACTCTTTGTCGGTGTCCTAACCGTTGTGCGATAAGCCCATAGACAAGCCCCCAATTTCTCGTTCCAATCGCGCTGGCTTGAAGTGACAAATTTATGCAAAACCTTCACAATGGTCTTGTTGAATGCTTCAGCTTGACTATTTGCGGCAGGATTATATGGAGACGAAAATATATTTTGTATTCTGAACTTATCACAGAATTTAGTATAGGCTTTGCCAGTGAATTGAGGGCCGTTGTCATTGATGATCCATCTAGGAATACCAAAGCGATAAATGATGTGGTGTTTGATGAAATTGACCACATCATTCGTTTTTACTTCTCTCAGAGGGATAGTTTCTGCCAATTTGAGAAGTAATCGGTTATAGCCAGTATAAACCGATATCCACGAGAAGATGGCGGAGCAATGGGACCAATGATATCCATTCCCCACATCTCGAATGGCCACGTAATCGTGGTTGGATGTAGATATTCTGTGGCCTGGTGTATGTAGTTTGCATGCACCTGACACGCATGGCATTTCTTCGCATATGTCAAGGCATCTGACATCATTGTCGGCTAGTAGTAACCCATTCTTCTTATCCGGTCTCCCAATTTAGGTCCCGGCTGATGAGCACCACAGGCCCCGTCATATACTTCTTTGAGTACCTCTTATGCTTCTTGTTGTGATAAGCACCAAAGTAAAACTCCACCTGGCATTTTTTGATATAAGGTACTAAGTTCAGGATTATAATAGAATTTTTCTACCTCCTTTTTCACTTTTGCGGCTTCTTTAGGATCTTCGGGTAATATCCCGTAGAGCGCGAAGTCGACGAACACGAACCGCCAATCTCTGGGTTCGAAGTTCATCCCTGACACATGGACCTCATTTGCCTCGAGTATTTCCTCAGGGCAAAGAAGCTCGCGGCTTCCAACCTCAATACTTTTGCTTGACTTAGCAGGGAGTGCTAATGTAGCGGCGAGGGAAGCCAAGGCATCAGCGTATGCGTTCTCGTGTCGTGGCACGTAGTCAATATAAAACTCTTTGAATGAGTTGGCAAGTTTAATTGTCGCCTTGTGGTAAGGTACGAGATGCTCATGTTTAATCTCGTATTCTCCCCTTACTTGATTCACTATGAGTTTAGAATCCCCATAGGCCTTTAAACTCCGGACCCCCAGCTGTTGGGAAATTCGCAGTCCCGTTAATAATGCATTGTACTCAAACACATTATTAGAATAGGGCTGAGTTAGTGAGTATCCTCGGGGGATCATATGATTTTGTGGGGATATTAAAACCACCCCCACTCCAGCAAAGTTCTTTCTAGCCGCTCCATCAAAGAACAGCTGCCAAATTGATTCTTTAGAGACCATATTGGCTTCTGCCATCTCATCTGGAATATCCTCATAAAGTTTTGAGGATTGCAGGACAGGATGTTCTGCTAAGAAATCAGCAATCGCTTGTCCCTTGATCGCCTTTTATGGTGTAAACCGCATGTCATATTGCGATAGGAGGATCGACCAATTAGCTAATCTGCAATTGAGTGACCCAGGCTTGGTCATGAGCACTCTCAGGGGATTTACCCGAGAAATCACATGGATTGTTTGGCCTACTAAGTAATGTCGCATTTTCTGAACTGCGAATACCAAGGCCAAGCATTCTTTCTCTACTGGAGTGTACCGATGTTCGGCGCCTACCATAGTTCTACTAAGATAGTAAATGGCTTGTTCGTGGCCGGAGTCATTAGTTTGGGCTAACAGGGCGCCAAGTGAATGGTCCATCGCCCGAACGTATATCAAGAATGGTTTCCCTAATACAGAGGCTACCAGTACCGGAGGTTTTGTGAGGTACTTCTTGAGATCCTCAAAGGCTTGTTGACAAGGTTCATCCCAAATGAACGACACTCCTTTCTTCGTTAGCTTGGTGAAAGGTTGGCATCGCCCTGAAAGATTGGCGATAAATCTCCGAATATATGCCAGTCTCCCTTGTAATCCACGAAGTTCTTTAAGGTTTGTTGGTAGCTGCATCTCTTGAATTGCTTTTACCTTTTCTGGGTCTAAAAAAATACCCTCGGATGTAACAACGAAACCAAGGAATTTGCCACTAGAGACACCGAGAAAGGATTTAGTTGGATTCATTTTTAATTGGTGTTTTCTCATAATGCCAAACACCATTTTCAAATCTCAGAGATGATCGTCTTTATTGCGACTCTTGACAGCCAAGTCATCCACGTAACACTCTACCGTTTTACGGAGATGCTCGCGAAAAATTATGCTCATAGCACGCTGATATGTTGCACCTGCATTCTTCAGACCGAATGGCATGATCGTATAACAGTACACGCCTAACGGTGTCCTGAAGGCAGTATGTTTCTCATCTTCTGGGTACATTTTGATTTGATTGTACCCGAAGAATCCATCCATAAAAGACATTCTTTCGAACCCACAAGTATTGTCAATCATGACATCTGTTATCGGAAGTGAAAATTCATCTTTAGGACATGCTGCATTGAGATTCCGAAAATCTATGCTGATTCGAATTTTTCCATTCTTCTTGGGAACTGGAACGATGTTCGCTACCCAATCAGGATGTTGTTCTTCTCGAACGAAGCCAGATTGTATAAGCTTCTTCACCTCATCTTCGATTGATTCCATTAGCTCTGGACGGAATCTTTGTTGGCAGTGAAAATTTCTAAGTTAAGAGGATTTTCCACAACAAAACGCGGAGTTAATTCAGTAGCCTCGCGTTTGGTAATATTAACCCTGCGTTTGAATAAAACGCGGAGATGTTTAATAGCTCCGCGTTGATTCCGCAGTCTGGCTTGTATTAGCCTCACGTTTGAGTAAAATGCGGAGATGATCAATAGTTCCACGTTAGCTCCGCGTTTTGGTTATTTAGCGCCGCGTTTTGATGCAATTAAAGCTCCGCGTAAGCAGATAACCAGAATCTCAAATTGATTGAGATTATAATTTTGGGCTTATCCAAATACCCGAATCAAGTCTAATCAGAATTCCATCAAAACTAAGATATTTGATTGGAATCCTTGATGAATGCGAGTTCTATTTAGATAGAAACTCTTGCATTAACCTGAGGCTATAAATACCTTCCTGGTGAAACCCTAGGGATCTTCTTTTCGGCAATTGAGATATTTTTCTGAAATCTTGGAGAATTCGAGTTACGTACAGAGCCTTGAGTTGTGAAGATCAGAGAAAATTACCATCTTCTTTCTGGAGTTCTTGAGAAGTTCGAGTTACGCGAGAGAGCCTTGAACAAATCAAAACCAGAGAAGATCGTCTATAGTCGGCCGATATCTTCAAGAGAGAAGATTTCAACGTACCGATCGTCAAAAAGAGCTGCTTGATAGATCTCATCGCCACAGATCCCACAATATTGTAAAAGAGAGAGATTGAACTATAAAATCCTCTCATTTGTTCTCTTTATATCTTATTCACTTCTATTATAATTCAAGCTTATTCAATGGAAGGAAGCGAAGAAACTTTTGCTACGAACAAACTGGCGACCACAGTGGGAGCCATCTCTTTCACTGATGAAGAGATAGTGGCGCAATCGGACGTTGACTTGATCGGATCCGAAGTAGACACGCTGGTCGTTGAAATTGACCAGCAGAAGTACGAGGAGTTCCTCTCCTCCGGATCAGGTGACTTGGATGAGACACGGCACTATCATCGCATGTACTCCAATGCCCGAGTGATGGGTAGAAAGGTATCCACCGAGAGTCGGGGATCCTTGGAGACTGCGGCTATAGAGCCGGAGTTCACACAAGAAATCCTAGCCGAGGATGAGCTTCCGACTGCCGAAGAAGACCTAGGGACTGGACTGACCAGGACCCAACTCCGGGACAGGAACCGGAGAGCGAGGCGTAGAGCCCTCAAAGCCCGCCTTGGACACGGAGCTAACTCTAGAGGACGCGAGGCTATGGTCCCTCGCAAACTGGCTCGCGCTACTCGCGAGACCAGTCTCTACCGCATTAAACGCGAAGATACAACTTACCTTAAAAGCAAAGAAAAGCCAGCATGTGATTTTCCACGCGAGGCTATTATTGAGCCTAGCGAGAGACGCGAAGCCAGTAAGGGCTGCGCTAGTCGCAGAATACCCAACACTCGCGAGAGACGCTAGTATAAAAATTCTTCAAAACCAGCGTGTGATTCCCCACGTGAGGTTATTGCTGAGCCTAGCGAGAGACGCGAAGCCAGCAAGATTTGCGCTAGTCGCAAAATACTTAACACTCGCGAGAGACGCGAGTATAAAAAATCTCTAAAGCCAGCGTGTGATTCTCCACGCGAGGCTGATACTGAGCTAAGCGAGAGACGTGAGGCCAGTAATACTCGCAATAAATGCAAGACTTCTGATACCCGCGAGGAACGCGAGAACGATTGGCAAATAGTTGTCAGTCGTAAAAATCGTGCTAGGCGCGAAGTTATGATCTGCGTTAATCGTAAAGATAAGCCAGCGTGTAAGACCTTCCCTTCACGCGGGGCTATTATTCCAGAAGCTAAACTTCTAAAGACATACCAAGCCAGCGAGAGATGCGAGGCTAGTGTGGATAAGCGCGGAGCTATTCTTCAGGCCCGCAATGTGAAACGCGAGGCTATTCCTAAGCCACGCGAGGATCGGTCTAACCCCAGAATCAGGGTTGATCAGACAAAGAAGTTTCAGTGGGTTCCCAGATCTTCTCAAGAATTGAATGGACCTCTTGACTCTATGACTAAAGGCGCTGATCTCAGGGAATATCTCTCTAAGAAGAGAGGCATAGACCAACTTCAGGTTGAGCCTGTCTGTCATTGCCAGCAACTTGTGACGGCGGTATCAGCCGTGATGGACAATTGTGGCTGCAGCAAGAACAGGATATCTGTGTTCGACCGATTAAACGAGTCAAACCAGAATCCTGCTAAGAAGACAAGAACCACTTCCCTGAAGCAAGGGAGAGCTGTAACCTCCAACATAGTAGGAAAAGGAAAGAAAATTATAGAGGCGGATGATGATTCAGAATCGAGCGATGAAGAACCTCATCGTGTTACTCGACTAAAATCAGGAGCCGTCCCGCCTCGAAATTATAAGAGGCTCGCAAGGGATTTTTACGATGAGGACAGCGATAATTCAGCTATAGCCTCACCTCGTTCCTCTGCATCGCCTCGACTATAGAAGTCAGCATCTCACATGGCAGATAAATCTGATGATATCAATCAGAGATTTGAAGCTCAAGAAAGAATGATTCGAGAGCAGCAAAAGATGATTGAAGGTCTTAAAGTCATGCTATCGAGATTTGTTGAAGATAATACCAAAAAGGGCAAGGAAAATCCAAATGAAGAAGAACAGGAGGAGAAAGCCCACTCGATGCATGAGGAAGAAGATAGATTTTCTTTCCATGATCCGCATGAAGAAAAGCTTGAAAAATTACAGAATCAACTCGAAACTTTGATGCGTAAAAAAGAGTTGAAAGAATCAGGGGTCTCAAGACCGTATCCTCCTGAATGGGATACAATACCATACCCACAGAAGTATAAACCGCTCAAGTTAGAGCCTTATGACGGGAAGGGATTGCCCAGTCAGCACATCTATTATTTCTTGTCCCAAGCAGGACATCTGTTGGGTAATGACCCAATTATGACAAAAGTATTCGCAAGTACTTTGTGAGGGCCTGCCTTTACTTGGTTCATGCAGTTGCCCCCAGGATCTATTAATGCCTGGTTTGATGTCGAGAAATTATTTCTCTCACGATTCTTTGAGGATGATACCAAGATTACGGTTCATTCCCTCCTTACAACTAGACAAGGAGAACAAGAAACGGTTAAAGATTTCATAGAAAGGTTCCGGGAGAAGTCCGTACATTGCAAACACGGAATGATCCAGAAAACTCTAGTAGAGACCTGTCGACACAATCTTAAGACCAATGTGCTCCTCAAAATGGGGGCCGTAGAGTCCAAAACGTGGAGGGACCTGCTCAAACAAGGAGAGCAAGCTGAAGACTTGATTCGCCGAGTTGAAGAGTCCCGCGGGCCAAGAAATGCTGGGGGTAATAAGTCATATACCCAAAACAACAGCAATAAGAATAAAGGGAAAACAGCGATGTCGTCAGAAGCTGCTCCCCAGAAAACCAGTCCTCCGCCATAGCCGAAGTCTCAAGGTCAGCGAGGGTCAAGGCAAATTAGACCGCACACTTTCAAAGCTGAACAGACACCTGTCCTCTTTCACTTGCTCCAGAAAAAGGGAATGCTAAAACTTCCGGAGAATAAGAAGCCAGAAGATGCTGGTAAGACTAAAGATCCCAACTACTGTCTCTATCACCGGAATATTGGGCACCCTACCCGAGATTGTATTCCCCTTAAGAACAGAATCCAAGCACTAATAGAAGCTGGGGTTCTGACGCTTAAAGAAGAGCAGAAGAATGTCACTGCCAATATGGCAACCATAGTGGTTGGAACCCACGAGTTCCCCGCAGGAGTGACCCCAATCCCAAAGGGTGAGGCAGTTACAAAGAATCTTGATCCTTACAACAAAGCCCAAGAAGGACTTGTCCCTGTAACGACCCAAAGAGGGCAAGTTATGTGGGTTCACCCCGATTTGATAAAAGACGAGCAGTGGACAAACACAGGGGGTCACAAGAAAAAGCGGACTAGCAATGCTATCTCCGCGGAAATAAAGGATGAATATATTGCAGGAATACCCAAGACTCTGAAGAGGAGCCCGAAGCCATGGCCACTCATCAAGATGGGGCAGGCCCTTCCGGCACTCGGTCTGGGAAAACATATCTTAGAGACTACACCAGAGTAGATCCGAAGGATATATATGCGGAAACTACTAATCCTGCAAAGCAAAAAGGTGTTCGTTTCCAGAAGAATCCGCGAAGAGATGAAGGAGTTAAGAATACCTCCTTCCAATTTGATATCATAACTCAGCTGGCAAATATTCCAGCTCGAGTAACGCTATACGAGTTGTTACGATTGTCAAAATCAACTCGTGAGGCGTTAAGGGAAGCTTTGGCAGACTCTGAGTCATTCCTAACTCAGATTGTCGAGCCGGCTAATGAAGAACAGGATCCTTGCCCCGCTGTCATCAAGTGAGGAGGCAGGTCCCACAAATAGTTTTCTCTCCAGAAGACATGCAGGTAAGGAATATAAAGCACAACAGGCCTTTATATTTCACCGGATATGTCGGATCCACAAAAGTGGACCGAATTCAAATTGATCTGGGCTCTGCACTAAGTGTCGTACCCAGAAGGTTGATGCAGCTGCTAGGGATCTCCCTCCATCGTATGACACCAACCAACAAGTCAATATATGGGTTTAACGCCAATAATAGCAGCCCCCTCGGGAAAATTCGACTCCGATGCCAAATTGGAGATCTAAAAATGGAGGTTACATGCTATGTTATTGATGCAGATACTTCCTACAATATTCTACTAGGACGACCTTGGATCCATGCTTACATGATCGTCCCGTCGACTCTTCACCAATGCATGAAATATTGCAATGAGAAAGGAGAAGTCCGGACACTAATTGCAGATAAGCAACCTTTCAAAGGACTGGAGAATTACTTCATAGATGCTTCACTCTACAAACCAGCTCATGAAATCTCCAACGATGATCCTGGCAAGCCTCAAAACCCTGATGAAAGTGGTAACGAGGCAGACACGGAGTATGAACCTTTTGAAGAGGATGATGGAGGTGATTATGAAATTAACCCCAACCTAGATTTTACTCTTAGTTTTGATAATATAGTGGATGTAATAGAGAGTGAATGGGTTATTAATGAAAATGTAAAGTTAGTCTACGAGCATGCTGTAGCTACTGAGTCTGAGCCCTCTTGTACCTCCACCGAAGCGGATGACCTGACCGAACTTGAAGTTCTGGCGGCATACCAGTTGCCCCTCAGGTCTTCCCTCCTCTCTCAATTAAAAATAACCGAGGATCAAGGGCACTTCTTTGAAGTGCCTCCCCGACAGAAGTCCCAAAGGCCGATCATGTTCGGCAAAGTGGTCACGTCGCCTCGACAAAGACAAAGACAAAGTAGTGAAAGTGATGAACAGACATCACCTCAGTTCCATTTGTACGAACAGAGGTCCCGACAGATGATGGAAAAGATGGGATATAATTTTACCTAGAAGCCGGGATTAAATTTTGGAAAAGGGCGACGGAATCTCATACCCTCGTTTGGACCGAGAGGAAAGAGCCCTGATTATTATCAAAAGACCCGCAGGGGGTTGGGCTATGTGTCTACTCCACCCTCATCGCCATCCAAGGATGAAGAGAGTTCTTCGGCTAAAGAAGAAACATTTTCACCCGACCATGATTTGGATATAAGCACTGGTGCTTGGTTTCAGTCTTTGACAGCCAATATGGTTTCAGCTGCACCAGAAAGCGACGAGGAACCAATTGACGTTCAAGATGATGCTTGGGCTAGGCATATGGATACTCTCTGGGATGTCCGCTTTGAACAGCGTGACCCGCCCACAGAAGACAAATTAATACAAGTTAACATAGGAACGGAAGAAAATCCGAAACCCATTTTCATAAGCGACACACTAACTCCTTTAGAAAAGGAGGAACTTATATCTCTTATCAAAGAGTATATAGATGTGTTCGCATGGAGTTATGAAGATATGCCTGGGCTTGACCGTCAAATTGCCACACACCAGTTAAATATTAAAGAAAACGCTAAGCCTGTCAAACAACAGCAAAGGCGTTTTCGACCGGAACTGATGGAGGCGATAGTTGCTGAAGTCAACAAGCTTATACAATCCGGATTCAACCGAGAAGAGCAGCATCCTGACTGGGTGGCTAACATAGTGCCGGTTCGCAAAAAGAATGGCAAAATCCGGATATGCATCGATTTTCGAGATCTGAACGCTGCATATCCTAAGGATGAGCTTCCACTCCCCATCACCGATGTGATGATTGATAATACTTGCGGTTATGAGAGGATGTCCTTTATGGATGGCTTCTCAGGTTATAACCAAATTAAAATGCACCCGGATGATGAAAAGCATACAGCTTTCAGAACGCCGCTGGGGGTATACTGTTATACGGTGATGCCATTCGGATTAAAGAACGCAGGTGCCACCTACCAACGCGCAATGAGTGTCATATTCAAAGAACACCTGCGCAGAACAGTGGAGTGCTATGTGGATGACTTAGTAGTCAAAAGCAAAAATAAAGAAGATCATCTTCATGATTTAAGAGTGGTCTTCGATCTTATGAGGAAACATCATCTAAAGATGAATCCTACCAAGTCGTTCATGGAGGTATCCAGCGGGAAATTTCTTGGGTTCATAATCACCTCAAAAGGAATTTTCCTCGACCCTGAAAAGGTAAAAGCGATTAGCGAAATGCCGCCTCCCCGCAATCTTAAGGAATTAAGAAGATTACAGGGAAAGCTCGCATATATTCGACGCTTCATTTCCAACCTATCTGGACGATGCCAACCATTCTCAAAACTTATGAAAAAGGGAGTGTCTTTCATATGGGATGAGGCATGTCAACAGGCATTTGATGACCTCAAAGAATACCTCACCAAACCTCCTGTTCTTATGGCACCGGTTCCTGGGCAGCCCTTCCTTATATATGTAAGAGCCATGGATAATGCTTTAGGCGCGTTACTTGCTCAATATAATGAGCACGGCCATGAACACGCCCTCTACTATTTAAGTAGAACAATGATTGGGGCCGAACAGCGGTATACCCCAATTGAAAAGGAGTGTTTAGCCCTAGTGTTTGCTGTTCAGAAAATGCGACACTACCTTTCGGGGCAAACAATTCATGTCATATCACGGGTTAACCCCTTGAAGATTCTGATAACCAAACCAGGATCCTTAAATGGCCGATTGGCAAAATGGGTGCTCTTACTATCGCCCTATGACACACTTTGTCCCTCAAAAGGCCATGAAGGGACAGGCAATCGCCAATTTTCTTGCAGATCATCCAATTTGGTCCAAATTAAAGCAGACATCAGAAGTCAACACAGTTACCGGAGAACAGCCTTGGCAAATGTTCTTTGATGGTGCGGCGAGACGATCTGCTGCTGGAGTGGGGGTTGTGCTAATATCCCCACATAAACATATATTGCCTAACGGTTACTCATTAACAGAACCGTGCACGAATAATGTAGCGGAGTACAACGCGCTCATTATCGGCTTAAAAATAGCTCTGCAACTGGGGGTGAACCATCTAGAGGCATATGGAGACTCTAAACTCATCGTCAATCAGATGACAGGTGAGTATGAAGTCAGACATGAAGCCCTCATCCCCTATTATCAGCTAGACATTGAACTAGCTGGCTATTTTGAACAATTCTACATCTCTCATATATCTCGGAATGAGAATGTATATGCAGATGCCCTTGCCGCATTAGTTGTAACATTGGCGATCCTGCCAGGTAAGGTTAAAAGCATCACCATTAAAAGCAGAGAGCTCCTTCATCCAGATACTCTTCTTCAAAATAAAGAAGTGTGCCAAGTAGGCCTAACCCTGGAGCCCCGTGATTGGCGATTTTCATTTGTGGATTACGCTTTACATGGGATATTACCAGAAGATCCTAAGGAAGCCACCTCTATAAAGAGGAAGGCCCAAAGATTTTATTATGACCATAAACTTCAGACTTTATATAGAAAGTCAAGAGATGGTCTGCTACTACGCTGCATATCAAAAGCGGAAGCGGAAGAAGTGCTGAGAGAAACATACGATGGAGTATGTGGAGCTCATCAGCCCGGTCCTAAACTTAGAGACCGTATAAGAAAGCTAGGATACTACTGGCCGAACATGATCACGGAAGCAATGGCATACGCTAAACGATGTCATGCATGCCAAGTTCATGCTAATTTTATTCATCAACCCCAAGAATACTTGCACAATACTATTGCAAGTTGGCCATTTGAAGCATGGGGATGGACATTGTGGGGCCAATAACTCCCCCATCATCTAGAGGACATCGGTTTATTCTTGCAATAACCGATTATTTTTCAAAATGGGCCGAAGCCGTGCCCATGAAAGAGGTGAAAGCGACAGATGTGATCAAGTTCGTCAAGCATCATGTCATTTACCGCTTCGGCGTCCCCCGACGGATTATTCATGATAATGGTCTGCAATTCATCAGTCAGGGATTCTCCAGATTCTGCAATAAATTCAGAATCAAAGATATCGCTTCTACACCATATAACCCTGAGGCTAATGGGTTAGCTGAAGCTTTTAACAAGACGATCATCAAACTCCTTCGGAAGTTCGTCTCTTCCAATAAAGGAGATTGGGATGAAAAGTTGGGAGAATGTTTGTGGGCATATCGCAACATCGTTCGCACCCCGACCAAAGCTACCCCGTTCTCTTTGGTTTATGGAAGTGAGGTTGTTTTGCCTATTGAAATCCAGATACCATCATTAAGAGTGGCTTTAGCCACAAGGATGACGACAGAAGAGCGCCATCAGCAAAGATCGCAAGAACTAGAGGCGTTAGATGAAAAACGTCTCAGGGCTCAACAACAAATTGAGTTGTATCAAGCCCGAATATCTCGAACGTTCAATAAGAGCGTTAAGCCAAGGACCTTTAAATAAGGAGACTTGGTTTTGGCTGTTAAAAGGCCAATGGTGCTAACCCACAAGACTAAAGGTAAATTTGAACTCAAGTGGGAAGGACCGTTTGTTGTGGAGACAGTATACTCCAGTGGAGCCTATCGCTTAATGAATCAAGATGGCGACAGGATGATGATGCCAATCAATGGCAAATTTCTGAAGAAATACTATTCTTAGTACCTTAGGCATGCGCAGTTTGGCGCCTCTGACCTAAACCTGGTGCGTTTGATTCTCAAGTTTGAACCACCTCCAGCCTTTTTCCTAGGCATGCGCAGTTTGGCGCCCCTGACCTAAACCTGGTGCATTTGGTTCTCAAGTTTGAACCACCTCCAGTCTTCTTCTTAGGCATGCGCAGTTTGGCGCCTCTGACCTAAACCTGGTGTGTTTGGAGTGTCCAGTTCAAGTTACGCGAGAGAGCCTTGAATCGCCTCCAGTTTGGTTCTCAAGTTTGAACCACCATCAGTTTTTTCTTGGGCATGCGCAGTTTAGCGCCTCTGACCCAAACCTGGTGTGCTCAGTTCTCAAGTTTGAACAGCCCCCAATCTTTTTTTTAGGCATGTGTAATTAAGCGTCTCTGACCTAAAAGATATGAATTGCCCAAACGCCGACTAGGCAATGGGAAGAGAACCAGTTTCTCGCCAACCCATCATACTGGGGTAAAAGTATGAATTGCCCAACGCCGACTAGGCAATGAGAAGAGAACCAGTTTCTCGCCAACCCATCATACTGGGGTAAAAGTATTAATTGCCCAACGCCGACTAGGCACTGGGAAGAGAACCAGTTTCTCGCCAATCCATCATACTGGGGTAAAAGTATGAATTGCCCAACGCCGACTAGGCAATGGGAAGAGAACAAATTTCTCGCCAACCCTATCATACTGGGGGTAAGAGTATGAGATTAACTACCCAATGCTAATTAAAGGCAAAAGGGGGAGAGGAGATTAATTCCTCGATAACTCACCATGTTGAGGGGAATAACATGGCTAGCCCAACTCAAACGGTAGTTGGTAAAGGCCAAAACCTGTCATGTTAAATTCTTATCTCTGACAGTACGACTTGGAACGCTTCGCAGAGAAAGCTACTTCTTGATGGCAAGTTATTTGTTGTGCAAGAAGATTTCCTAGCCAACTAATAAAAGAATCAAAAAGTAGTTATCCTTATTTATCATTTAAAAAGAATGGAGTTACAAAAGAAGTCTGAGAACCAATAAAGTTCTTTCTTTTAGTACAAGTTCTCATTACAAAAAAGGAATGAAGAATAAAAGAAAGCTATGGATCTCCGAGATGCTTTCACTTACTCATCGCTTCGTCAACCACTCGACGACGAGTTGCCTCTATAGAGTGTTGAGCCTGCCGGAGCAGATCATCATCATTCATTCCAACTTGCTGGATGAGATGCTGGCGAGACTCTTCCATAGTACGGCTTCTTATTGTCTCCTCCTGATCAACTTGCTCCCGTTGAAGGATCAGCGCTTCCCGCTTCTTAACGGCTTCCCCTAATTGAAGCTCGCTCTCTACTAAGATCGCCCGAGCATTAGCAATGACCTCCTGGGCGCTGAGAATTGCAGCCTGGCTCCCCTCAATTTCAGAGTTCACCAAATCCAAACCTCTAAGAATGGACTCCCGACTAGCCTGGAACCCTGCTAACGCTCGAGACCACTCTTCTTCTTGGCGCCTCAATTCCTCTCGACGAGCAACCAACTCCGCCCGAAGACGAGCCCATTCGATCCCAGTAATCGACTCAACATCGGCTTGGCGAACTGTGTTGAGTATGTTCATTTGCTCTTCCAAAATTTCAAAACGGGCCCGGTAAGGAGCTGCTCGATCTCGTCCCCCAATTTCTTCGATGTTTTCCAGATAGCGGAATAACATTGGACGTGCGAAGTTGAAGAAATCGTGGCCAGCAAGGACCATCTTGATACATCTCCTTAGCAAACGCATAAAATCGGCGACACTGAAGTTGAAAAGTTCTTCAAGAGGATTTGCAGTGCCAACAGACAAAGCAAGTAATGCTAAGGAAGATGTCACGGGCAGGGGAGCAGTGGCTGCCGGTGTCGAAGAATAAGCCCGTCCTTGTACCAGATTCATGACATGTGGGGCCAGTAAAGCCAATGCAGATCTGGTGGAATCAGGAACCTGAGAAGGAGGGCTGCTAATACAAGTCACCCGGGGAGCGCCACCAACAGGAGAAGATGAGGGGGTATCTCCACCAGAAGTTCCTCCGGCAGAAGAAGCTTCAAATGAGAACTTTAAGTTCTCCTCATCCCCGACTGGAAGATTAGAAGCTGGAGGAATTACAGGTGTCTCAACAGCCATTATAGTAGAAGGCGTTAGAATCGCTGACTGAGAAACAGAAGGTACGCCAACGACCGTGGAAAATGTCTCAATGGAACAGACTGGCATTGGAGATGGCATGCTAGGAGAAGGCGTCGCCTTCCTAGCAGCAGCTGCGATAATGACCTCAGTTCTCTCATCACTTCCCAGTTCGTCAATTGGGGGAATTGAAGAGGGAACAGAGGCAGGAGCCGGTGTGGAATAATCAGCCGTAAACTAGCCAGCAGAGCTACCCACACTACCAACGGAGCCGGAATGGTCCATCCTATTGTCAAACTCTACTTGGGTAGTCGAATGCATTGGCGAGAGAAGTTGATCACCTGCATTTCGGAAGACCAGAAAAGCAGTGTTACGTTAAAATAATAACGGACAAAAGATAAAATGCTAAGGGTCATACCAGGCGATACAAGTCCAGTTGTCGGACTTGAAGGGGGAGCCATTGTCGTTTCCAGCAACGTACCCATCTCGCTACCCGTTAGTTGCGCCACAGGTTCTGCCACAGGCCCTATGGCCAAAGGGGCCGAAACCTCAACAATACTTGGAGCTTTAGCAGGTTCATCCTCCCTTGCTGAAACTGGGCGTAGAGCTGAAGCCAACAAGTCTGAAGCAAGTTTGATAGCCACTTCTTCGGGGGCTATCAAAGTCTCATGCCCCAACTTTTGCTTCTTACCGGGTCTTTTCTTTAAAGCACCGCGGCGTTTGAGAGCTGGACTCAAGGAACGACTGACAACAGGCTGGGGAGCTCCACCAGCACCAGTATTGTCATTGTCATCACCGGCATCGTCGTCGGACTCGCTGGCGTCTGAAGGCTCAGCCGCGGCACTAAGGAATTCTTCCATTCCTTTTATTCTCACTCTAGAAGCACCCTGGCGGCTAATGTAGAGGGCTTCAATCTCTTTGCAACAACTGTGATTGAGAGAGAAGCCGGGCAAGTCAGCATTCGCAATACTGAACCAGTTGCAGAAACTGAGGGTCATGGTCAATTCTGGTGCCTTCTGGGGCAAGGAGAATTCAGCCTCGGTTCCGCCTGCTGCAAAATGGAACCAGCCACGAGCGCCTTCGTATAAATTCCCCTCGTAAGCGAGATCTTTATTTGGATTGCCCATATAAAGTTGGGAGTATCCAAACTGGCGAGCAAAGCGATTCGGAGTGTATGGCTCGATCCGACACCCGAGATCTTGACGATACACCAAGTGTCCGGGACGGATGTTGAGAAGCCACCAGAATGCTCCTGCAGATAAAATAGTAAACTTATCTGCTCCCACGGCGTCCTTCAGCCTCATTCCATATCCTCCGCCGGGAAAGTCAGGGAAACACCGGAAGATCTCATAATTCTGAAAACTACGAAAAGTCTTCCGAATTTGAGACATATAATTCTGCTTCCATGAAGAGCGTTCATACAGCTCTACAAAGAAGCACTTTTCGCCCGAACGACGCTCTGGTGCACTCATTAAAGAAGGACAATGCAAGACGAGCCACGCCATCAAATAGGTGTAGGGCAGCTCCACCCTAGGGTTTGGAGTTTTCGGTTGGGCAGTCTCTTTCGACTTGCCCTTTCCTTTCCCCTTGACCTTAATAGTGGGGAGGAAATCATGACAGAACACCCTCAGTCCATACTGCAAATTGCATACCATGGCGGGAAGAAGTCCAAGGGGTCGGCCATATGCTAGAAGAACCGCTAGATATACCACGGTCACTGCAATTGCTTCTTTGGGCAACGACGGCACGACACATCTCTTCAGCCACAGCATCAGAAACCCGGCAATGAGACCTCTGTTGGAAACCGAAAACTGGACTTGATAGTGGTAACTCTTGAATGAAGCGCCAGGACCGTATCCATTCTCTTTGGATTCAGTGGTATAATATAATAGGTGGCAGCCCTTAGCAATGCGGTGATCAATCTCTGAGCCATAGACGGGTGGATGACCATGGATAGTTGTTGAACTATCCTTAGAATTCAAGTTGGCAAAAAGGTATTCGGCCCATTTCTTATGACCGATACCGTGGTTACGCGCACCCGTCAAGTCAGCGCAAATATGATAATGGCACATCATCTCCCAGTATGTGGCATAGATGCGCTCATCCCTCGCCAGTAGCATATTCAGCTCATTGGTGGTGGGGATATACTCTTCATAGGGAATTTCACCCATGGAAAGCCCGGAAACCTCGAACATCTCGTGAAGAACGAATCCTAGCTCACCCACTGGTGTAAAGAGAGTACAAGTCTCAGGGTTATACATCTCCAAGAGGCAGTAAAAATGATAGGCACTCTGGTAAAACCCGAATTGGACATTCCTGATAGTTTTATACAAACCAATATCCTTTAAAATGGGCTCGTGGGAATCCAGCATGTACTGAACGAGGTGGGCCCACCACATATTGTTAGAAGAATGAACCCAGCCAAGCATCCTGAAATCGCTAGCCGGGTACTGACTATCCTTCGCCAGGAACTCACTTAAGAAAGTTCGGGCACGAGATGGGATTTCTCCCACTGGAAGCTCCTTGCCAAATCGGCCTGGAAGCAAACCAGTAATGCATCTGGGGGGACCATCTGGATAAATCCCTTTTGCACCAAATTTGCCTGTTGGGACGCCATCTTGCTCTTGAGTCAGTCCCCACTTTAATTCCCGAGGCATCGCCAGCCTCTGAAGATAGACCAGAGGATAGCTACGAGCCATTCTAGGCAGAAACATCAGCATTTCGCCTGAGTTATATAACCAAACACACTCCTCTTCAGAAAGGATCTCATCTGATTGATCAATCTGGTCTCCAAAGAGGAAGGCGGGTTTCTCCATCGCCTCTCTATTCAAAGTTTCGAAAGCTGCATCGGTTATGATTTCTCGCGCAGTAGTGGGATGGTACTTGATCAACTTCTCCTTGCGCTCCTTCGGGTCTGGCTTATATGAAGCCAAGATAGTGGTGAAGCAAAATTGGCCTGAGGGATCAGAACCCCCAGCAAACCCGAAGTAATTCTTGTGAGGAAGAGCTTCCATCGAATACCCTACTGCAAAAATAAGCACCAGAGTGAGAGAAGTTTCTATAAGACAGAAAAATTCTCTAAGTATGGACGCGCGAAGCTGAAGATTAGACCACGCAGAAATCAAATAGTCTCGCGTTTCCACGCGACTGCTACTTAAAATAGCCTCGCGTTTCCACGCGACTGCTACTCAAAATAGCCTCGCGTTTCCACGCGACTGCTACTCAAAATAGCCTCGCGTTTCCACGCGACTGCTACTCGAAATAGCCTCGCGTTTCCACGCTACTGCTACTTAAAATAGCCCCGTGCTTCAAAATGAGAGGATGACGCGATAACTTCGCGTAAAAAAGAAAGTCAGAGACTTTTCTTCTTCTCCAAGCCTTACAGCAGGAGTACGGCGGTCTCGCGCGTTTCCACGCGACTGCTACTCAAAATAGCCTCGCGTTTCCACGCGACTGCTACTCAAAATAGCCTCGCGTTTCCACGCGACTGCTACTCGAAATAGCCTCGCGTTTCCACGCTACTGCTACTTAAAATAGCCCCGCGCTTCAAAATGAGAGGATGACGCGATAACTTCGCGTAAAAAAGAAAGTCAGAGACTTTTCTTCTTCTCCAAGCCTTACAGCAGGAGTATGGCGGTCTCGCCGGTAAAAGAGTTGATTGATCAGTTAAGATCAAACCAAATCACTCTAAAGATGTTCTAAAAAGTCTCGATGGAGAGATTCTTACCTCCGATAGGCGAAATGTGGGCTGGCGCGTCGCTGCCATGGCCGCCGCCACCACTGCTTGCGCCAGTTGCCGATGATGGAGCCACGCGAGAAGTAGCACGAGTTTTGGGTGCCACTGCTGAGGAAAATCTACTAAAAATCGGGAGGAAACTCGGTCGGAAGAAGCTCGGATCGCTTGAACTGTGATCGCCTGAATCTCTAAGTTTCTGGAAAATTCTCAAGTAAAGTGAGAAGAAAAGGAATAGAGATTTTATTTAAAAGAGGGAAACCGCCTCTTAGAGTTCGGCGCGAATTTCGGAGAAAATGACTGGTCAGTTACTCTCCAAAACGCGGAGCTATTAGTCTCGCGTGATAAAGAAAAAAGTGAAGATATTAACTCCACGCAACTCCGCGAAACACGAAGATAACTTGGTATTTTAGCTTCGCGTTCTCATGAAAAACTTGGATTTTTGGCTAAGTTAAGATGATCCTTACTGGATCAAATCGGTATTAATGATCTAAGTTACGCAGAAGAGCCTTAGATTATTTTACCAAAATTATTGACCATCTGTTTGTTGTGCAAGCAAAATCATTGAAGCCGACAGATAGAGAGGAAAATAATTTGCCTTTATTCATAAAGGAAAAGGTTACAAAGAAGGAGTTATAGTTCTCCCAAAAGCTTTTACATGATCAACTCATCAATAACCGAACAGTAAGACTTCTCTACGGGGTGTTGAAGCTCAGTTCCCTGGTTCGCATGCAAAAGAACTCCAGATTTCTCGACGGGGTGTTGAAGCTCAGTTCCCTGATTCACAGGCAAAAGATCTCCTCTGCAAATGTCATTTTGGACCTGTCATCTGAAATGAAGCACGAGAGGAAAGAGAAGTGCTGCATCGAAGCACAAGCTGAACTGCAAGTGCTGCAATTCTGAACTGCAAGTGCTGCAATTCTGAACTGCAAGCGCTGCAGGCCCTCACTTGAGCTTGGAGCTCCTTCAATAGTCCATCTCCAGGAGCCAGAGCTTGAAACCTGCAACTATGTTGTAAAGCATATGCTTCTGACTTTCTTAGAGTTACTTTTGCTGATGAAGATCGATGGACCCGCATACATTCCTCTTCAGAAAGGATTGGACTTACTGCAAAATGAACAGAGTTTCCAAAAGAGTGAAAACGCGGAGCTAAGCTAACTCCGTGCACAGTTGAAGAAATAGCCTCGCGCTTTAAACGCAGAGGATGATGCGATAACTTCGTGTATAGGGGGACGAGATTTCTTTCTGCTCTTTCCTTCTCTTTCAAATTCATCGCGACTGCTAATCAAAGATAGTCTCGCAATTCATCGCGACTGCTAATCAAAGATAGCCTCGCAATTCATCTCGACTGCTAATCAAAGATAGCCTCGCAATTCATCGCGACTGCTAATCAAAGATAGTCTCGCAATTCATCGCGACTGCTAATCAAAGATAGCCTCGCAGATTCATCGCGACTGCTAGTCAGATAAGCCCCGCGTTTCAAGCACAGGGGATGACGCGATAACTTCGCGGAGAACGGCGATCTCGCCGGTAAAATAAACAGTTGGCTGGATTAAACCAAGCCGAAACATCTCAAGAATGGTTCTTGGAAGCCCAAGAGTTAAGGTTTTTACCTTCGGAAGATGCTGCATAGACTGGTTCGCCGTCGCGTCTACCTTCACGGCTGCTGCCATTAACGCTGGCCAACTTGCGCGATGTCACACTCTTCCTAGATGGAATCCTAGTGATGAAGATCTATGGAAAGGAAAAAGAAGTTCGGCTGGAGATCATTCTTTCAAAATAAGATGCCTGAGTCGCCTGCTCTAAAGCCCTAAGATTCTTCGGATGAGATGAAGAAGAAGATGAGCCGGGAGCTCTATTTAAACAGAATTTCCGTCGCTTGGTATTCGGCGTAGAAATTCAGGGTCATTAATGACATAATTACTCATTTCACTAAAGATGAAGTGAAGCTGATTAGCTCCGCGTAAGTGAGCATAACGCGAGATAGACTTAGTATTCTAACTTCGCGTTTCAGTTTAAAGATCCAAAGTATTTCAAAATCTGCCAAGTTCTAAACCATTTTGAAAACTTTGGAGGGGGTTCTGTTGGCAGTGAAAATTTCTAAGTTAAGAGGATTTTCCACAACAAAACGCGGAGCTAATTCAGTAGCCTCGCGTTTGGTAATATTAACCCTGCGTTTGAATAAAACGTGGAGATGTTTAATAGCTCCGCGTTGATTCCGCAGTCTGGCTTGTATTAGCCTCGCGTTTGAGTAAAACGCGGAGATGATCAATAGCTCCGCGTTAGCTCCGCGTTTTGGTTATTTAGCGCCACGTTTTGATGCGATTAAAGCTCCGCGTAAGCAGGTAACCAGAATCTCAAATTGATTGAGATTATGATTTTGGACTTTTCCAAATACCCGAATCAAGTCTAATCAGAATTCCATCAAAACTAAGATATTTGATTGGAATCCTTGATGAATGCGAGTTCTATTTAGATAGAAACTCTTGCATTAACCTGAGGTTATAAATACCTTCCTGGTGAAACCCTAGGGATCTTCTTTTCGGCAATTGAGATATTTTTCTGAAATCTTGGAGAAATTGAGTTACGCACAGAGCCTTGAGTTCGTGAAAATCAAAGAAAATCACCATCTTCTTTCTGGAGTTATTGAGAAGTTTGAGTTATGTGAGAGAGCCTTGAACAAATCAAAACCAGAGAAGATCGTCTATAGTCGGCCGATATCTTCAAGAGAGAAAATTTCAACGTACCGATCGTCAAAAGGAGCTGCTTGACAGATCCCATCGCCACAGATCCCGCAATATTGTAAAAGAGAGAGATTGAACTATAAAATCCTCTCGTTTGTTCTCTTTATATCTTGTTCACTTCTATTGTAATTCAAACTTATTCAATGGAAGGAAGCGAAGAAACTTTTGCGACGAACAATCTTCTCTGTTGTTGTTTTACTGGTTTCGCATCTGGCTTAATATTAAGTCGATGCATAGCAACTTGAGGATTTAAACCCGGCATGTCTTCATAATTCCAGGCAAAGACGTCTATGTATTCTCGAACGAGAGTCACCAGGTCGTCTCTTTCATTAGGAGACAAACTCTCGCTTATAAATATGGGTTTATGATTGGTTTCATTACCCATATTTATTTGGACTACCTTATCCTCAGTAGGAGGTTCACGTTGCTCAAAGCGCATGTTCCATTGGGTATCAAGATGCTTTACTAATGCTTCATCTTCTATAAGGGTCAGTTCATCGTTTTCATCTGGCGTCGGATTGACAGATGTCATATTTACCGTCATCTCTTTTAATAATGCTCCCATGTTGATATCTGAATCCCAATCGGAATCTTCCACATTTTGGCAAATCATATCTTCGATATCCGAAGGATCGGGTGTTGTGACGTATCCCAACCCCCTGCCGGTTTTGTGACAATAGTCCGGTTCTTTTCCTTCGGGTACGAATGAGGAAAGCAAATCTCGACATCCCTTACCGAAATTTAATCCGGGTTTATGTATGAAATCATATCCCATTTTTGTCATCATCCGGAATGACTTTAGTCCATAATGATAGAATTGAGGGGCTTCTTGAGCTTCATCCTCACTATCGCTGGATGAGGCTATATGTGGTTTAACTCTTCCGAAAAGAATGGGTTTTTGATCTGGTCGATGGGCCGGTACTTCGAACACCGCCCCATCTACGTTTTCGATGTTTGATTGTAACATCATTGATGATCTAATAGGCATGTGCATGGTTGTGAAAGTCTCGAATTCTGAGAGACTATCTGCATCCGTGCTAGTAGCTGAAGGTATAAAATCAGTAGGAACACCAGACAAATAAGCAAAGTCTAGATTCTCATTTATTTTCCACTCGCCTTCATCACTGGCGGTGTCATTTACCTCCAATATAGGGAGGGATCCCAAGAAACTGCATAAGCCTCCGCGGCATAATGCTCAAGGCAAAATCCGGATCAATCTGAATTCGATCGATTTCTGCTGAGCCAATATACTCGGTATAGTACAGAGGCATGTTGTGCTTAATATTCTTCAGTTGCATGTCCTCTGGTGTAAAAGTGATATAAGGGGCATGCCTCGACACTGAGTTGCAGTGCGGGCATGCCTCCTCAATCTCTTCTGGGAGATGGGTTAAGAAAGTTTCAGATACCGCTAGAGCTTCCCTTAGTGCATCTCTTGTAGACTTGGACAGACATAATAACTCATACAGAGTTATTCTTGCCGGTATATTTGCCAACTGCGCCATGACATCAAACTGAAAGGAAGAACTTTGCTCTTCAGGAGCATCTTTCCGTAGTGCCCGGTTGTATCTGAGCTCCTTTTGTTTTCCCTTGTTAGGAATCTGCTTAGTAGTTCTTTCATTAGCCTCTTTAGTTGGCTTAGAGGAGCCAGCTTTCGTGTTTGAGGGATCCTTCAAATATTATTTCCCGGATCTGGTTCCAAAAGATGGCGTAGGTTCATTTTCCACTGCTAGAGCTATCACCTCTGATTCAGAATCTGTTAACAGAGGTATGTCATCTGCATCCTTCTCAATGGTTGCTGAGACGGCATTGCACATGCGCTCCTCTCCTCTTGTTTCAGTTTTCTTCCTGGTCCTAACGGTTGTCCATCGTTCATCTTCAAGAATGTCTGGATGCACCCAAAGGACCTCCTGTTTCTCTGTTGTGAAAGGGACTAACCCTTTCTTCTGCTGATTATGGGGGTCTAAATTAACCACCCTGAGCTCACCCTTTGGAATAGGTGTGAGCCCAAGTGGTACCTCTAGACCACCCACTGTAAATGTAGTCGAGTTAGCTGTCACTCTTTTTTGTTCAGTTTTGAGCTGAACTGCTCCAGTATCAATCAATGCATGAATTTTTTCTTTTAAAATAAAACAATTTTTAGTTGGGTGACCTACGATCCGATGGTATAAGCAGTAGTTCGGATCATTGATCTTTCCAACCTCTTCAGGCCTCTTACTCTCTGGCAACTTGAGCATGTTGCACTTAGTGAGTAAATTGAACATGGTAACAGTATGTTCATCCTTAAATGAATACTGTTTTTGTGACCCCGGTGGACCCGATGTGTTGCTTTTAGCCGGCCTTTGTTTTGGCTTGGATGTATTTTCCACCGCCATTATGTCTTTCCCTCTGGAACGGGTGAAATGAGATGTTGGTTTGTTCGAGGTGACCCTTCTCGCAGATTGCTGCTCTTCGAGGCGTCAGAGTATGTCTTCGGCCTGCTCACCTTTCTTGAGTAAGTCTCTCCAAGATTTGGATTCAACCGAACCCATTTTGACCAAAACATCGGTCAATAAGTTATGTCTGCAAGTCTCTACGAGGGTCTCCTGTGCCATGCCATGTGGACACCGCATGGAAAGCTCTCAGAACCGCTCGACAAAAGTTTTTACTGTCTCGCCCTCTCCCTGCTTTGCTGCTAGCAAGGATGGTACCGAGACCTCAGTATCGTCTTCAAAGAATCGGGCTAAGAACTCACGTTCTACATTGGCCCATGATTTAATTGTTCCCTGGCGTAGTTGCATGAACCAGGTAAATGCGGCCCTTGTAAGGTACTCGCAAATATCTTGGTCAAGGTTGGATCATTCCCCATTAGGTGTCATGTCTGTGACAGGAAGTAGAAAATGTGCTGTTGTGGAGAGCATTTCCCGTCAAACGACTGAAGGTTTAACAGTTTGTAGTTTGAAGGGTAGGGTGTAGTCTCCCATTCTATGGGATAGGGACGCACTATCCCCACTTCCTGCAACTTTTTTCGGTGAAGAAGAGCCTGTAGCTGGTTCTCCATCTTCTCCATTTTCTCCACCTGAGGGTTAATAACCACCTTTACTCTTTCTTTTTCTCCTGAATGAGAAGGTATTTCTTCGTAGTCGTCTTCACTATCTTCATCTATGCGGACATGTTGTTCCTCTTCATGCCGCTTAGTAGACGACGAGGATTAGCCTTTCTTCGTTTGAGCCAACAACTCAGTTAAGAGTTGTTTCATCTCTTCCAGAGTCTCCTCTTGCTGTTTGAGACGTTGTTCTTGTCTCTCAAGCCTTCTAGAAACTTCTTTTGGAAAATCGGCCATGTTTACTGCAGCCTCTGACCCTCTGTTCGAATCAGAGTAAGACGAAGATACAACAGCAGAACATCTGTCTTCCTCCTCATCAGATCCTCCAGCTAATTTCTTATAATTTAATGGTATGGCGACTCCTCTCCTAGCCCGAGTGTGTCGATACACGCCCTCTGGCTCGATAGACACTCCCTTTAATCTTGAAGTGAACTCTTTATCTGAAGAGTCGCTTTCGGCAATCTTTTTGCCTTTACTAACCATATGGGATGAAACGGTAGGCAGATCATCCCCAGAGCATATCTTTTTTACTATCTATCTTCTCTTTGGCTCCGTAATCCGCTCGAAAACGGATGGTCCTGACTTACATTTGCAGTTTGATAGAACGGCTGAAATCAACCGTTCACAATGGCAGTGAGGAGTGGATTGGGAGGTGCTCCTCTTTTGAGTGAGATATTCTCTCAAATCCTGAGACCTGTTCCCATTCAAATTTGCACTCTGACGCCTCTTGCGTCGCAAGTTTTGTTCATAATATTGGTTGGTTTGTAGTATCTCAGGACTGAGAATTTTTCCAGTATCAACACGATCTCTTTTATGGAGTCTTCTAGAGTGTGTGCTGGCTTGCGCAGTTGCACGGGCCCCGCACGCATCTAACTTATTCTTCGGGATGTGTTGGAGGATTCTATCAGGAATATGTTCGTCCGAAGAGAAACTTGAAGACATGCCTTCAGGTGAGTGCATGAGCACGTCCTTATATTTGTTTGCAGAGGAACAGGATGGAACACCCGAGAGAGTAACCAAAAAATTGGGTGTGCGCTGTGTGCTCACTGTGCGTGTGCCCGAATAGACACCAGAATCAAATTCAACTGATACAACCCCTGATTTTTCCTGCGGAGTGCAACCTGCGAGTTGCAACCCGCGGTGTGCAGCCCGCGGTTGGAACCACGGGTTTGCACCCACGGTTGCAAACGCGGGGTTGTACCCAAGAGGTGCAACCCGCGGTTGGAACCGCGGGTTTGCACCCGCAGTTGTACCTGCGGGGTGCAACCCCCAGTTGCAACCGTGGGTTTGCACTCGCGGGATTGCCCCCGCAGGGTGCAACCCACAGCTCCGCATGCAGATTTCCACTCGTAGAACTTTTCCCTCCTGATGCTGCATGTGTCGTTCCATTCAGGATTGTTTTCTGGGTTGGATTTTCTGACTGTAATTTTTCAGAAGTACTGTTGAGGCGTGCCCGTTGGGCTTTATGCCTTAGTTTTCTCTTTTGAGAGTGGGTGAGAGCTTGGTTTAACTTCGGAGTAGGCGATGACGCCACATATGTTCTGACAGACGATGACGTCTTGTCAGTTTTAACAGGCGATGACGCCTCGTAAGTTTTAATAGGCGATGACACCTTTTTATTTTCGGTGGGTGATGACGCCTCACCTTTCTTCATCATAACCCGGCGATGACGCCTGGGCTCCGAATCAGAGGAAGAGAGAAATTCCTCGTATTTTTGCTGATCGACTTCTACGACCAGTGTTTCAACAACAGATCCGATGGGTACCAAGTCGGACTGCGCCACAATATTCTCTGTAGTGAACAGAGAGGCTCCCACTGTGGTCGCCAGTTCTTGTTTGCTCAAAAATTGAATCTTCCCTTCCATTATAAAATTTCTGGATTACAACAAAAGGATGTGGATTACAAATTTGAAGAACAACAAGAACAGGAATATTGATGAATTTTCTTTTTTTTCTATGTGGGTTCGGGTGGCGATGGAGCCTCGCTAGTGCCTCCGTTGACCGTTTGACTAGAAGAAGAGGATCTGCTCCTTTCTCTGGACTCCTGAAGAAAACCCGCTCTCGATACCTCTGAACTCTCCAAACTCTGCCCAAAAGATCCAATAGTCCCCTCTCTCGAATCCACTCCTATATTTTATAGAATGAGGAGGCTTGAAATCCAGATCGAATCCCTCCAAAAAAATCGGATCGCGAGATATCAGGAGAATAAATAAACGGAAGAACACGGAGAACACCCGCGGGTTGCCACCCGCGGGAGGGCTCCCGCGGGTTCCTATGATACATCAAACTAATATATATGAATATGCAGCTCCTTTTACATTACTACAATTTGGGTTGTTTGAAAGAACTTAAAAACATTTCGAAGGATTATGTACAAGATATTAAAGATTTAGAAGGCGAAATAATCAAGATACCAACGCAATGTTTTGATTATTCTCTAAACTTTGGAGTCCAAATGCTAAAGTCGCACACGAAACCCAAGTAGGCCCACAACAACTGGCTGCAGAGATTGTAGCCTGATGAAACGCAGTGGACAGAGCATCCACCATGTGTTCGATGATATTCCCATATGGCCACCCTTGCACCACTAGCCATCCAATTTAATCAACGGAATCAACGCATAACTACAAAGCTTCTCCATTGGGAACCTCTCTTGCTGAAATTGTGATTCTCTTGTTTGTTTGCAAGGATTCTTGTTTTTTTTTAGCATAAATAGTAGGTTAAAGTCTCCTTTGTTCAGTTAACCAACAACTAACGAAACTAAATTGTCTTAATACATGCATAGATTTAGTCCGCACTGAGGAGCGAACAAAATAAACATACATAGGTAATAGAATAACTAGCTACTTACACAAAAGAGTGAAATCTTGACAAAATCTACATCTCCTCTCCATTTGTGTCACTAATTGATGCTAAGGAAATATCGAAAATCCAGATGTCTCCTAGGATTTCTGCGAAGTATGTGCGAAGCCAGCAAGGCTCCATTTTCCGCCATGTCAACAGCTATACAAAAGCAGAAGTTGTTCTCAATCTTATGACAAATAAATGTAGGATTACATTACACATGAAGTTTGAAACTCTCAAAAAACCTCTGAATTTAGTTATTTTCACTCTCTTTTTTTATAAAGTGCACTCTTGTCCCTCAAATTCTTATTCTATCATCATCCCTCTTTTCAACCAGCACACACACTCTCTCTTTCTCTCCTCTCTCTCTCTCTCTATCCCTCTCTCTCAGTCAGAGAGGGAGCGTGAGTGACTGAGAGAGAGAGAGAGAGGAAGTGCGCTGGTTAAAGGGAGGGATGATGGTATAATAGGTTTTTGAGGGATAAGAGTGCATTTTAATAAAAAAGGAGAGGGAAAATAACTAAGTCCAGGAGGGATTTTTTGAGAGTTTCAAACTTCAGGGGTGTTAAAGTTACACACTCCCAATACTACAGGAAGCTGATTGTAATTAACCCTTAATTTTTTGTTTTTTTAGCCACATTCCAAGTCAAGCCAAAGTAGTATAGAGCCGTTGCAAGGATTTTTGTTACTAGTACTCAATACCATTGAAGTAAACTCTGATCAAGCTGAGTTGAATCCAGCAAAATGATGAGGCTTAGTTGATGTTCACTTATCACAGTTCCACGCCAAATATTAATAGGAAATTATTTTTTTGCTAATCTTGCCAAAACTCCAATGCCACTTAGAATTCATTGCAAGTCCCAAACTTATTTATCAAAAGTTGTACTTAACTTCTATTTCGATTTGATTGTTGAAGTCCGTACATGAAGGTTCCTTGAGGGGACATACGTAAAAACATTTGAACGAGGTCTGGTGGATCACAAACTTTCACGGTTATCTACATCATTCATTCTAATATGTATAAATAAATAGGTATAACAAAAAGCCAAGAGTCAAACAGAACACATTTTTCTTCGAAATGCCCGAGATAGTCAACTATTCTGCTAGACTATTATGTAGAAATTTTCAATTAAAACGAAGAAAAAGACTGGCTTATGGACATCCGCTAATTTCAATTTTGATGTTGATTGGTCGCTAATGTATATGTCATTCGTTTACATTATGCGAATCTTTTACGACAAACTTTCTAAATTTCTTATGTACTTGATAATTATTAATGGGTTGATAATCGAAACTATTTCTATATTATTAGCTCTATAACCCTTGAAAAACCTGGAAAAGGGAATGTTAGTGCAACATAATCAAAGTATCTCTTTGTTAATAAAATTCTCAAGAGCGTACTAGTTCAGCATATAATAGTTATACATTGTTATTTTCTGCAATTAACTTATTATTAATTAATTATAGTTTTGAATACTTCTAGATTAATAACATTATAAAGCTTTGGTTATGGTCATCTTCTATCTGTGTGCATGAGTAGCCTGCATGAACGCTGCGTCTTCTTGGATTCACACCAACTAATTATTTGGCAGATAACTAACATCAAGACGTGGACTTGCAAGCAACAACGCCGAAAATTTTGTAGCACGTTTGTAGTTCACTGAATAATTTAATTACACAATTATTCTTGTGAGAACATATGTATATAATTATATAAAGACGGATCAAATTAGGAGTCGTGCATCTTATTGCAATTGACCACGAGTGCGGCTGATGGTGACTTTTAAAAATTACAAAAACATGACTGTTAACTGACTCATCGATCATTCTCATGAAGGAATGAACATAAAATACCTTGATGGAAACATAAATTACCTTGAGGGAATTGTGGCTAGATATATCTTCTTCTTTTTTTTTCCTTACTTTTCTAAATAAAGAGTAATTAGACTATATTTAGCTTGAGATTCTCATGCATGGGCTTAATTTTCTTAGTTGTTAGTGTTGAGAATATCACAGAGCTAAGTAACAAACACAGGAGAACAAAGAAAAAGAAATCACATGAATATAGAGATTTACATATTTCTTTCCAAACCGGAAGCCACAAGAGAATTTTTCACTATTTTGATAATAAAGTTACAAGTACAGGATGATAATATGTTTACAGTTGGATATGCGAGATGGGAAATTGATGTACAAACTTTTAATTAAACTCTACAAACACAACATTCAAGACTTAAAACTCGTTTTCTTAGTCTTCTTCTTCTTGTTGTTTTTTTCCTCCAATTATTCAGATTATAAGGTAATGACCAACAATGGAATCAGTCAAGGATATCTGAGTTTTGTTTTTTGTATTGTTTTTCTACTAAATATATAGAAGATTTGTTTGTAGAACAAACATCTCTATCCCTATTGCGAAATTATAAACATTAATGGGACATTCAATTTTCCCTTGAATTAATTGTGTAGATTTGTGTTCTTCTCTGTGTCTCACGCTCTCAAGAAACATGGAGTATTAATAAAGTTTAATCTTGGCACAAGCGTTGCTGCAATTGTTTAAATTTGTTACTTCTGAGAGTGTAACTTGTATAACTGTATTGCTATAGAAAGTGCAATTAATTATATAATTTGCCAAATATGATTAAAGTAGTTCAAACTAATTAGAAAGCTCTCGATCGCGCTAAAGGCTAACTAGCTACGAAGAACAAACAAGTTATCCGAACATCGCTTCCATGTATATTCATTTTGGTGCACCTAGCATGTTGCACCACCAGCCCGCTATGATTGAATAACTTCTAATATGACCAAGATAGGACATATATATCTTCGAATCTCAAGAAGAATAAAAATTATCATACTAAGGTATGCCTTGCATGCTCACGATCAAGCTACGCAAGGATTGTCAATAGGTCCATTATATATGTGCGGGCTATCGTATTTATAGAAAGGATCGCTGATACTTCCATGTATATTCATTTACGGGCGCACGTACTGCACGATCAGCCCGCTACGATTGAATAATCGTACTTGTTCTAATTGGTACGCTAACGATGGGACCAACATGGGAGCCATATATATATCTTCTAACCACAAGAAGTATGAAAATGCTCATAGTAAGGTGTTGACTTGCCCATGAATCTAGCTAGCCAAGAACTTTCAATGGTTCAGACTAATTAGGTAATGACCCACTAGAGATCAAGATCAAGGGGCACACCGATGGCTGCAGCGCAGCTCCCTGCATCTCATACATCAGCACACTGTAATGCATAAGAATGCCCCCACACGTGCATACGTGTGTGAACCCTCAAGCCCACAGGCTGCTGACAAAAATAAGAGCAAGACACCAAAACAGTGTGGGCCCCCCAAGACTTGGAACAGGCCAAGAAATTCAACTACAACCTGCATGCTTTGTTGACATACAAGTCTCCCCTTCCCTTTTTCCAATCAAAATTTTCTACTTAAATCCCTGCAAAATTCTGGATCGAAAAAATCTTGGAAAATCAAGATCAGGATCAAGACCATATGGGGCTGAGGAGCGTCACCATGGATCATGATCATGACTTGGGCTTGTGCTTCCAGCCTCCATCTCTCTTCGAATGGCTCAAGGCAGCAACATCATCACAAGATCGTGATCAGCTGCAGTGCTTGCCTCTCATCAACATGCTTGAAGAGGGTGGTCCCAAGAAGCCCAACGTCAAAGAGGAGGCCATAGGAGCTCCTACTGCTGATGATGATGATGATCAGAAGGTCACTGTGGCCTTGCAGCTAGGGCTACCCGGCGACTCAGCGAATACTTTTAGTGGTGTGAGCAAAGAAAGTAGTAGTATTGCGTACTGCAAGGAGGAGGAGGAGGAGAAGGAAGAAGAGGAAGAAGAAGAGGAGAAGAAAGAAAAGTTAATTGAGGAGATGATACATGAGGCGAAGTATTGGATTCCGACGCCGACGCAGATCCTTATAGGGCCAGTGCAATTTGCTTGCCATGTCTGCAACAAGACGTTCAATAGGTATAACAATATGCAGGTCAGTCTCTCTCATAAATAGAAACATCTCCATCTTCTTACAAAATCTAGGGTTGCTTGATTTAGTTTCATGTATATAAATATGATTTTGTTGTTCTTTAATTTTATAAAGAGAAATGTATAGTTCCTTGTTAAATGGGCAAGTTCAATTAGCTTCTTCCTTAATTTCTACATAGAGAAAAAAAATAATGAAATATATATTCCAATTATTGGTGAAGGATATGTAGTACTCCTTTCATATTTAGGAAATTAATTTTAAAAAAAGCTAGATTTTTGCCTACAATTAATTAGCATGGTCAGTTGACATGCATCTAGTGTCATTTTTGTTTATAAAGATCCAACAAGTTAATACTATTAGATCTTTTTTTGGTGAAAAAACATGGAATCCGATTGTGTAAGTGGATTTAGATGTTACAAACTTTTTAACATTTTCATTTCCTTTTTCAGTTAATTTTGCATTATAAACTTGTTATACTTTTATCAATGAAATGAATATATATAGCATAGTTGATATATATTCTCAAACAAGAAAATCATTCTTGTAGTTTATGTTCCTTTCATATTATAAACTTTATATGTGTTTCTTTCATATACTATTTACTTGTATTTAGTGATATATGATGAGTTATACTGATAATTAAGCCTGCAGCGTTAATCTTCAAGTTCTTACACAAATTACCTAAGATAAAGCGATCATGCAATGAAATTTCAACATTAATTCAGTACAATCATAACTTGTGCTTGCTAGCTTTCTATTTGAATCATTCTTTTAAAAAAAAAAAAATCTTGTGATTTTGTAAAATGAATCATAATCCTTCTGTTTTACATACGTAGATGCATATGTGGGGGCATGGATCAGAATACAGGAAAGGGCCTGATTCTCTCAAGGGGACACAACCCATGGCAATGCTCAAGCTCCCTTGCTATTGCTGCGCCCTCGGCTGCAAGAACAACATCAACCACCCCCGGGCGAAGCCTCTCAAGGACTTCCGGACCCTGCAGACACACTACAAGCGCAAGCACGGTGTGAAGCCCTTCAAGTGCAGGAAATGCAGCAAGCCCTTTGCGGTGCGAGGGGACTGGAGGACTCACGAGAAGAACTGCGGCAAGATGTGGTTCTGCTCTTGCGGGTCCGATTTCAAGCACAAACGGTCGTTGAATGATCATATCCGATCCTTCGGCAAGGGCCACAGTCCTTACTTCCCTTGAGATCGATGCTCTAAATTAAAACATGGTGAGTTTGAGTTCAGGTTCAGTTCGGTAGTGGTGCGTGAAGTGTTGAGATGGACTTATCTATGGCTCTAACTATATAGTCTTGCGCTCAGTAACAAAAAACTCTTGAAAATCCATCAAAAGTAGTAGGGAGTGGTTTGTTGTGAGCACAAGCTCTAATCTATGAGCGAAAATTGGAAAAAAAAAATAAAGGCACGTAATTTAAATTTGCTGAATTTTCTCTGATTTTTATGGCTATATATTGAGAGTTCATTGGTTTTGTTTAGTGAGTGATTGAATCTTTTTATATATATTGGAGGACGTTTTCGGCTTCACAAGACAATTAATGTACATGGGTAATGAATTTCAATTATAAGTGAACTTCTTTTTCCTCGTATTTTTGTTGTTTTTTGTATCTTTTTTCTTGTTTAAAATTCATTTTGTTACTAAAATGATACAATTAACATACGCACACGTGTATTTGTGTGTGTGTGTGTGTCTGAGTATATTAATTATTGATGCAACGTACGTCATGTGAAAAGAACAAAGGTCATGCGTGAAATATGCGAATGAGACTTTATTATGCCTAGATTAAGTGCACAAGGCATAAAGGATCGAGATTGGCAATGACTTAGAAAGAATAATGGATTCGTCTAAAGTCCCTTTTTTAGTACTCAACTTTTTCCATTTGTCCAAATTGGAGGCCTTAACTGATCCACCACTACCCCATTTTGTGTACACACACACACACACAGGACTTGCATATGCTAGAGAGAGTGTGTGTGTGTGTGCGCGCTTTCATGTCCTGGTCCTTATATGCTGAGATGAGAGAGAGAGAGAGAGAGAGAGAGAGTGAGAGAGAGAGAGAGTGTTCAAGTCCTATTTGAAAAGGGTTAATGTTTCCCCATCCAGAATGGACTTGACAAGGGCTAGCAGTTGGTAACCTTTCTTTTTTGCCAATCAACGTTTTCATATATATTTCATTTTTGGCAACATTTTCTTCTCCCATCAGCCATAGTCATCTACTGTACGTTTTCTTGTTCTCAGTTGTTATTGTCATTTTCCGTGCAAATATGGCTAGCTATAGTGCTAAGCTTCAAAAGAGATTTAGCAAACTTCTACAACAATAAGATGAAAAAATTTATTTCATGGAGTCAAAAAATCGACTGTCCAACTTTTTTTTTTTTTTTTTTTTTTTGACGATAAACGGCGAGATATATCTCTCCGTGTTCCATTAAAGAGAAAATAACAGAACATAAAAATCCGGGTCCATAAGTGGAGAGACCCAAACAAAAGTTTACAAAGCAAAAATTCTTAAAAAAACACTAGAAAGAAACAGAAATATAGCCAAAATAAAAATACATTTTTCCAGCAAGAGGTGCCTTTTACAGTCAGTCCACCTGTTCTTGTGCCTCTAAGTGATATCACTACTCCTCCTCTGGCAGAATGACCTCCATATCATCTCCCGAATCTCCACTTGAAAAGTGAAGCTTCTCCTCATCTGATGGAGCACCTGCCCAAGTAATGAAATCATGAGCAATGAGTCTCTCACAATACACAATAGAATGATATTTATCATTGAATAATCTATCATTGCGTTCTCTCCATATATTCCAGCAAAATGCTGCAATAACGCTTCTAGTCCTATGACTCTCATTGCCCTCCCCTCTCGAGATTCTTCCAGATGTTGTCATCTAGTGCCATTCCTGTGTGCAAACCTAATGTCCTGATACTCTTCTGCCATGTATTTTTAGAAAACGAGCAATGGCACAAGATGTGTTCGCTTGATTCCGCGTCCCTCTTACATAGTAAACAGATGTTAGGGTCATTCCAACCTCTTTTTTGTAATTTTGGCCAAGTTAGTATGGCGTCTTTACAGATTAGCCATAAAAAGAGCCTGACCCTCTCAGGGCATTTAACTCTCCAAATCCATGCAGTATTTGCAGATATGATTCCTCCATTGACGAAATGTCGGTATGTGGATTTCACTGTAAAGTTACCATTCTTCTCCCATCTCCAAATTGGTATATCCTCTTCTGATGGCAAGAGGGTTATGTCACTCAGGGACTGTTTAAGTAATCTTATTTGGGCAAAATCCTGTCCCGATAATACCGCAGAATTCCATCTCCACCTTGAGCGCCCCCAGCAGTCACAGACCCTGGTATTTTTCTTACTGGTTTTTTGAAAGACAGCTGGGTATAATGTCTTTAGAGCGAGTAGTGAACACCATCTGTCGTACTAAAATGCTATCTTGTTCCCCTTTGCCAGTTTGTATTCCAGACCGTGATAGAATAAATGTCTTACTACCAACATTCCCTTCCAAAATATTGAGGTATTATGTTTTTTCTTTATTTTCCCATGTAATGTTCCTCCTTTCGGGCCATACTTGTTAAGTAATAATTTCTGAAGTGAACCCTGGCTTCTCGAAATTAGGTGCCACCATCATTTGATCATAAGGGACAGGTTAAAAGCCCTGAAATCAATGACCCCTATGATTGAACCCTGACTGTCCAACCTTTAGATTGAACGTGGTGATGGTCACTAGCTAGATGCTGGTCCGCGTAATCGTGGGTAGTTGCAGTTGAGACCACTGCTCACCGGCAACAATTGTCGATACTATCCGTCACTAATTGGGTATGGCGACGATCATCAGAAATCAATGGCATTAATGGTCATCGGTGGCTATGGGCGGGTAAAAGTTGCGGTCAGCGGCCGGGTCAGCGGCCAGGCCATCACAGGCGACGATTGCGAGTGGAGAAGCCGGCAATGTTTGCAGCACTGAGGACGACGACAGCCACTGGCGGCGGGGGCAGTGGTAGGCGGGTAACAAATGTAATGACCGATATCAGCTGGCGGCATGGCAGTAATTAAGTAGTGGCCATCAAATTGCCACCAGGGAAGTTGACGATGAAGACGACCTCTAATAGTGGCAGTGAGCTAAGATGGCCAGCTAGTAAAGGTACCTAACAATGTACGGAGATCAACAGCAGGGCGGTAATCAATCGACAGAGCATGAAACAAGCACTGGTGCATACTATCCGACCCCCCTTGACTAATTACTCTACATACACACACAAGATTGTTTACGAGTCAAGGGCTAAACAAGTATGAATGAGGGCACATCATCTACTGTATAAAAAAACAAAATGTATAGGAAAGAAAGAAATAGGTATGGATGAGGACAGAGATCATCCTATACAAGAGAATGTAGTCGTTGAGGGCATGTATGTCTTGGGTAAAAAGGAAAAAGAAACAAGTGTGGACGAGGACAGGTAATAATCGTGACTGTCGGCCCAAAAAGAAAAAAACAAAAAGAAGGGTTTGTGGGAAAACCTCAAGGGTTGAAAAGAAAATTGAGCCGTGAGAGCTAGGGATGAGGAATGAGACCACCACCATTCTTTGTCGGGAGAAGAGAAGACTTGTTGGAGAAAACAACAATTTCTTATAACATGACGATGGGTGGGTGGGGGTTTTTTTGTTTTTGGAGGAGGGGTGGTTGGGTGGGTGGGTGAGGAGAGAGAGAGAGAGAGAGAGAGAGTTGTTTAGGGTTCATATTTCATTTGTGAACAGGATGAAGATTGTGAGCTAGAACCACGTACATGCATGACTTAATTTGTAGCTACATAACATGCATGTTTGAAATTAAGGAGGTATATATACATACAATTTATTAAATGTTTTAGCATGCAATTAGCAGTAGTAGTGATGTTTGGATATAATTAATTCGCAAACTAACGCTAGATAGCAATATTTGATTGGAAGAGACATTTTCTTCTCTCTCTCTCTTGGAAGAGACATTTTCTTCTCTGTCTCTCTCTTCGTTTCGAACTAAAAATCAATGATAAGTGAAGTAATTTTCGTATATAAAGGACCAGAACTATTAAGAGTGCTTAATAGGTTTTATATATAAAAATGCACTCATCAACCTACCTGCTTAATCTGAAATTTTTTTATAGTTTAGTGTTAAGTGTTTATATATATGAGTATATATAATTGTACATCAAATAAAACAAAAAAAAAAATCATTGATTTAAATAAAAAAAGTTAGGACCACAGCCAAATAGGAAAGCTGTTTTATTCGATTGGTTCTTAACTTTATATTTAAAACTCATCATGCCTCTCAAGACGTTACAATGTTTTCAGTAATTTGTCTTAACACTTCTCAATGAGAAAAAAATTTTATGTCAAATTTTACGTAAATAAGTAAAAGGCCAATCTTATTTTCCTAGTAATAAAAAGTTGACTCTGTAAATTTAGCTTTTTGCTAATTCACCGAATATTTAGTTGTTTTTAAAAGAAATTGTTCAAATTATGTAAACGTCAAAATTGCTAAGTCGCCCATGAATGACTTAATTTTCAAGAATATGAATTGAATATCTTTTCTTTTTTTTTTTTTTAATGAATTCATCTTCTCGATTCCCAAATAAAACTATAAATTTTAGAACATTCATGCTTTTAAAACTGTGTTATCTCTAGCGGTATCACCCCGATAGAAACAATGTGAATAATATTATATAATGTGCATATGCAAGTTTGACTGGATAAAAAAAAAAATTATTGACCCTCAACTCGTATAAATTATTCTTACAAACATTTCTTCAAAATAAGTTAAGTTCTTATCCTTGACTAAACATTCCATAATGAACTCTAGACTAGTTTAAGGCCATAAAACAAAGTTTAATCCATTAAATCAAGCTCTCAAAGAGATCTTACCTAACTAAACCCAAGCGTGCGTTCTTGGTGTTACCTACAATTAAAATATTTATTTATTACATAAAGTCACATTTGCATCACAACTCCATGGGAGAAAAAATTGAAAGCACTTGCTGACTGGAGTCATTTGGGCATGGAAAAATGAAAGATCACCATATCTCTAGCCCCAACTTCTTTTTACTCTTTCCCTTCATTAATGGGTTGTTAAACCCTAATAAAGAAGGTAACAGGGTTAAAAACCCAAACTTTTAAAGTTTAGTCTATATCCACTAACTTTGCATTGAATTTGACTTCAGATGTAAACATCCAGATCAAATGCAGCCTCTTCACTGTCTAATTCTATTGAGTGGATATATATATATATATTGTGTAGGATGATAATAAACGTATCCGCAAGTCAATTTTTGACTCGTTATATTCAAAATTTTGAATTAAAAATAAAATTTTTATTTTGCTAATTCAAAATTTTTTGAATCAGACGGGTCAAAAATTAATCCATAAATCTCTCATTTCCATCCCGAAAACTTCTTAAAGAGTTATAAGCGTATGACAGTCATGTACTATTAATCTTGTGGCCTTTTCATAAAAAAGCAACATGTGTTTGTACTTTCAAGTTCTTTTCTAGTATCGTAATGTTTATGTTTTATAGAATTTATCAAAGTACTTCAAAATCTGTATAGTCACATTTTATATATCTTGCTATTATAAAATTGGAAATGAAGTTTGTTTTTGGACAAGTAGCAATATAGATGGTGGGTGAATCAGGTGCTCATTTTTTTGTGGAGTAACCCTCAAAGATGTCTTACCTTCGATCGTATCTCGACCCTCAGCTCTCGACATGAGGAGGGTTAGATCTCCCGGCAAAACTGACGTTGGGATATACTGGGAGCATGAACAGATAGAAAGATCACTAGGAGTATATTTCTTCCAGTATCTTGTTTGATATGGCTTTTTTTACTATAGACCTAAGTTTTAGTTGTCCTCTCTTTAGTTAGGTCATAGTTATGTATTCACTATTAATACTTTATTTCGATGATTACCAACTATTGGAAAATATGGGACCCAAGCTTTAGCCTAAAAAACAAAATAAAGTTCTTATATATTATGCATTTCCATGTGGCTACTAATGTCCCAAAAGCTTATGCTTTTAGATACAAAATCACTAATTAATATCGATTTAATAAATCAACCAAGCACCTAACCCACTATATACGTAGACTTTTTCGAAAGTACTCAACTCCAAATAATTTTCCATAGTAACATGAAATTACTCTCAAAAAATGAAATTCTTTTACTATGTTGGAGGTAGAGAACTTAAATCACCCCGTCTCCAATTATATTAAATACTACAAGAAAATAGAGAATTCGTAACAAGAAAAGTCGTCACCAAATACATGATTATTATTACTAAAACTTTTTAGTGAAGATTTTCATAATGACTTTTAATTGTTTCGTATAGCTCCATTACGAATGTCATCCGTGACGAATTCATAATCTAGTTGAATTAAAATGTAGAATTGACTATGACAAATTCTTGATCCATAGATTCTTTTCTAGTTAGTTCTCAATCTATAGATCCGTAACGATGGTTAACTATCACCTACGATAGGGGTAACCGCGTTCTAAAAGGCAAAAGCCCTTTTGAGATCGTTTGAGTGGGAAAATTCTATCTGCACACGGCATTTTACTCTTGACGCATAGTTTTGAAACTTATAAATAATTACAACTTTGTCATTATTTTTTTGGACTAACTTATACTTATAAATCCCAAACTAAAACTTTTTAAAATTTGGAACTACAACTTATCATCTTTCTCCTTTATTTTCTCTCTAAAATCCTAAATAAATTTTTTTTGGTATTTAATGAAAACACATCTCCTACAAAATCATCAATTTGATTTATTGACCCCTTAAAAATTTTTTACATTACTGTTCCTAAAAAAATTAGAAGAATTTTAAATTCTTCGATTTCACCGTGACAAGTGAAATTTGAGTTTGAAGTTTGAATTTGAATTTTCTTATGCAAATGGAAAATACCAACATACAATTGGTGTCAAATGACAAATATAAGATACGATTTGAATTTTTTTTTTTTTTAGGTTTTATGCGTATTTGTTTGAAATTTATCATTAACTAGTTTTTTTTTTGTCGGGGAGACTTCGCTTGCTAGTCGGGTATTAATATCCGACCAGAATATTTCTTGGTTGGATATTAATAGCTAACTAAAATATTTTTTGCTCTTAAACTAGCACCCGACTCAAATAAAAATGGAATCGGACGGGTTGGGGAGTTAGAGAAAATGAGGAGGGGTATTTTTGAAAAAGAATTTGGACACAGAAAGTAAAATGGTAGTATTTTAAAATATGACTTTGGTGTAAAGAGTAACCATGACGGCAAAAGTAAAATGCCGTGCGTGAATAGAATTTTCCGTTTGAGAGTAGGTCATTCTTTAAGTGAGACAACCTCATAGTCGAGGTTAATTGAGCTATGTTAAATGTATGTATGATCGAGTAACATCTACTACTATTACTTTAGCTTATTTTAAAAAAAAAAAGATTATGAGAGTATTTATATTAGACGTGTATATCTCTCTTTTATTTGGTTATGTTGTAATATTTTATCAAGAAAAGTTTAGATTTATGATGCACAGAGCAATAGCGGGCCAGTCAATAATAGAGAACGCATCTCAGCACATGAAAATAGCGGGCCTGTAATCAGGCCCAGAGATCCAGAGCTGAATTGTCATGGGTTTGTCTTAAAGTAAGGCCCAAAATGTAATTATTATTAACTGGATCTAAATCTTTTGAGGCTTTAATTTGTTCTATTTTTTAATGTAGGGTGTACAAAATAGATTAGAGAATTGCTCTTATTTAGAATAAACTAAAATTGGTAATTTCCCAAAAAAAAAAAAGGTTTTTTGAGATGCAAACTTCCTCTGTGAATGCTATCGAAAAATAATTTGCTTTACTTTGTTACTTGGGGTGTTTCATTTTTCTTTTTCTCATTTAAAATAGTCTCATTTATACTATCAAAAAATAATTCTCTCTAGTGACATCACTCTTTTCAAATTGTTAGAGGTTTCGAGTTCGATTTTCAGTAGCGACTAAACTTGGATAATGATGCAAAAGAAATATATATATGAGAGAGAGAGAGAAAATGGGAAATACACCGACGGTGAAGGAAATTTCCTTCACCACCGCTTAGGTGGCCCAATAAAATTATTACACGTGGTGTAATTTAAGAGAATTCATTTATTTGTTATCTTGAATGACGCCCCGTATTATAATTTTATTGGGCACCTAAGCGGTGGTGAAGGAAGTCCCTTCACTGCCGATGTATTTCCCGTTTCCTTATATATATATATATATATATATATATATATATATATATATATATATATATGTGTGTGTGTGTGTGTGTGTGTGTATGTGTGAGTTTAATTAGAAAAACCCACATTAGAGTTTCTATGAATTTATAAATTCCACAATATCAAATGAGCAGCAGCCAATAAGTTTTTTTTTGGAAAACATCCAACAAACTTTAATACAAATATTAGTAATAGTGAATACCATTCCAGTGTCTTGGAGATACCAAACAAGGCTTGGTGATGTTCTTCATTGAAATTGAATTTGTGTAGCCCATCTTAAGTCAATGGTTCATCACTAACCTTCAATTAGTGGAGATTCTGAGTTTGACTGTAAATAGAGACTCAATTAGGATAATATTTCAAAAATTATTTGTGTGTGAGTTTCCTTTGCAAAAAGAATTGAAGTGTCTTGATATATATATATTTTTTTTCCCTTTTACTTTCCTATTCTTCCTTCAAGTTTCCATATTTAATTTCTATGGTGTAAATCAATAAGTTTTTTTTTTTTTTACTTAAATAGTGAGTTGCTACTCTCTGTATTCTATTAATGAGAAATAATAAAATAGTCGAAGTATATGGTATAAAAAATAAAAGAAGGAGTGTAGCTTCCCTCACAAAAGTAAGACTAAAAGAAAAGTACATTCAATGGATACAAAATACAATGGCCTTCTACTTAAAGGAGATATGCTTGTATGCTAAAAACCCTCCTCGTATGCTGAAAACCCTCCGTGCTGGTGGATGCCTCCCCTAGCTATCCTCCCATGCTCGACTTGAAGTAATACAAATAGTCTTATTTGTACTACTTCTATTTTACTTGCATGCAAACAAACACATTTTAAAAGTAACGCAGCAGTTCTTTTTCTTCTTTTTCCGATAAGAGCCCCGTCCAAAAAATTATACCGGAACGCGAATACAACCGACCAATCAATAGGTTTGAATGTCAATGAATCGTAACTCTTGATGATGGATGGGACTTCAACTCCATCATCTACGACCTCAGATATCGTCGGGGTTTTAAAAAACAAACAAATGTCAACCCGTTGGAGTACGGGCTGAAACTGGTGGTCACATCCTTTGGATTGGATCGTCAGCTCTAGCTCCGAAGCTCAAATCACCATCGCATTTTAACTGCCAAAATCTTTTAGATTTTGTTCGTCAAACACCTGCATTTTGTCATTGACCAAAAGTCACATCAAATCTAAAGAGAGCACCCTCTGGCGGGAATTTCTAGATCGACATAGGCTTTTTTTTTCTTTTTTTATAGTGAGTCTACTTTTTCTAGTAGGCATATCATCCTTTTTAAAAAATCTTGTTTTTTTCCTAGTGAGCACACCTATATACCCAAATTATTCCCACCATCTCCCTCTCGCTCTCTCCCACCGTTCCCAAATCCATCTCCTTAACAAAATTAACTTCTCCCTCTCCCAACCCATCTCTCACACCTTCTCCTTCTTTATTAAACTCAAATCTCCTTTCCACTCTCTCTCCCAAGAACTCCAAATCTCTTTTCCACTCTTTCTCTCCCAAGGTTTCGTCGGACCACCCATTGTTTTCTGCCCCTCCGGTCGCTTTTCCTGCTCCGGCCGCCCGCGTCCCGGCCGACTCCACCGCTGACGACCGACACTCTGCCACAAAGGCGAATTTAAAGGAGGAGAGGAGTTTGTGGTTTTCTTGATTTGAAGGTAAAAATGAAACCATAATTTTTTGTGTTATTTTTTGCATTTTGATTTAGGAAAAAATATGGAAATGAGTGTTGATGAGGGTAGATTTAGTTGAGGGGCAAAGAGATTGGGGAAAAAATAATTTCTTTATATTTTGTTATGGTGAAATTAAAGACTTCATTGGTTAAAATAGTTTAGATTTTATTGTTGTTATCGATTGATGTTAGTTAGAATTTGTAATAGTTAAGTGCAAAATTTATATTGTGAATATTAGTTGGTTTTTTTTGTGCTTGGATTACATGGTTAATTTTTTTTTCGAATCGGGAAAAAATTGAAATGTCTTATATAATTTATGATATTTATGTTATTTTATTTAATGGATTTAGATATATCAAATATAAGTTATGATATTTTTGTGTTTATGTTATGATATTTAATGGCTTTAGATAGACAAATATAATTAGCATATTGTAATATGTGATGTTTGATAATTTAAAATTTTATTGTGTAAATAAAATCTTTGGTGATTTACAGATGGATCCGGCGCAACCATCTCGAATTCGACCAACAAGCTGATGTTGACCGTATCGCAGACCCCCATCGAAGGTCCTAGCTCTGCAAGACGCCGTTAACCCACAGGGAAGTAACCCGCTCGGAAGCAACAAAGAGTCTAAAATTGGTTGGTTTTTTTTTCAAATTGAGTAAATAAAGTTGTTAGCATGGAACATATTTTGATTTTATTTTGTCGTTTCATGTAAATGAAGTTATAGTCAAGGAACATACTTTGATTTTATTTTGTCGTTTCATGTAAATAAAGTTATAGTCAAGGAACATAATATATATATATATATATATCTTTGAATTTTTGTAGTCTTGGATTCACTCTTTAATTAAATCTTTGAAGTTGCGAATGAATTGTTAATACGTAGAATTTTTGTTGCCGTTGTTCTTGGTTTTTGAAGCTATGAATGAAACTTTGATATTGTGTGTTTTGATACCAAATTGGGGGTATGAAACACGGATAAGTAATTATATTTGGTAGGGTATATTATTTTTTTATCGTATTCCGAGTTGTATACACCGTATCAGGGTATCTCTGACCATGTATTTTTGATCCGGAGTTACAGACCCAAATCATTTTTAGGTGATCCGGGACTGTAAATCTGAATCAGGAGACCAGAGTCTCTGGCTCCCTGTCCGGGCTAGCCTGCCCGGATCAATTTGGTTGATCCAGGGCTGCTAACCCGGATCAATATCGCATTGATCCGGGTTGGCTAGCCCGGATAGGGAGCCAGAGACTCTGGCTCCCTGATCCGGGCTAGCCAGCCCGGATCAATGCCACCCATCCGGGGTGGCTAGCCTGGATGGGTTGATCTGGTCTAGACTGGATAGCTCGGATCAGGGGCCAGCTAGCCCGAAACGGGAATTGCAGACGGATTGCTGATGCTCGCAGGGTGTTCGATGAAATGCCTCTGAGAACTATGGTTTCTTGGAACATGGCTTTGTCGGCGCATGTTGACAACTGTTTCCATGAAGAGGCAATTGGGTTGTTCAGGAGGATGGAGATTGATGGGTTCGGGCCCGATGAGACTACGTTTGTCGTTTTGCTGTCCGATGTGGCGAAGCTGGGGAGCTTGAGGTTTGGGAAATGGATTCATGGTCGGATTGTTGTGAAGGAGTTTACTGTGAATGTGCAGTTCTGGACGGCGATTATAAACATGTACACCAAGTACGGGGATTTGGATTTTTCTATGAAGGTGTTTGAGAGAATGTGAGCAAAGAATGAGTGGACTTGGAGCGCCATGATACTTGGTTACGCACAGCATGGGTCTACGATAGAGGCCCTTGAGCACTTCTCGAGGATGAAGAGATCTCTGATCAGGTCTAACTACGTAACGTTTCTCGAGGTTCTCTGTGCATGCAGCCATGCTGGGTTGATTGATGAAGGGCTTCGATTTTTTGACGAAATGGTTCATGTTTATAACATCAAGCCAATGATGATGCATTACAGTACAATGGTGGATGTGCTGGGAAGGAAGGGAGTGATGGGAGGATGAAGGAGGAGGTGAAGGAGAGATAATTTTGGCCAAAAAAATTGATGGCAAAGTGGTAAATAAAGTGAGCTTTTTAAGTGGGCTTACTAGAAAATATGTTGTGCCCATCTAGATACTCTCCTCTCCGGCCCATTTAACTCTTTCTTTTAATCAAAGAAAGGGGAGTTTCTAAACGAGCACACCAATTTTCTTCGTGAGCTACAATATAGTGAAATTTTGATCGTACTGAAACCCACTATATAGTGAAAATTTGATCGGACTGAAAGTTAAAAAGTGAGCTCACTAGGAAAAATAGTGTGCTCCTTTGGAAACTCCCAAGAAAAGCCTCTTGATAACCCTACAATTTTGCATGAGTAGCTCGTATATAACAAAATTGATAATTTTATAGATTAACAAAAGATCGTCTGTCACTTTAATTGTTAAAATACAAAATAATTTCTCTCAATTATTATCATAACTTTGGAGTTTTGATATAGTGAAAGGAATTTTAATATGGTATCAGAACAGTGCAGGTTTCTATCTAAAATTCTCCTTCAAACTATATTCTGAATACATGTTTTTTTTTTTTTTTGTAGTTTGCTATATATTGTTTGCATGCATAGGATAGTTTTTCGCCAATTAGATAATTTAGAATAGTTACGTTTTAGTTTTAGTTGTGTTGTGATGGTGTAGTGCGAAATCAAGAATAGTGTAAGGTAGTTTTTAACAATTCTATATGCTTGGAGATTAGTTTTGAAGCATTTTGGAATGTTTCGGAGTGATATGTTATGAAGTGTTCACAAAAATACTTGGTTGTGTGTTTTTGGAGAAGTGTTCTCGTGTGTTTTTAGACACCCCGAACATCTGGAGATGTGTTTTGAAGTGTTTTTTTAGTGTTCTAAAATTTTTATCCTAAAATATCCTCACTTCTTTTCTCATTCCAACTCTATTTAATGTTCTTTCTTTTTTCCAAAATAGAAATATTTATTTTTACGTATTTATGAAAAACTAAATTCCAAAAAAGTATAAGTTAGAACCTTCGAAAACTCATAGTCAAAACATTCTAGAGCACGTATCACCAAAACACACATCTTAAAAGCATTCCAAAACACACACATCTTAAAAGCATTCCAAAACACTCTGTATATCTAAGCACAACCTAAAACTCTTAAAATGATGCATGACTCCCTTTAATCTATCAAATTACCAAAATTCTATTTATTTGAATGTTATGATGTTTACTTTTATTTCTATTTCTGTTTGAAACTTGAACTTTCAAGATAATTCTGACGATAGTGGGTTGATTTATTTATTTTTTTTATTTTTGCTACTCGGTTGAATTTATTTGTTAAAAAAGCAATGCTAGATGACTTGACTGTGCTTTAAGATACTGGCTTAACTTTTGCGATTGCCTATTTATTTAATCATTGAGAATAAGACAATAAAACATCATCTTTCTCATTTCAATAACAGAGTTAAGAATTATATATATGTGACTTATATATACAGCCTAGCTTAGGCTTTTCGTTTCAAAACAAACTGGACACAGTTGAGATCCTCCAGAACCTAAATTTGAAAGATCCTGGGAGTAGATTCTGTAGCTAGCTAGCTAGCTAGCTTGTCAACTCAAACATTAGTATTTTTTCCCCTCTCTAATATATCTCATTTCTAGAATAATTAGCTACGTCGGCCACTTTATCCAAAAACACTCAATCATGCACTTAAAAACTCCCATTGCTGACATGACCAACCATTATATCAGTGTATGGACTTTCAAACTTACATAAGAAGTAAACAAAGAAGCTAGTATTGGTAGTAAAAGCTAATATCTAATAATATATTCATAATATATAAGATGAGGGTGCAACTATTACATTAGGATCTTAGTTAATCTAGCTTAGTTAGCTAGAAACCTAATCTTACATTACACAATAGAGGAGAAGATGAAAACATTCAAAAAAGTCCCTGCTACATTTTTGTCATGACAAACTAAACTAGCTAGTTGCTGCTGCTAGGGTTGTTGGAGCTGTTGTTGGGCCCAGGGTTGGAGTTTGGGCTTGGGCTTGTTGAGCCAGCAGACTTGGAGAGCTTCTGCTTGAGCTCAGACAAGAGGGCCTGGTTCTCTTGGTTGAGGAGCTGGGCCTTCTTTCTCAGCCTCTCATTCTCCTTGATGATGTAGCAGTTCTGCAGGTAAAGCTTGGAGTTGAGCCTCTCCATCACTTCTAATGCCAACAAAGAAAGAAAAATAAAAAATAAAAAAATTAAAATATCAATACATAAGAATTTAACTAAAATCCTTTTTCCAAAATAACATTAAATAATTAAAATGCAACTTGAACATTGATGAACTATGAGAAGTAGGCAAATTGGTGCGTATGTTTTTTTGGATATTAATGCAATAGATAGGAAGGAGATTTTTGGGGAAAAAAAAATTATGTTAAACAAAGAAATTCACATAAGAGTTGTTCTCAAAGTAAAGTTTTTTGACCACCAAGAACAACTTTTCTAATGTACATGCACTAGAACAATATCTATTTTTCCAAGAAAAAGAAATTATATAAAGATATCAAAAGTGAAGGGAAACAAAATTAAAAATATTTTAAAAAAAAAAACACAAATGCAAGCTCTACACACAATCGAGTTTACAAAAAGAGACATGAAGAGGTGGCAACCACTTGAAAAGGGTCTCTTCCAATGTACTCAAAGCTTGATGAAAAGGGCATTGCATTCTCATTAACAAGAAGCACAAAAGGAACATTTTTTCTATGCAGTCCTCACCTTTTTTGGTGGTTGGCCAACCTTCGATAAAATATAACTTTAGAGGAGAAAAAGAAAAGAAACTCGAAGAGGATGAGAGGGAGATGACACTTGGTATGGTTGAGCTTTGGAGTCCTACGTGCATGTATATATAGAGAGAGGAACAAGTGTTTTGAGAAATTTTCTTTCTGCCTTCTCATTTTCATGTATTTTTAAAATTATATATATTTTTTTAATTAATGAGGCATTGTTATCATGAGGAGGGAAGAGCTGAGGAAGATCTGATGGCATCACGTGATGATGGATTTGGAGGGCAAATTTCGAATGATGATGGATTCGGTCGGCCCAAGATTCGCAATGATGGGTTTTATTTTTCTCTTGGCTTGATCGTGGAGGCCCTTTGGCCTTCTTCTCCCATCAGTTGAGAGTCTTTTTAAAGTCCCCACTCATCATAACCTTCCATTGATGTTGTTTTGTTGCCTTCCACAAGTGAGTCAACTACAAGTAGCTGCGCTTCTCTTTCATTCAATAATCTTTTCTCCCAATTTATAGCCCACATAAATGAAAACTCACAAATCTTACAAGCTAGTAAGTCTCTAGTCCCTCTCTAGAGTGGGACAAATAATGCATTAGAGATTATTAACATTGTAAATGGTCGCACAAGAAAGACTGATATTGTGAGTTCACGTATGAGAAGAATAATGCCATCATGCATCGTAAACTAGCATTATTGGGACCACTCTGAATCAGAATGAGAACTATGATATACAAGAAGAATAATGGCATTAGGAGACTAAACTAACAATATGAGGATCCATATAAACTGTTTTGTTTCGCTAATTTCAAGTCAATAGGAATGCAGGGGGCACTAATCCACCGATTAAGCTATAGAAAAAACAATGAGGATCTGTCCGAATCTAAACAATCCTATGCGGAGAGTCCTACAAATCGAAGGATCTCTGAACTCACGACAAGTATACTGTTGCACATGTGCAACTAATTTAACTTTATGCAGATTAACTTAGGGTAATGAAAGTGCTATAAACACACTTGATTAACAATTGTATGTGTTGGTTAAGCTTGGAGTTGGTAGATTTGCAATGCAGGGTGATGTGAACACAAGCCTAATTACCACTGTCATTACATATGAGACCTCTCTTTACAAGAGAATGATGTCTGAGACCCTTGATGCCAACTTGGTTACTTTAAAGATTTAGTCTCACACCACTGGGAATGAGAATGGATAAATTAATAAACTAATTTCTGATTTGTCATATTCAAAATTTAAAATTAGAAAAATAATATTTATTTTGCAATTCAAAATTTTGAACAGAGAGAAAAAGTTTAGTCCGTAAATTTATCCATTCTCATCTCTACGTACCCTGGCTTCCGAGCAACTCTTCATTCACATTGCTCGAACTTCCGGTATGTTTCGCTTTTTGAGCTGTCAACTCTCATCAATTCCGATCTCTTCCCCTCACGAGCAAGATGCATGATAGAATTGTTTTCCCTTTGTTTCATAGGGTAACTAAGAAGTTAGTTAAATGAGGAGTCAATAAAGGTCACTATACATTACGTCATGGTTCAATTTATACGCAACTTTCTCCCCACCATAATTCCTCAAGCAAAATGGCAAACCTATGATGGCTTAAAATTAAAGAGATAATAAAGTAGAAAGTAAATGAGGGTGGTAGATTTCAGTTGGCACCCACTTCATGAATTTGTGTCCAAACTATAGTAATAACATTAATTGTCTAAACATGATGGCAAGCCATAACAAATGATGATGACAAGAAAATGGTAGCGAGCATCTCTTTGAAAAAATTTGCAGGCTGGATGGGCGGATGGTTGTGCTCATTTTAACCCTAGAGCTAGGGTTGCAAGCGGGTTGGGTTTGTATCGGTTTGGTTTACTCCAAGTCCAACCCCAAAAGAATTTATGTTTACAATTCTTGATCCATATATTTTTATTTTTGTAGCATAAACAGTAGGACTAGGCTCACGCATTCACATGTAAAGTATTATTTAAACAGTTCGATAATACATGTAGTGGTTCTTCAAGCAAAATACTAAACCTCATCCATATATTAAGTAGACCAATTTTAAGTAAGATATTTTTTGAATTATGAATGGGTTGGGATTAACATTATGCAGTATTGTTATTTCCATAAAATCCATATTCATATATTTTGTAGTATTTTATCAAGTCAGGTCCGATTTTTTATGGTCAAATCATGTCCATTTTGAATTTTGGGACTATATTTTAGAACCGTTTATATAACCAAAAAGTAATAGCAATGTTTAAAACAATGGAATCAGTATCTATATCAGCTAATTATCTAAGGTATCAACATTGACAATCTAGGATGTATTATATTAGTGATATAAGATAGATACTATATGATATGTGTATATCATAGATTTTGAACATACGTGTTGGCTAAATCCGCCAGGATAACCTGGACCCACTTGCAGCCCTAGCTATTGCTAGTGCTGCCATAAGAAGCCAGAGTGCAAGGGTTTATTCAAAAGTTGCTGGGGTTTATTCAAAGGCTGCAGTCTTCTACTCTTTCTAGCAACAAGAGAGAGAGAGAGACATTGGAATGGTCCCCCAAGAGAGCATTTGAGTACCCACAATTGAATGATTGAAGCCAGTAATTCACTCCTTGCTTCTTATGGGCCTGCCATACAAGATCCAAATAGGCCTCCCACTGGATTTGTTGCCAAAAGGGCAGGTGATATAAATGATGGGGAAGAGTTATTTTTGGGGCAGAAGAGGTGGGATCCCTAGGATTGAAGGGGTTGTAAAAAATAGAAAAATTGTGGCAGGGAGAGATAGATTCTAGAGCTTGTTCTTGTGCTTGGTGAGAAGAAAACTGTGTGCATATCTAACTTGAGTGATGAACAGTATACAACCTTTTTGTCTCACAGGGATTGAAGCGAAGTGAACATGGCATCGTCAGAGGTGCCCTTAATTTTTAGGGCAGGTTACTTAATTGCCTCCCACATCTCCCAAATTACCATCATCATAAGTTATCATGAACGATTTAATGTCTCTGTCTCCTTCAAAAGTGATTAACGTTCGTGCAGGATATATTAATATTGTCGGTGCAATTTTTTTCATAAGAGGCCTTGTCAGATGAGAGGATTAGTGAAAAGGATTAAAGGACAAAGGCTGTGTTCTAAAGGATTAATCCAATAAAAGGGCCAACTTTTGATGTGGGTGAGTCATCATCCTTTGCATTCATCTTGCTTGGATCATGTTATTGTCTTGGTTGGGTTCCAATTTTCACCTAATTCAAAAAATTCTATGCTCCATTTTCACATGTGAGATAAAGGAAGTCCTATTCCATGGGCAAATATATCTTTATACAGGCAAAATTAGAAAAACATAATTCCAACCCAAGTAAAATTAATTCACACAAGCAGTCAAAATAAAATAAAAGCACATAAAATTTCAAAAAATGAATTACCTCAGAAGTCATCGAATACTTGGAACAAGATTTGGTTGAACAAACTGTAGTGTAGAGCTCCAAACTCAACCTCCAAGAAACTCTAAGAAGAAATCTGTTTGGATGACAAATTAAAGTTTGTCAATAATGGCTTCATTAACTTCAGAGTTAGCAAAACTCAGAAGTTTCCCCCTAAAAAAAAAAAAAAAAACTACCTCGAGCAGCTTTTTCCCAAATGCCAAACTTCCTGTTTTGATGTTGGGGCTAGTATGAATGCAGCCTCCAATACATTTAACCTAAACCTGGTATCCAAATTACAGCATAATGGTTAGTCCCCCATTTTCTGTCCATTCCATCACACCCAGCATTCTATGAAAGCTCCGGCTCTGAAATTTTGACTAATACATAAAGTGAGATATTTTGCCAATGTTCTGTATAATTTGAGTGATGGATGAGCTCAAACAGTTCATAGTATAGAACTTAGACAGCCTTCACCTGTACCAATATCTATAATCCAACCAAACAGCCAATTTGGTTTGATTCTACATTGAAACACACCAATGTATCAGGTCTTAGTTACTTGATCTTAGCCAAAAGGCTGAGAGACTTATCAAGGCACAGGGACCAATCGGTAACCATACAATCAGCAGCATTATGTAATCATATCCAAATAGATAACAAAGTTAGCATTGGCAGCAATATCACGTGAGTATCCACAAAGTAACTGGTAGAAATAATCGGATCCAAATAGAAAACAAGGTAAGCATTGGATTTTAAGCTTCATCCAGTGTGCATGATACTAAATGCATAATTGTCCAATCAAAATTCGATAATGAAAATATTTTCATGCAAACCAATTATCAGCAATCAGTCCAACCCATTCAGAATTCGATAATGATATTTTTTTTTTTTCTGCTAACCAACTACCGGCAAATAATCTGCTGGTAAATTTACCAGTGCTTTTAAACAATCAAAAATAATTGAAACTACCAAAGCTAGAAGGCAAACAACATACAACTAACGGAAGTTACCAGGTCAGAGCTGCCAACACCACAAGAGAAATTTTCTGTGGAGGTGTTCTTGAATGCAGACATTCTCAGAACATCAGTATTTCTAGTAAAGAAAATGCAATAAATGTGAAAAATAGACTTCAGAAGACTGAGTACAGAATATACGATACAATCACAAAAGCAGACGGCATTGCTCATGGAGCACAAGATAACATTATACTATATAATTAGGAATAAGATATGGCATCCAGAAAATCTATATAAAGGTTATAAAAATATGGCATCCAGAAAAAAAATATATATATTGAAGATTGCAACAGTAACGGATTATAGCTGCCTCCAACACAAGGAGACGATGTTGCATCAACGTAACACGTTACTTTCAACAGTCCAGTACCAACTACATACTAGCAGCACTTCAGTGGTTGCTTCTGATGTTGATCATATCTGATTAGCAATTGACTAACAGGGAAATCATAGATTTTCGCAACAAAGGGTTAAGTCTAAACTCCAAGAATCTTACAGAAATCAGGCAGTACCACCAACATAAGATGTATCCACAAAGCAACTAAATAGGATAAAATTGGTAGAACCATAAAAGGTTAAAGTTGCCTAATCAGTTTATTTTACATGTTTCATAGATGATAAATATAATAATCACTAGAGAAACCATCTAAATGTGGCTCTTCAATGTTACAGTTGGAACAAGCTTATTCATATGACCACCTTACCTTCCAGAAACGGAAGATAAAGCCTGCCTCTCTTCGCATCTAGCTCCAACATACATCAATTTCCCATCATCCTGACTTCTTAGTTTGGAATTGATGGCAGTAGCAGTCTTTGGTGTTTCTGACAAGTAAATTATGAGAGATATTTTTCAGTCAAAGGAAATTATCCCAAATAAAGAATTCAAAGAGAAAAGAGTTCCAAGCAAGACCTTTCATCATCCTCTTCAAAGGGCTTACATCACAATTGTTTGTAATTATCTTTCTTCTCCATTAGAGTTAACTTACAGTCCTCATTCCTGGAGTCTGTGCAAGACTTGAATGTCTCCGATCAGATGCCTTTCTGCCTCTAAAGCACAAGAAGCATTACCATAACCAAGGAAACCAGGGCTGGCATTGAGTCCCACATGCAGAAGTTCAGCCAGCCTCGGTCCTAAATATGCCTGCAACCATCCTGCCAGCATACCAAATAGCCTCAATTAAGGCAGTCAACAATTCCGAGCTCGGAGTCCTCTCTGGCAGGTGCAGGCATGCCCAAGCCCCTTACCGGGGCCGGGCTAATCCAAAACTTGATTCAGATTGCTGTTGATGAGACTGAGGGAAAAAAGGAAACAAAGATTATTTAATTTGATAAAACATGACAAGAAGGTGATATATCATAAAATTATGATTTCATTGATAAGCTTTCATAAAAAAGATAAAACTGAGTACAAAGCATATAAATGATACTATTTAAGAGTAGGAATAACACAAATAAGAAGTAAATGGTTTTAACTCAAACCCATCCATGAAGCAAGAAGGAAAGGAAGTACAACTTTGTAAGACATCAGGCATCTCCCAAAGAAGCAAGAAACTTATAAAATATCTCAGGCACAGTTATAAGAAGAACTGAAATAGCGTGAACTAAAGGTAGAACAAAATAAATTTTCCGGAGTATCTTCTTTAGAAACAAAGAGCTTGACATGTCTCATACAATGAAGTACGAATACAGACCAAAACCACAAAGGAAGAGTTTGTACCCACCACTGCAGCAGCTGAAGATGCAACTAGATAGTGTTATACTCACTACTCGTACAATAATAGCAATCTTCAAATTAAATAATGAAATGATTAACCATTATGATTCTAGTGCCCTTAACGAACATTTCCAAACATAAAAGATCACGTAATGGTATTAATCAACTTTATAGAACTTCAAACTGACCGTTTAAGTAGACTAGTTAGCATCAGATTTCTTGTCAAGGTTTAGGTAATAGGAGATCCCAGGTTCAAGACTGGGCCACAGCCCTTTTATATAGGGGAAAGAAAAAGGTGAGATTATTATAAAAAAAAAGGCCACATGGATTGGGTTCTCTTCTGGTCAGTTTTGAAACTTGAGTAGTTTTGGTATTGATCATCCATGTATATGTACAGTGACTACGCCTTTATCCTAGTCTGCTCTAGAAAGAAAGCAGTTATGCTCATCAACATACATGACCTAGCTATGCATGTACTGCCTTGGTCCCGGCCTGCGTAACCTGATTACTATGCTAGTTTTAAATCCAACTTATGAATAGTCATGTTATCGGGTGTGGTGGAATGGTTGCATATTTCAAAAATTTCAAATAAGCAAGAAACTTCAGAGAATGTAAATCATGCAACCAATTTCAGAAACAAACATCACTTGTCCAAACTACCATGGCAATTAACACATTACCCATAAAGAATAATATTTTAGATGTATCACTAACTTAAAAAACTAGGAGCTTACACAGACCAGGCATGGGTATTTCGATATCTGTATTTATCTTTTCTACGAATATGCTTGCATAGTAAATTTAATATCCATATTCCATATTCGCTAAAAAAAAGATACGGTCGAAAAACCATATTTAATGTTAACGATTTTAGATGCAATCTAGATTCTTACAAATATGAATACTGATATATGAGATAATATTGAATATTTTAGATATGAATAAAGGATTGTGAGGTAGATATGTTCATAGATATATTTTGGTGTGTATATAAAACTTTGTAAATGTTTACCTACTAAGCAAGATATATATGTCATCATATCGATAATAAAACATGAATGTCATAAACTAAAAGCATCACATAACAAGTAGATTTGACATAAAATTATCGCCTAATCTATTTCCATTTGGCATTGGGCCCATGTTGATTGGAAACGGTTTAGGACACATACGCATATGAGATATATACACTTATATGATATCATAGTATATATAATTATATATGTTTAACTAACCGCTACAAGAAATTGGATTATTAATACGATTTGGAAATCGGAATCCAAAATTGAATCCGGTTCCGACCTAAAGAAGGATCTGCTATTCAAATCCGAATTCAAATTCGACCACAAAACTATACTAAATTTATAACTGAATCTGTTTTTAAACGAATTAAAATCAGATTTGGATTGGATTAGGAGAATCTGTCTACATCCCTACTACAAACAGGCTGATTTACATCATATAGATTGCAACATCACCTGAATAACCAATTTATTATACATGATAGTCCACTGACCAGATTAAAACTCTTACGCATCGACCTTATCTCATTTTCATGGACCAAGCAGACATGGCAAATATATGACATCTTGTTGTAAATAATTATGACAAATGCAAGGAACCTAATAATAATATATGTACCCACCTGTGGAAAAAGCTGAACATGTTCACGAGGATGAGCATATGACATGCCAGGATGCAGTGGAAGAGAATATTGGGATGGATGCATATACACTGATGGTGCTGGATGAGAACCGACACGACCTGGATTGAATGATGCCATCATACTCTCAGGAGGACCATAGCCAACTGGACTAGATGCTGATTGCACAGGCCAGGGTCCACGTATCTGTTGAGGAACGGGGTGAGGTGATTGTTCAACGGAAATTTGAGGTCTTTGACCTGAACCAAGCTGAGGAAATTCTGTATTGTAGTTCACTGTAGGTGAAAATAGTGGTTGCATACTGTAGTGTCCACTGAATCCAAAGCCAGGATCAAATCTTTGCATATACCTGAAGATAAAGGCAATATTTTCTGGGTTAGGAGGCAATATTTTCTGGGTTAGGATAAAATTAATCAGCAAGCTAGCATGAAAAAACATGATCAACACATTCACTAGAAATAGCATTCACATTTTTTATCATTGTAATGGTAAGACTAAAACAAATATTCCATCATTGAGTAAATGGCTTGACAATAACACAAGTGCCATGAAGCTTGCTAGACATAAGTTTACTAGTACGGAAGCAGAAAACTCAAAAAAAAAAAGTTTCTACACTTGACCAATAGTTGTACATTGTAAGAATAATCTGAAAAAGCATGAGTTCTTCTTTAGCTAATCAGTAAAACGAATATTTTTCTTGTTAGAACCAGCAAAAAACAAAAATTATTGCTAAGAAAGATCAGATAATATTGAAAAGTAATAAGATCACCATTCGCAAGTCAAATTACAAGAATTAACAAGTTTCAAGCGCTAAAATTTTCATCTAGACCAGAAAACAGTGAGACATTAGTTGTGTGCATCTTAAACCTATAAAATAAATGGTATGAACCATGAAAGACTGAATTAGAACCACTTGAAACACTTGCCTGTCGTAACTCCTATCATAATCAGGATCCTTGCGCTCCACCTCACGGTCACGGAAAATTGCCACTCTATTGCTTGCCCTGTATCTGCTTACAACTGGCTCTTTATCCATCTTGTTTCTATTTGATTTACTGCTACCTGAAGCAGAACCAACCAATACCCTTCCAAAATTATTTTGAGGTCCTTCGAATGCAAATCTTTCATCAGGCCTTGACATCGTCATAGAGCAGTACTGAAAACTGTCATCCAAGACAGAGTCACCTTCTGATTTCCCCACCGTACCACCTCCACTATTGCTATTGCTACTGCTACCACTAAATATGCGTGCCCGTGCCCTGTTATATTCTTCTTTTCTTTCTTCAACGCTTTTTAGATGATTGGTCCTAGAAGAATGGGCACCTGGATTGCCACTATTTTGTGAACCCTTCTGCGGCCGCTGTTTGATTGCTACTTTAACAGCATTCTTACCATCCTCATGTGGAAGATTAACAGGTATATCTGCAAGTCGAACTATGGGGTAATGAGACTCAGAGGTTTTCCGAAGCACAATTCGGGAACCAGATCCATCAGGCAGGCTGTTATCTGGCACAGCTGATGACTGTAGGCAATAGTGTTGGGCAATGCGGTGTGCCGCTAATCGAAGATAAGAAGTAGGAAGAGCCTGAAATTCCAACTGCTGTTGAGTAGGGTCGCGAAGAAACTTCTCGACATCTTGCTCCATGCGCAAAACTGAAGAGACAAAAATGTCAATAGCTTCATTAACAAAAATCTTTAAACCAGCGAAAAAAACTCAGTGGACTCAATTTTAAGATGTGCCAAATTGAAGATTAACATTTCTTTTTCAGATTGGGGCATGAAGCTGATGCTCAGGAATACATGCAAAGTTGCAAACTTAAAATTGTCCCAGTTAGGAAATGGACAGCGACGTGAAATAACAATCACAATCAGTGCTAAAAAAAGGGGGGGTTATGCAACCTCTTAGTGCCTGCATAAAGGTATGCAGGTGACAGTCACACCCAACAGGGTTATGTACTACCACTATGTAGAAACGCTGCATAATCGACTCTATGCATGTAAGCACTTGAACACCTAATGAGTCCCAATGTAGTGAAAAAGCAGTTTAGTCGGCATTTAGGTGATCAAAACCAAAACCTCTCAGTTAAGAAGCTGCCTAGGCAGTCTAGGCATACACTTAAGTAGCTCTAGGTGCCTAGAGCCACCAAATGCTTTTTATGACCAAGCCGATTGAATTAAGAATTATGGGCTTTGTGCAACTTTTCAAAGTCTAGAGCATGACCCAACTTAATGCAACCAGAGCGGACATTACGAAAACCTATAACACTATTCTTGATCACTGAAATTTCATATGTATCTCTTAGTCAAAATTGGAGATCCCTTCCCTTACTTTCTCTTCCAAAGGCAAGAGTCTAGCAAGGGGACAGGTTGTGCAACCATTTTTATTCATTGTTCACCTCCTCTATTGTCAAAATTTTCTTCATTTCCTCTCCTCTACACGAGAAGGCTTCCTCTGATCCCTCGAGTCTTCAAACTATTGGCAATCACAAAACTAATGTGCTAACCATTTTTATTCATATTTCATCTTCTCTATTTTTAAGCTTTTCTTCATTTCCTCTCTACCCTACATCAGAAGGCTTCCGCTGATCCCTGAAGTCTTTGAAATAGTGGCAATCACACAACTCTTACTTCCCATTTAACTCCTATGTGAAGAGATAACTTGACAAAGACATTTCTATTAGATAAGTTGTTGACATTGGTTTGCTATCATATAAGTAACTTGAAATTTCAATGCTATTTACCAGTTAAGGTTATTTTAATTAATTTGAACTCTATTGGTGTTGACAAGACATTATCGACCAGAATTGCAACAGAGTTAAATCGTCTAACCGTTGTATGTTCGTACTATGGTCATATACCCATTGCATATCTCACAACCCAAACTACTAGTAGTCAAAATCGAAACTCTAAAATAGCTCCCCAATACTTAACTAATCACAACTAAGTTACTTAGCCTAATCACAGCACCACTTTACTCTCTTAACAAGAGAAATCAATAAAGTTCACAGCTTTACACCAAAACAAGCAAAAATCAAAGAAAGTTAACAGCTTTCGTGCTTACTTGACAACCGTTCTCTAGGTTTCTCCACCGCCTCTCGAAGAAACTGATCCACCTGATTCAGCGCTTCCTCCGAGATCCCTCCACTCCGATCACCGGAAACCGCCGCCGACGAAGACCACGAAACCGCCGACGGCTGCTCGTCGGAGGGCAAAGGCGACTGAGGAGGTGCTGAGGGTTTCTTGGACGAGAGGATCATCAGCCGAGTCATCCGCTCGTCGAGATCCGCCATCTCCCACGAGTCAGGGGCTCCGATGTCATCAGCGGAGCCCTCCATGGCCAGGAGAGAGACGAGGGATCGCTAGGGAATCGAAACCTTAACCCTACTCGAGGTGAGGCCCATCAAGAGAAGCAAGAGATCTGGTTCTATTCAAGGTCTAGGGTTTCTGATTTGGGAACGAATAATATGAGGGAGGGAGGGAGGGAGGGGGAGATAGAGAGAGAGGGTAACCCTGCGTTGCAAAAATTCAAGCCTTACAAAAAGTCAAACAGACTACAGTTATTTATATTTTTTTTTTCAATCATGTTCACTTTGGGACTCGGCGTGCCCATCCTACTTCGAGTAGAATTACGATTGGCGCCCCGAGGTTGGGAGCAAGCTGGATAAAGATGAAGGGGTATTTTAGGGAGAGAGAAGATTGGACGGCGCGTGTGCTTTTGGATTTAGTGCGAAAGTGGTGGTGATAATAATTCTGGTGATGACTAGAAAAGTTTTTTCTTTTAAATTATGATTTTTTGGGGGATTTTCTTTTAATTATGATTTTTTTTTTTTTTTTTACCTCTAGTTTTTTATAATTTTTGAGGTCGACAAACAAGATTTTGGTAGTTTCCAAAGGAGCACACCATGAGTTCATTTTTTAAGAGCACACATGAGTTCACTTTTTAAACACTGGATGGTAGGTTCACCGGAAAAAATAGTGTACTCTTTTGGAAACCCCCAAGATTTTGATGGGTCCAAGTAGTTGGACAAGGCATTGAAGCTGATTGCATCAGCTAATTTAAGCTAGAATTTAATACATCATTAATGTGAAGAAATTAATGAACAGGCGAGACAAGTTCTAATACTATCTGTATTCGAAAAAATATGCGTACTTTGTAACAAAACATTAAACTTGATATTTTCTGAAATTAGCTTCTTTCTTTCTTGTTTTTTAATAACAAAGTCCATAAAGTCCATAGTCGAACTATAATCTGAAACTTTTTACAATCCAATCCGATTTTGGATTTTGTATTTTTATTTTTATCACCGATCCAAGTTCCAGAAGCACAAACATTCATGGCTAGAAAAAATTAATTAAAATAATTATAGTATTTTACTAGACCAACTCACACATAAATATTTTTTCAACATTATTCAAATTGAATTTAAAATAAAAAAAATTCACAAACTAATAAAAGACGATGTAATTAATCACTCATCCACCGAAGACTTTTGAGCACAAGATATCATTTAATCTTGCGGTTATATCGTTGTAGGCTATTAAAATTACTGAGTAATTAACTTGATTTATAAATATATTAAACAATTGAAATTGTAAATGGAGTTTCAGCAATTCTCATCTTAAGATAGCAGCACTAAACATTCAACATATTGATATTTAAGACATACAAGATCCACAATCACTTACAGCATACTTCTTCAGGGTAAAAAATATACACGGGACTGGAAGCAGACCATGACTTTTAACTTCAGGCAAATGCATAAAATCACTGTCACAGCAGCTGAAGCTCTGATAATTGCAGAAACATTACTCAAGTAATTTCTCCTAGCCGGCTTCTTTATCGTTTTTTTTTTTCCATTCAAGCAAATAACTAAACAAAAATTGCAAGACGTACCATGAACGGAACGGCATTCTGTAAGATGCACTTTTGGCACATAGGAACCGGTTATGTACAATCACTTAACTATATAAACAAAAATATGTCATTAAAAAAATCTCAATATATTCATGTTACTTCTTTGCACTCATAAGGAAACAAACGCAAAATTATGGATCAATATGAACTAATACATCAGAGAAGAGAAAACAAAATTACAGGGAAAAAAAAAATACAGGTTTGCTTTCTTGCAGACTCCGGGGATATATACCAAATAAATTTACAATAGAATTATCGAAAACCTTGCACTATTCACCACCATAAGCGCCTTCATGTATCCGAACTGACTCCCAAGTTGGATGCAACATTACACTTCTTTCCTTTGAGAGGTTGTTTGGTTAGTGGGAAGGTAGCTGCAGATGCAACAAATGCTTTGTTTTTGCAGACAAATAAGGGAAATGGAGTTAGAGCTGCATGAAATTTTGCATGCAGCTCCATTCCCCACCGACCAAACAGCCTCTAATTCATTGCAAAATGGCACAGTTTATGCATCTTTAGCGATAAAAATTAAGCATGTTATGTACAATAATTGAGAGCTTTTCTTCCGACATATTTGAGCTTGAAGCCAATAGGTCTGCTCATTCTTATTAGCAAGTTGCCATTATAATACGTTCACATTTTCCCTGTTTTAGATTGTACTCGGAAAAGGCCAGAATCACCTAATGTTTTCATCATGTATGATTGATTTGTTCCAATCAGCACATTGATTGGCAAATACAGTGTAAAATCCACAGGAACAGAAACGCAAATTTAAGATATTTTAAACAGAACAGGTTGCAGATGCGAACTGACAATAAAGCATCAGCAATCACATTCTTGCAAGATAACCAGAATGTAAGCATATAGATGGGGCTTGCTATGCCATTTCTAAGGCCGTATCACTGACATTTTGCTTTCTACAATAAACCCATAATGAAATGGTCCCCTAAACATTTTCTAGACTAATGTTATTATGAGTCCAGACATGCCACAAGTATTCTTGCAGAACACATGTATAATGTACGCTAGGAAATTATGATATCTAATGAGTAAAGTCACCCATTTATCCACAATTTTAGCCACCCACCGGTTGAAAGAGCAGATGCTCGCACTAAGTAGTACACAAAGGAAATATCGATCAGCAAGCATATCAGTTGCCAAATAGAGATCCTAGAGGAATAAAAGATCATCCAGCATAACATTAGGTCCTCTATGATTCCAGATATTACCTTCGGTTAAATTCACATAATAATGCAAGTTAATGATTCAGTACTAAAGACGGGGTGTGTTTGTAATAAAGGACCGATGCCTGCATTATGTTAGCCAAGACTAGTAAAACTCTAGAATTTAGACGAAAACAGAGTTTAAATCATGGGAAGAACAATATTCTCTAAATATTTTGGTTGAACACAACAAGATTCGTCAGTCTCTCAAAGGGGGAAAAGAAAACAACTAATGAAATATTGACCATAGAGTACATCACAGAGCAGGTAGGAATTTAGTAAAATATTCTTTATGCGTAACAATAGGTCCTATGTGATATCCTCGTTTATCAACCACTAAAGTCTATCATAACTGATGCATGTAGAGTTCATCCATCAGCACGTGAAAGTTGCAATGGGCTCTCAATGCTGAGAAAAAGGGAAGTGTGAGATTGCTAGACATGTTTCTAGGAAAAGGGAGCAACATTTTTAACTATAACAGGACTGAATATTTCTTCGTATTGCACGCCACTCATAACAGAAACTGAAAGAAGTGAAAGTCAATTTGGAGTGTGCATTCTGGCAGCATACAACAATTGTCCATCGCTCTCTCAAAAAACAAAAAAACAAAAAAAGAGAACAAAAGACACAACTAGATTACATAAATGCCATTTTGAACAAAGTGAGATGATTTTTAAAAGTAAAAGGAAAATATGGCTACAAGTAACTTACTAGAGTGTAAAGAGAATAGATTCTGATTAGTTAAAATCTAAATGCAATATGTAGAAATGGTTACCACATTTAGATCCATATGTCCAGACTTTGAAATATTGTCTATTGCTTCTTGTAATATGTGTTTACCTGCCAAACAAAAAATTAGCACATGCATGGAATGTAATAGACACATGATAGCAAAAGTATGACCATAAACTTTGCAATAGCCATTATAAATGACATTATTGATATCAAAAAAGGAACTCAGATGTGGTACCAAATATTCAAGTGTCAAGGACAAAATAATGCAATTGAAACTAAACTAGAATCCTAGAACGAAAACGTTCCATATACTCATACGCCAATGTTGCTATAATCCACATAAATAATTCTTTTGGCAAACATAATTTAAATAAGGGTTAATTACAGTTAGACCCATATAGTATTAGGGTTGTGTAACTTAACACTCCAGAAATTTGAAACTCTCAAAAAACATCCTAGACTTAGTTATTTTCACTCTCATTTTTTATTAAAGTGCATTTTTATCTCTCAAATTCTTATTCTACCTCCATCACTCCCTTTAACCAGCACACATCCTCTCTTTTTTTTATTAAAGGATAGAATAAGAATTTGAGAGACAAGAGTGCACTTTAGTAAAAAAAGAGAGTGAATAAATAAGTTCAGGGGGTTTGTTTTTAGAGTTTCAAACTTCATGGGTGTTAACTTACACACCTCCAATACTACAGGGGATTACTGTAATTAACCCTTTAAATAATACATGACAAAGCTAGAACAGCGAAGCAAACCTAAGGCCTGCTGATTATTGGTGGTGATAATGATTTCAAAAAGTAGTCCTACTAGCCAAAGGGATAACTATTGATATACATGCTAAGGATGTGGCAAGCACTTCAAAATTCAAATCTCACCGGATGCACATTTCAGAGCTATGTCATGCACCACATTTCCTCTATATTTATATGGCTCGCAAATTAAGCCAAAATGCGAAACTTCACCAAGAGTGTAGCTTCTTATTATATATCTCAAAATATTCCGAATGAGTTTCCTAAAAATTAAACCAAACATGCAATAAGTTTGTATCTCCAAATTGATCTCAATACTTACTCAAACCAATATCAATTTTCAATCATATTAGTATATTAGACATGAATCAAAAGCTTACTAATAATACACCAAGCATTGAATCTTTAATTCCTAAGCAATAGTAGTCTAATTTACACAAAATTCGTGTTCTGATTCCGACTCTTTAACTAAAAGAATAACATCGCCATCTCCAACCTCCAAACTCCATCATTGTACACTTCATCCATCATTGTACACTTCAATCCCCTTCTTTTGAATCAACCTAACTAATCAATACAAATCTTCCTCGTCCTAAAATCTTACCCAATTTCTTATCGTACATTGTACCCAATTTCTTATCGTACATTGTACAGTTCCAATCAATGGTAGAACACAACAGGTGGAACCTTAAATCCCGAAGCATTAAGGAACGGTATTACCTGCGGCCGCTCGGCCAAATCCTTGTAGAATGCATACTCGGCCTCGTAGTCATGCAAGTCCAGTTCAGCCTTCTGGTTCGTGTGGTAATGGTGCTTCGCCTCCTCCGACTTCCCGAACCCGAACACGCTCACCCTCTCGCAGATCCCTGCCGCAAGCATCACCGCCTGCATCCCCGATGAGTAGTGAAACATCTTCTCGTCGTGCACCTTGCTCCATTCCTCAGCGACCTTGCCCGTCTCCTCGACGAACCTCTTCAGGGAGTAGTACTTGACGATGCTGGCGCAGAGCAGGTCGAACCGGGGGTCGGTGACGAGCAGCGGCGCCTTGTGGGAGGAGTTGCAGGCGGCGTAGTCGAGGAAGTGGATGGGCTGGCAAATGTACATGACGATGGGGACGTTCTCGCCGTAGGGGTGGCAGAAGCAGCTCTCGCGGCGAGCGCAGAGGTGCAAGATGTTGCTGTTGACGAAGGAGATGGTGGTCTTCGACCCCACGTGGCGGCCGTAGCCCTGGGTCCGGGCGTTGTTGAGGCGGATGACGGCGTCGTGGCTGTCGATGAGGTCGCCATGGGCGCTCTTGAGAAGGATGCCGCTGTTGCCGACGACGGCGCAGGAGTTGTAGAGCTGGGGCGGGCCGGTAACGGGTTCGGATCCGGGTTTGCGGAAGTGGAGGTCGAGGGGGCGCTTGATGAGGGAGGGAAGGAGGGAGATGATCTGGGGGTGGAGGCGGCGGAGGCGGATCCAGTCGCGGAGGGAGCGGCGGAACTCGGGGAAGATCCGGTAGTCTTTGGGGGAGCGGAGGCGGATCTGGAAGCGGTTAGAGGGTCGGATCCGGGTCACGAGGCCCCCAGTGTCGTGGTTGTCGCGGCGCCAGGTGGAGATGGAGCGGTGGCGGGCTGCGGCGGCGTCGCCGCGGATAGAGAGGGGGAGGTTGCCCTCGATGAGGTCTTCGACCTCGCGCCTGATGGCGGAATCGACGGGGTCAGCGGAGGCGAGGGAAAGGAGGGAGGAGTTGAGGTTTGGGTTGGCGGGTTGGGGGAACGGGTGTGATCCGAACCCGAAGGAGCGTTGGAGGGCGGAGCGGAAGAGGAGGAAGGTGAAGGCGGCGGAGAGGAGGAGGAGGCTGAAAGGGATGCGGAGAGATCTCTTCATCATCTCGCTGGCCAGCCAGATTTTGGGCGGCGAGGGGCTAGGAATGGTGGCGGATCTCGGCCGCCATTGGTGGAGCTCCGAGAGCTCGGAGCTCGATTGGGGGGAGTGAGGCGGGGTTTGGATTTGGGTTTTGGGTATGGGTCCGATACTATTAATGGGGATCATCCTAACAGGTGCGGTTGGTTTGGTTATATAGGGACCGGAGTCAAAGGTGGCGAAAGATTCGACCCATGAAGGTGGGGCCTGCATGCCCTCGATGATTGTGTTTTTTGAGTTGGAGATGGGGCCCATGTTTTTATTATTAAGGGGAATTTATTAATGTTTGTTTTATTAATAGTAATAGTTGTTAATCTTAATATCGAGAGAGAGAGGAGTGGTAGGTTGACAAGGATGGGTGAGAATCGCAGTAGTTAAGAAAGTCTGAACAATTTTCTAATTTAACGTTCAGAAAAAATTAAGGGGCTTTTACATATCAATCCCTTGAATCTTTAAAAATTAAATATCGATCTCTCGAAACATCATATTTTGTTTTAGTCCCCAGAATATTTAAGTTACACCATTTTAGTCTCTTGGGTCACTTCCGTTGGCCAAGTTAACTTTTTGGCTATTTATACCTATCATACCCTGTAAAGGGAGGGAAAAGTCAATTATTTCTCTCCCTTCTCTCTTTTCCTCCTCTTCTCTTACTCGCTTTTTGGTTGGGTTTTCCTCTCCAACCTCCTTTCTTCATCTCTTCTTGGTTGGGTTCTCATCTCCATCCTCCTCTCTTACTATCTTCATGGATGGATTCCCCTCTCCATACCCAACCTCTCTCTCTTCTTACTTGGGTTCTTCTCTCTATCCCCAATCTCTCTCTTCGTGGTTGGGTTCTCCTCTCCATCCTCAACATCTCTTTGTTCTTGGTTGGGCTCCCCTCTTGAGGGTGAGATGAAGAGATTGGGATTTCCTGAATTGCGGTTAGGGTTAGTGGGAATGGAGTACTAGGAGAGTTTGATGGAGGAGAGGGAGGGGAAGGCGGTGAGGAGATGGAAGAAGAGGTTTGAGAGTCATTTTTTAACATTTCTAACTAAATCATGGGCATTTAGATCATTTTATAAATATATAAAAATGAAAAGAAAAAAATAAGGTTTATTTTGATGGAATAAATAACTGAGGGACTAAAACGGTGTAACTTAAATGTTTTAGAAACTAAAATAAAATATGAAGTTTTGAGGAATCGATATTCAATTTTTAAAAAATTAAGGCATCGATATGTAAAAACCCCAAAAATTAAGTAATGTCCTAAATCGATCCGAATTTGCCAAGTCTTTATTCAAAGTCTACCAAGTTCAGATTGGAATGAGTAGTTAATTGCTAATTAACTCTAGACTTGATAAGTCTGGATTTAATTTTGAGTTGAATCCAAATTTAGAAATTAATGATTCGTTTTTATATTTGATCTGTACTTCTTAAATCCAGATTAATCGAATTTACCCATACCTAACCCTCCCAAGCTTCAAAAACAAGACGATAGTCAAAAAGTCTTTTTCAGTTTGCCCCGCTCATTTGCTCTCTCTTCAACATTCTCAGTCTCTCTCTCTCTCTCTCTCTCTCTCTACATTGCCACTACTCACTATTCTCCATTCTCTCTCTCCTTCCTCTCTCTTTACAGCAAATATTCCACCAAATCTATTTCAAACTATTGTTAGGTAAGAGAACTATTCCACCTCTTTCCAAATCTCTTCATCTTTGGGAACTCTTTTAAGATACAATTTCAAATCTATCTTAATTCCAAATCTTCTGTTCGCCATAAAAGCTGCACGCTCTTTATATCGAAGTCTTTTCAATAAGAGGGTTACAATTGGACGGTTTTCCATTTACAGAAAATGAGAAAGATTGCTCTTCCTCTTTATTTAATACTGGGTTTCTAGGTAGCTATGGAGGACGATCCTGCTCTCCGTTGACACTCCGTACAATTTCTCTCAGTTGACTAAAGGAAAGGAAAAATGGCTATTTGCTCTTGATCACAATGGGTAATTTCTGGGAGAAGACGTCCGTCTCTGTGTGTCTGTCTCTTTCGTTCTCCTGTCTTTTATAGGAGGCTTGGAGTAACGTCCCACCATATTTTACTGGACCGTTAACTCCCACTACTCGAGAAGTGCCGCCATATTCGTTAGGTGGTTATTCCCACTATCGAAGTAACGCCTATTTCGTTAGGTTGCTCATTATTCTATTTAAATTTCTCAAATTATTCTTGAATTATTAGTATATTTGATATTATTTATGTAAACAATTCATGTTTTTTGTTAGCATAAGTTAGTGCATGGATTTATGTGATTATTGGGTATAATTTCTGTTGAATAGTATTAATTTGCTTTTAGAAAAATCTGATCTATGTGTATTTTTAAACTCGTAAGAAGAAATCTGAATTAGATTTAAGTATTACTATATTTATAATTTGTTTTCTTCTTCTAGGTATAAATAAGAATGCAGGTATTTCTCATATACTAAATTTACTGTCAACATTTGACAAAGCCAAATACAAATTCGGATCGAATGTAGATATTTAACAAGTATTATGAATTATGATAATAGTTCTGAAAGAAAAAAATGGTATAACATCTCGATAACTATATCTTTATCATCGAAAAAATACTTCTTAATGTATTATAAAATATTAAACCGATTTTACTCCTTATACTGTTGCCAATAGTCCTATGATATTTAAATATTCAAAATATATATTCGAATATATGAGATCCATATCACATTTTTAATTGAAGCGGATACAAATATTTATATTCATCAAATATTGATAAGGACTCGAATACAGATAGAACTATTTGTATTTGTTTGCATCCCTATTGTTTGGCTCATAATTAATTATCTGAAGATTATCAATTTTATAATAAAAAGAAATTCTAGGACTACTAATTCATTGTTGCATTTGTAATTCCGTGAATCAAACATGGCAAATACACAGATTATTTTCTAATTAGAATAAGAACCTAATCTTAAATTATTTAGAGATTGTTTATTTAGTCACTAATACGGGTAGGTATCATAATTAGAGGGTCAATTAATACTAATTTCGTAGACGTCACGTTTAATTCTATTTTCTAGTTGGTCAAGGATCGGAATCTTTAGAGATACTTTCTATCTGATGAGGGAAAATTAAAAGATTAGGAATCTACTTAGAAATGAAGGAACCGATCACATTGATTCAGTCGTGCCATGCATTTTTTTTTTTTTTTTAACTGTCTATTGCTTTGACTCAACAACAGTATGATTTTTTTTTTTTTTTTTAAGAAATCTGAATCTCTCTTTTAAGGAATAGATTTGGTATTAATATAAAGGGGTGTTTACATATTTGTCCCTTATATCCTTAAAACTTATAATTTAGTTGCACAAATATTTATATTTATAATTTAGTTCCCCAAATCCTTTAAGTTGCCTCAATTTAGTCTCCCAATCATATTTTTAGCCCGAATTTTCTATTATACTTTTGAGTTATTTCACTTTAGTCCTCATTTTTCTTTTCCTCTTCTTATTGGGTTCGCCTCTCCATTCTTTTCTTTTTTTTTTTTAACTCTCGGTTAATATAATATCTAGGATAAAGTAATTCAAAGACATCCAATAAGAAGAGGGAAGAGAGCGACAGGAGAAGAATGGAAAAGGGAATCCAATAAGAAGAGGAAGAGGGAAAAGAGTACTAAAGTGAAGTAACTCACTGGTATAACGGGAAATTCGAGCAAAAAATATGACTAGAACTAAAGTGAGGTAGCTTAAAGAATTTGAGAGACTTAATTATAAATATAAGTATTTGGGGGACTAAATTTTAATTTTTAAAAGTAAGGGACAGATATGTAAAAACTCCTAATATAAAACGATTAAAAAGCTCTCATAAAACAAGTAATATTATTTATATACCCGCGTGATTTATGCGATTTTCCTCCTAACGATGCTCATGATTTTAGTATGAATTGTTGAATCTACAATGAGTTTTTTTAATTTCTCATATATATATATATATAGAGAGAGAGAGAGAGAGAGAGAGAGAGAGAGAGAGAGAGAGGAGTATTTAATTAAACAAGTCCCTTAAATTTTCCAACAAAGAGAGAGAGAGAGAGAGGAGTATTTAATTAAACAAGTCCCTTAAATTTTCCATTGTTGGACTATGGTGACAAGCGAGTCCACCAGGCTTGACAGGCAAGCCAACACGTCACTCTTTTAAAAAGGGAAAAGAAAATAAAAAAATAAAAAAGTGAGAATAATAGAAATAGTAAGTTGGTAGGTTAGACCAAATGGATAGAAAAGAAGTAGACTATTGATACATCCTCCCCTAAAAATAGCCTTCGCTAGATGAGAATTATCAAGAAGAAAGCGACAAGCGCACGCCTGTCCAGATGCGATAAAGATAAATCCTTCTTCTTTTATTAATTAATTAATTAATTGTCGTATTGTGGGCGGCTTATTGGACCAAAATGATCCAAGTGAAAAATAAGATTATGAGAGATTTATTTAGCTAAAACTTTCTTATTGATAATGACCTCAATGTCTTTATATAAAGACGGTGTTTTTACGCATCTGTTACTTAAATCTTTAAAAATTAAAATTTAGTCATCCAAATCTTTATATTTATAATTTAGTCCTCCAAATCCTTTAAGTTACCACAATTTAGTTTTTCAGTTATATTTTTTTCTCGATTTTTCCGTTATATCTCTGAGTTATTTCACTTTAGTTTTTTCTTATCTTTTCCTTTTCTTATTGGGTTTCCCTTTCCATTCTTTTCCTCTCTCTCTTTCCTCCCAATTAATTTTTAAAGTGAAGTAATTTAGAAGAACTCAATAAGAAGAGAGAAGAGAGAGAGAGAGGGGAGAATAATGAAGAAGGGAATCCAATAAAAAAAGGAAAAGATAAGGAAGAGAAAAGAAATGACTAAAGTGAAATAACTCAACGGTATAACGGGAGGACTAAATTGTTGTAATTTAAAGAATTTGGAGAACTCATTTCTAATTTTTAAAATTTAAGGGACAAATATGTAAAAACCCCTATAAAGAAACAATACAAGATAAATTGAAAATTGAGCATAGAGAAAGAATCATAATATTATTGTAGCTAACATGGACATCTTGGACATAGATTGCGACTTACAAGTGATTTCATTTTTCTATACATACATATGTGATCTTTTTAAGCTTTCAAATTCTATAAGTTGATAAAAAAAAAACCCCATTTGAATCCCGTTCATCAATGGAAAGACAATAGAAGTATGTTTATAGCTATACCCATACTATATTTAGGGGAGAATGCTCATATATTAAAAGAAATACAAAATAATTTCCTTCAATCCCACTGTAACTTTTGGAGTTTTAGTGCATTGATAGAGATTTCAAAATGGTATCAGAATAATCTATATTCAAATCCTGTCAAACGTGTATTTAATAAAATGGACCTTCAACATGCAGAGGTGATCATACAAAATCTACTTGAGATCAATTAGAAATTTATATGATTTGGCTTCATACCAATAGAAATACCTATGATATACTTGAGGATTCAAGCCAACATCTTTTAGAATTTGGATCCCGATTGAGATCATTTGATATATAATAAAAAATTAATCAATTGTATGAAGAGTAAAATAAAAGGTACAAAATATTATTGCTTTTAATTGCTATTTTATTTTATTATTAAAATTAACAATATTTACCTATGATCGACTAAAAGAAAATAAATTATTTTAAGAAAAATATAGATGAATATTAAAATACAAAATAACTTTCTTCAACCCTCACCATAATTTCGAAATTTTATTACAGTGAAAGGGACTTTCAATAAGGCATCACGCATTTAATTGCGGATTTAAAAAAAAAATTATACCATTGTTTATGTCTAAAAATAGACGTTCAACCTGCGTGCCTCACCAAAACTTCGGTTAAGGGCCTCTAGTCTAGATCTATATTGCAAAATGATTTTTTTTAAAAAACTAAATGTGTTTAAATAAGCCAAATTTAAAACATTTGGTTCGGGCTAAATGCAGCTGCCTTATTATCCCGTTTATATAAGCAAGTTACAATATAATTCTGGTTATTTGTGGCTTTTCTATCCCTTCTATATAACCAAGTTACGAGATAGTGGGAAATTCTACCTGTGCGCGGTATTTTACTCTTGGCACCCTGGTTACTCTTTACACCAAACTCCAATTTTAAAATAATACAATTTTACTTTCTGTGTCAAATTTTATTTTAAAAATATCCCTCCTCTTTTCTCTAACTCCTTACCCTATTCTATCCCATTTTTATCTATTTTTTTTAGTCAGATGCTAGTTTAAGAGCAAAAATATTTTGATCGGGTAGTAATACCTAACCAAGAAACGTTCTGATAGGGTAAAAATATTTTGGTTGGGTATAAATACCCGACCAGCAAGCGAAGTCTCCCCGATAAAAGAAAACTAATTAACGATAAATTTCAAACAAATACGCATAAAACTTTAAAAAAAAATTCAAATCGTATCTTAAATATTTGTTATTTAACACTAATTGCATATTGGTATTTTTCATTTGCATAAGAAAACTCAAACTCAAACTCCAAACCTAAATTTTACTTGTTACGATGAAATCGAATAATTTAAAATTCTTCTAATCTTTTTAGGAACGTTAATGGAAAAAAAATTAAGGAGTCAAGAAATCAAATCGATGATTTTGCAGGAGATGCATTTTTATTAAGTACCAAAAAATATTATTTAGGGTTTTAGAGGGAAAATAAAGGAGGAAGACGATGAGTCGTAGTTCTAAATTTTAAGAAGTCTTACTTTGACATTTATAGGGTAATTTAGTTCAAAAAAATAATGACAAAGTTGTAATTATTTATAAATTTTAAAGCCGTACATCAAAAGTAAAATGCCGTGTGCAAATAGAATTTCCCCAGGATAATTTGGCTTATCATTAAGGGGTTTTTATATATCTGTCCCTTAAATCTTTAAAAATTTGAATTTAGTCTCTCCAAATTTTCATATTTTGAATTTAGTATCCCAAATCTTTTAAATTACCTCACTTTAGTCCCTAACCATATTTTTGGTCCGAATTTTCCGTTATACCCCTGAGTTACTTCACTTTACTCCTCTCTTCCATCTTCCTCCTCTCTTTCTCTTCTTATTGGGTTTTCTTTTCCATTCTTCTCCACTCTCTCCCTTCCTTTTTCTTATTGGATTCTTCTGAGTTACTTCATTTTAGAGATTAACTGGGAGGGAAGAGAGAGAGAGAAGAATGGAGAGGAGAATCTAGTAAAAAGAGGAAGAAAGGAGTAAGAGGGAAGGGATGACTAAAGTGAAGTAACTCAGGGGTATAACAGAAAATTCAGGTCAAAAATATGGTTGGGGACTAAACTTAGTTAACTTAAAAGATTTGGTGGACTAAATTCAAAATATGAAGATTTGGGGGGACTAAATTCAAATTTAAAGATTTAAGGGACAGATATGTAAAAACCCATATCCTTAAAAAATAGCAACAAGTCACGGGAAATTATATTTGCACACGGTATTTTACTACTGACACACGGTTTTGAAATTTATAAAAATTATAAGTTTACCATTATTTTTTTGGACTAAATTACCCTTATAAATATCAAACTAAAACTTCTTAAAATTTGGAACTACGACTCATCGTTTTGTTCCTCTATTTTCAATTTAAAACCCTAAATAATTTTTTTAGTATTTAATAAAAACACATCTACAAAATAATAGATGTGATTTCTTGACTCCTTAAAAAAATTTATATTAACGTTCCTGAAAATATTAGAAAGATTTTAAATTTTTCAATTTCACCGTGACAAGTAAAATTTAGGTTTGGAGTTTGAATTTGAGTTTTCTTATTCAAATGGAAAATTCCAACATGCAATTGGTGTTAGAGGACAAATCTGATGTACGATTTGAATTTTTTTTTGGTTTTACACGTATTTGTTTGAAATTTATCTTTAATTAGTTTTCTTTTGTGGGGAGATTTTGTTTGCTGGTCGGTTATTAATACCTGATTAGAACATTTCTTGATTGATTATTAATACCTAAGCAAAATATTTTTTGCTTTTAAACTAACATCCGACTCAATAAAAAATGGGATCGGACGGGGTGAGGAGTTAGAAAAGGAGGAGGGGTATTTTTGAAAAAAAAATTTGACGCAAAAAATAAATTGATAGTATTTCAAAATAAGAATTTGGTGTAAAAAATAATCAGGGTGCCAAAAGTAAGATGCTGTGTGCAAATAGAATTTCCTCATAAGTCACTGATTTTTTGTTAAAAAGTTATTAAGACGATTTAAAATGTATAGAGTCAATTAGTATGGATTAAGTCCTTAACTCCTTCCTGCATTGACCCTGGTCTGTATTTGGCCTTAATCCCTTAACCAAACCATTCCTAAATTTTAGATCGTATTACCATGTTGCCAGCAAAGTTGTACATGATAATACCACAATACTATGATATCACTCCTTGCAAAAAGGAACGGCTTAAGATGGGAGTTTCCAAAGGAGCACACTAATTTCCCTAATGAATCCACTATCTAGTATATTTTTTATCCGGACGATTCTTTAAAAGTGGGCTCACTAAAAAAAAATGGTGTGCTCCTTTGAAAACTCCCCTTAATATCAACCAAACTATAAATTTTAATATTTACACAAAATACAATAAATGGGAGAACATGATATAACGTGGTTGGATGCAAGTCCTACATACAAGTACATCCAACAATCAAATTGACATTTTGCTATGTGTTCCCACATAAAAAAAACTGACCCTTGTCTGGATTGGCATGGCCCAGTATGTATCTTTACATAATAGGGATAGGGATGGATGAGTCCTATAATATTCAAAATTTTAAATTAAAAATATTTTTTTTTTATTTTTTTAATTTAAAATTTTAAATATAACGGTATAAAAATTATAACATCAACTAATTAATTATCTATTGTACGCGTCATTTCAGATGCATTCTCTTTTGAGGTAGAGCTCCACTCCATATTGGACAGTGGGACCATCCATGAAAAGCCCATGGGCTGCCGTGTTTTTATTCAGCAAAGGTCTCTTCTTAAAATTGGTGGGAGTGGAAAGAAAGAATTCGGCCGATTGGCTCGGATTTGGACGGCACTTACCCCCTACTCCATTCCAAACGGGAGTTTCCGAATGAGCACACCATTTTTCCTACTCAGCCCACTTTCCAGCTGAAAATCTAAACGAAAAAAAAACTATCTAGTAAGCTCCTTAATAAAAGTGGTGTGCTCTTTTGGAAACTCCCTTCCAAACCCCAGTCCCCATTCTTGACTCGTGTGGAGGCGGTACACAAGTCACCTCACGTGTCAATTCAAATACGCAAGCATTATTATTATTATTATTATTATTTTTTTTAAGGTGGAGCATATTGACACGACATGCTCTCAGAGTTGGGTTTGGTGAGCATCCATTATCGTATTATATTTATTATAAATTGAAAAGGAAAAGAAAAATTAAAGATCTAGTAAAATTTGGAAGTTTTGATTATGCAGGCTCAAACGGATTTAAAACTCGAGTAAATTACTCCGATACTATTTTGAAATTTCATTCCTTATACTAAAACTAAAACTGTAAAATTTTGATAAAAGTTAAGAACAATCGTTTTATATTTCAATATATAGTGGAAAAATGCTTTTTTCAAGAAAGAATGCAAGGATTGCTACTGTGTAAATGAAAACTATAGCAATTTTTTTTTAATAAAATTATAACTTAACAACTCATGTTATCTCTTTTCCTTTATTCCATCTCACCAACCGCCATTGTTTATAATTAAACCTTATTCAAACACATAATATTTTTAAATAACTTAGTTTGGTGCATGCTAATGCAATCGGAAGGGTTGAAAGCTAAGAGAAAATATAAGGAAAATTATGCTGTATTTAGTAAACAATCTAAATATTTGCAGGTGCCATACAAACTACAAGTGGGGACATAAATATAAGAAGAATTGAAAATTCTATAGTTGTCTCCAATTCTTATTTTTAAAGATAAAAACAATAAATTGTCATTTTTTTTTTATAATAAAACTCTAAGTGGTACAATGGGTGACTATAAATAGGGGAAGAAGACAGAGAATAGCCACATTTCAATTTGATGATCTTTTTCTTCATATAGCAAAGCTTTGAACAGCAAGATTGAGCTATCCAAAATATTATATTTGAGACAACTTTCAAATTTTTCTCGACAAAAAACCTTTTTTTTTTTTACATGATCATAAGAAATTTTATCATTATGATACAGTTGATTTAGCAGATTTGAACTTTTTGCTAAAGTTTAGTTTGCAACTTGAATACTTATATACTGAAGGTCATTTTGAAAGATCGCCCGATACTAAACTTTTTTGCTTTCTAGCTTTCCGCTTTCCAAGAGCTCTCAATTCCAACAAAAACTAAGTAAATGCCTAAATTTGGGAGTTTCCAAAGGAGCACAACATTTTACAACATTTTTCCTAGTGAGCCTACTTTGCAGTGTTATTTAGGAGTTATAAAGTGCGCTCACTCATTAAAAAAAGGTGTGCTCCTTTAGAAACTCCCCGAAATTTGGGCCGTCGTCAGCCCAAAAGCAAGTACAACTCTTATTCACAAACGGTAGCTTAACCAAGGCCCTTTAACGGCCCAAAGCTTTTATCTGATGAGTCTGAATCTGTGCTGCCAATTTTTTTGCAGAACAAATCAAACAAAAACTTTGGGGGAAAAAAAAGAGAGAGAAAAAGAAAAAGATGAAGGGATTTCGAAAGCTTCTTCTTGCGAGAAAAATCCCGCTGGATCGAATTGGAGAGAAGAACAGCAGCAGATCTCTCCTTCGCTTACCTCGCTTCTTCTCGTCCTCAGCGATCTTCTCTCCGCTTCGTGAGTCGTCGCTCTTCGCCTCTCTCAAACCATCCCCCGTGGATCCCTTTTGGAGGTGAAACTCTCTCTCTCTTTCTATTTCTTTTTGATTTTTTTTCTTTAAATTAACCCCGAACTTATAGTGCTTACAACTTGTTTGGTAAAATGACTCAAGCCCCGTTCATTAGTTTTCTTAGTTCCATCAAATTTGAAATCTATATGCTATCTGATGCTTTTTACATCGCTATATTCGAGTGTAGACGACTTGTTTGCACAGATGACTGAAAGCCCAGTTCTTAGTTTCCCTTACTCTCACAAAAGTTTGAATCTTTATGTTAACTGTGATGAATTTGTTGCGGGTTATGTAATTTGCATGCGTGATAATTTTTATTTATCATTTGTATGCTTGTTTAAACAGTACAGAGGAGGAGCATGTTCATTCAGACCCAATCAACGCCCAATCCATTGTCTCTCATGTTTTGTCCCTGGAACTCGGTAGAAGTTGGGAGAGCGGGCTTTCCAAATGCTCGTGCAGATATGAATTCGCCGCTAGCAAAGGCACTCTTTGCAACCGATGGTATGCTTTGTAGTTGTTTGAAGTTTCCATTTTTTTTTTTTTTTTCGCTTGGAGTGATAATACAATACATTCAGTTTTAGTTACATATTATGTTTTTTCTGTGTTATCAAGTTTTGCTTTCTTCATATTAGTTTTGATGTTAAGTTAAAAAAAAGCATCATTAATTACCATAGAATACGCAATCACAATAAGTAACCGTCAAATTTACTGAAACTCTTCCAATTTTAATAGAGGTAAAGATTTTGATAAAATTAGAAAATAAAGTGGCAACTTATAGTATAACTCTAGTCAATTTTCCTTTTAATCTCAGAATATTAATCATTTTGGCCCTTGCAACATATTCTCTGCATACTCATCTAATCGTTAAAACCTTATGTTCCCTTTTACATTGATACCATATCTAACTTTCAACTCATGTTCTCTTCTTCACAATGTATACTTTCATTTCATTATCTATTATTAATCCCAATGTCAGGGCGAGATAAATTCAATTCCAACACAAACATGTTCCTTTAATTTTAAGTTCCAACCAACCAACCTTTTTGTGCTGCTTAGGAAAAATTCTCCGTGGGGAGAGGGATGGAGTGGAACTGGCTACGGTTGTGGATTCAGGTGGGATGTTAGCTCATGAACTTGCGATATTAGTGTCATTGAACTGGATGGCGCATGAGGTGATGGTTTTGCAGAGTTTACTAAAGTGAATATGATTTAGATCTGCCTATCACAATACAAAAGTTTACTAATGTGAATATGGAAATCTTGATATTAATATCCACTTAATTATAGATTCATAGCTATCCAAATGTATACTTCTTATTACTATTTTGCTATATGATTTTATAATCTACATATATCTCAGTTTATCCTCTTCATTTTGGTCATTTTTAATTTTTTGTATATGGATTATGCACATGCCATCTAGCCAATTAAATTAGAAATTTTTATTTTTTATTTTTATTCATGTGTGTTCCAGTATCTTTTAGGGTAGATAATATGTAGCCTCGTTATTTTTAGATGGTTTTGTGAATAAAGCCATCTAATATGTAGTCTAATATTGTTTTTGATGGCTTGTTATTTTAAGAATAAAACTGTAGCCTAATTAATTATCCAAATTAAACCTCCCAATCATCACTGCTGGAAATTGATGCTGGCATCTTTCTCTTGAGAGCATAGAATATTACCGACGAGAGAAACATGTTTTTTTGCTTTTTACATTTTTATGGATTTGATGTAATTGGTGGGCTTTATGATAAGAATGAAAACACTCTTCTAGGATTTTATGGAAAATATAATGAAATTATGACGAGCACCGTTGCGGTTACCCTTATTTTCCACTCTGAATATGGTTTGGGATTGGATAATAGAAAATCATAGTAGTATGCATAACGGTTTTTGTTGACAAACTCAAAATTGATATTGACTGGACGATATAACTTGAGTAACAAATAGAATAATGACTTTATTGTATATGGATAATGACTTCATTTTTTATTTTTTTTGTTGGTATATGGATTACGCACATGCCATCTAGCCAATTAAATTAGAATTTTTTTTTCCCATCTTTACTCATTTGTGTTCTAATCTTTTTTGGGGTAGATAAGATGTAGCCTCGTTATTTTTAGATGGTTTTGTGAGTAAAGCCTTCTAATATGTAGTCTAATATTGTAATATTGTTTTTGATGGTTCATATTTTTAAGTATAAAATGAAGTCTAATTAATTATCCAAATTAAGCCTCCCAATCATCATTATTGGAAACCGATATTGGCATCTTTCTCTTGAGAGTATAGAATATTACCAATGAGATAAACCTGTTTTTTTTTTTGCTTTTGATATTTACATGTATTGATGTAATTGGTGGGCTTTATGAAAAGAATGAAAACACTTTTTTGGGATTTTATGGAAAATGTAATGAAATTATGACAAGTGCACCGTTGCAGTTACCCTTACTTATTTTTCCCTCTGAATATGGGTTGGGTAATAGATAATCATATTAGTATGCATAGCATTGTTTTACGACCAACTCAAAATTGATATTGTTTGGAGGATATAACTTGGGTAACAAATGGGATAATGACCTTATTATCCCAAATAAGAAAAAAAAAACTCAAAATTGGCTTTGCCTTGACTCACTCGTTAAAGTTTCGGCTTGACTTCAATTCAACAACTAAGTATTCAACCCTTTTTTTTGTTAGTCCCTAGTTTTTTATTGCCTCTGTGTTATCCACTACCTTTTGATTTATTTGCTAATAATGCTAGTAGTATCTCTCATTGTGCTATCCACAACTTTGCGACTTATGTAGTTATGTGCTAATAATACCAGCATATGTCTCTTTGCTGTGCTATCGACGTCTCTTTGACTTATGTGCAAGTAAAACTAGTAGCACCTCTCTCCATTCCGTACATTATTCGATTCGCAATGGGTATTAAAGCCTACATAAAGCCAATTCCATGGCCCCAAAGGTTAAAAAATGCCAAAATCTAAGTGGCTTCTCTTGTCTCTCTTCTATCCTCGTTGTCGGAAGGGGGATCTTCCTGGTCAGTTTTTGGCAATGAACATCAACAACATCCAAGTGAGCCAAAATGAGGAGTTCAATGACCACTACGAGATGATCAACCATTATGAATCTGAAACCACCTAATAAAAATCATGAATCCGAGTGTTGTTAGTGGTTAACATTATTGAAGAGGAGGGGCAAACGATGGCAGGATGTGAGGGATTTTACGGAGATTTAACTTTATTTTTGAGCCAGAGGTTGAAAATGAAAAGTTCAGAATTTTTAGGAGAACGAGTTCGATAAAGAGGAATGAGAGAAAGTTGGGTTTCGTATTTTTCTTCTTAAGGGTAAGGGCAAAAGAGGCATAAAAGAATTTAGTCAATTCATGCCTTTCATGTGACTTAAGTCTCATAGCATGCTAAAAAAACAGGAACCAACAGAAACTTTTGAAAACTAAGGGGGTGATTCTTTGTTATGGATAAAACATGAGGGTTATCTGAAGAACTGGTGATTAGTAAAGCGGCCATTTTTAATTTGCCAAGCTTTCAATCTTTCACTCATTTTTGTTATATATCTTCTTTGTTGAAGAATAGTCTTGTTTTGATGCTTCATGCCATGTCACACTACCATTTACCTTATAGTTATTCTTTTTTACTTACTGATTTTATATGATTTTATCCATACACTGCTATCTCGACCTAGGACTACATATAACATTCAAACTCACTGTCTTGACAACGTAGTATTATAACAATTGGCTTCAATTTTAATACATTTGTCATATGCGATAATAAATTAATGGAATCTTCATAGGCACAGAACGGATGATTTCTATAGAGCTATGAAAGAGAACATATAGTGGACTTTGTGACGTCATCCCTTCATGTAGTATTCATATATTATGTGTGCCTATGGAAAAGCATTTGCACGGATTATTGGGAGAGATGACTTCCAATTGGTTTGTTGATACTGTGAATCCTAAAAACTCTAGTTGCAGATGGATTGTGGCATGAATAATAGAATATTATGCGTATATATAAGGTTTTTAAAGTTACGAGTTACGATGGTCATGAAAGAGAACAATATTTCATATACTGAAACATTTTAAGGTCATTAAAAATTAGAGAACAATCACATATACGTAATTCTTGTACATCTGTTAAAAGAAAAGTTAGGTTCCACGTGGGAATTAATAAGAGAGCATGAATTAGAGGGTTTGAACATATGCATCAGGGCCAATATGTGCCCCAGTTAGGCAGTGTGAAACAATGAATTAACCAGGAGTAGAGGTAGGCATAACTAGAGGTGTGCATAGATTGGGTCAGCTTGACTTTGATTGATTATTAATGAGCTAGGTCAATTCTAGTTTCAGGCCTGCAAGACCGAACCCGGCTCGATCAAATATCTTATTACATTTAGAAGTATATATTTTACTTGTAAGCTTAAAAAGACTTGTTGGCTAAGTGATCCCGATTTGAGTCACTCTATGTGAGTATCGACCTTCCTTCGATCTCCCCCCCCCCCCCCCCTCCCCCCCTCTCTATCTCACTATATTCATGACTATTCAAATTCCATATCCATTGATTTTTCTTAATAGGTTATTTTTTAGCTAGTTTAGTGGTGGGCCTTTGTTTCAGAACAGAGTAGCAAATAAAGGAAAATCACAGGGAAGAAAAGCAAGTCATTTTGTTATTTGGTTTAATTGGTTTGTTTGATTTTAGCCTTTTAGTAGCAAATAAGAAAAATCAGAGGAGAGGAAGAAAAGCAAATCATTTCTTTATTTTGGTTTAATTGGGTTGTTTGATTTGGTCTTTAATTTTGGATTCAATGGATAGATAGATATTAGGGAGAGGGAATAAGAGGAGTATCCTCGGGTCTCTTTAATTGCTAATTGATGTACTTCAATGGATTTTTTTTTTGTGGGCTTTGGATTCAATTGGCATGGGAAGAGAAAGTGAGGAATCTGGGACAGCCCAACCAAACGAAGTTGGTTCAATTTGGTTTTGCCTTAGAAGTGGTTCTGTTTGGTTTGTCTAAAATGCAAATACTGGAACCTAACCTACCCATGCTCAACCTAGACATGATCCATAATTTTTGGTGGTAATTATTAAAAGATATGACTCTTAAAACTAAACAAAGAGTTGATAGGGGAGGAAAAGGTTTCTCATAGCTAATCCAAAAGTTTGATATAATGGCTTCATTGATGTTGTTACAATACAAAAGCAGACATATTAAAAAAAAAAAAAAACCAGCCACCCACCCATACTCACAAAAAAATTAGGAATAATTGAAGGGGAAAATCACCCCAAAACCAAAAGCATACATACACAATTAATCTTTCCACCCAGCAACAAAACATACGCCCCCACGTGGTTCACCCTTTCAATCACTTTTACTCTACAAGATCTTACTGCTAGATTTCTTAACCTATAAGCTAGTCAATCTTTGACTATTGGTTAATGCCCAGATCTTGTGTACGTGGAAGGAAAGAAGTAGAGAGTTTCATAGAAATAAAGAGAGAGAAAGACTCTTGCTGAAATAAAGAGAATAGGCGGCAAGGACCCAAGTGATTTTCGTTTTTCAACTATTAAATTAGCTATGCATCCTAAACTTCGAGCAGAGACAATCCATTGATGGAAGTAAGTTCTGAATATCTTGTCCTCTTAAAAACTGTGATGACCTGCTGAACTACTCCAATTAAATAAGCACTCCCATCTATGGTACAAGCAAGAACGTCTTAGGGAGGCACCAGATATTAGGTGAAGCAACTTCCTTACAAGAATGCAAGAATAAATGCAGTTGTGATGACCTACCTGAAAACACCTTGCCTGATTATATGAATACCTAGCACTGATATATCCACAATACCATATACACTGAAGAATGCCTTCCGAGCGAGTACTGATACGGATAAAGGAAAATGATATTCGAGCATAAATTTATTTGTTTATTTCTTTTAGAGCAAGGTCACCACCTTGTTTCGAGGTATAAAATTTCTATCGAAAATGTTCATACCATTTCAGTGGATCCTGGCCTAAGTCTCTCGACTTTCTATTTCTACTAATGTAACCAACAGGGGATGTAGCTGTTTGTTGTCTGCTGCAGCTCTCACAAAAATACTCTCATATCTTTGAACTTTTTGGCTCCAACCCTGAAGAGTAGAGACAACTTGGATGCAAAGTCACTGTTGGAAAAAAAATTAATATATGGGCTCATCATGACTCATGAATAGTTAATAACAGTAACTAGTGAGAAAAAAGAATAATTATGACAGTCTTCCTCTGTAATAACTTGCGAGCCCCATATCCTTTAATGTTGTAGGACGTAGTGGACAGAAATTGGCATGTGGTTTGTACTTCTATAAAAAAAACACGGTTTGCATGAAAAACTTATTTACTGATAAAGTTAACATGATTTTTTATGGGCTCTTTTCTGCTACTATTGCTTCTTTAATGCTAGCTCATTTGTTATTGCATCTTTTCTTATTAAAAATGAAATAAAATAAATTCTCTTCTAGAAATAACATGCAGTTATTGGAACAATATGCTCTACAAGTATTTAATTATATATACTGATGCATATTTTGAATGATTATTTTATGAAACTAATATGTCAAAATTTATATCATATTCTAATATTAATGTGAAATGCAAGGCATATGAGCCCTCTCTCTCGCGCTGGTTGATATAGATATATAGGCAGAAGATGGACAACCATGTTGTTAGAAAGTAATCTCTGTTGTGTTCGTCGAAGTAGAAATTATAAAGGGTGCTGCAATCCTCTAATTTGTAAGTAGAGTGCTTTTTTTTCCCCCAATGGTCCTAATATTCCTATCTTAACCTTAAAAACTGTGGTCCGGTGAAAGTAGAGTTTGAACCCTTAACCTCTTGGTTTAGAGAGGGAAAAGAGATTGTTATTGGCTTTCCTGCTTTTGAGGGAGGAAGAGATGTAGTTATTTGAGAGGAATGATATATATTGAGATCTTGCCAGTGTATATCATGCCCTGCTCAATTTTATAACTCCAGGAGAGCTTGCATCTTGTATCTTGTCGCTGTGACTAGGAAGTTTCAAAAATAATTTGTCCTTAGCCATTTTATGCAATAGGGAAACGGGACAAGGGAAGTCATATGTACGGTCAGCATGAATTCCTAGTTTCAATTGGACTTGAAAAAGAGGTTATAAGAAATATTTTGTGCCTTGGCTTCATTTTAACACATTGTCACAAACTGGAGACATGGATATGCATGGAAGAAGCTATGTATTATTCATGACCTGTTATTTTACAGCTTCATTTCTTCATGCTTGTGAGGCAGCATGCTCGTGTTTTTTTTGATGGCTAATTTCGTCATATTCATGCTTATCTTGAAATTTAGTCCATACAGACTCAAAACTCTTGAATACTAGAATTCATTAGCCATTAAGGTATTTGAGGGAGTCAAAAAACTCCATTTTGACACTTGAGGGAGTATCAAAACTCCTAGGATTAATAAAACTCCATTTATGCAGTTGTGGGAGTAACAAAGTTCCATTTAGATAGCTGAGGGAGTAACATAACTCCAAAGAATAATAAAACTCCATTTAGGCACTTTGGAAGTACAAAAACTCCAAGGAGTAACAAAACTCCATAGTCGTAGTAGCAGAGTAATTATAATTATAAAATAATAAACTTGTGGAGTAACACAAACCCCAGGAGCAAGAAAACTCCATCATTGGAAAGAGAAGCAAGGTTCTGTTTGCTGAGTGTCATAGGGAGAGTCGACACGACAACAGGCAAGTGGCAGTGAAATTGTGGATAGAAGCTGAAGCTACCATGTTCATTTGCCACAAGGTGTATGAGGAGCTTTTAGGGAACATATTTTAGTTGAAGATAATGGTGGAGAGGTTAGTTATCGCTAGGAAAGATTGAACATGGCACAGAAAGTGTATATAAATAAAGAAAATGTTAGCACTCTATGTTGTATGGTAATAAACATTAGTAATTAGGAGCTTTTGTTCATATAAAGGAAACATGAGTTTGACAAACTTGGGCAGCTAGCAAAAAAATATGATATATGTTGGCCATCTCCGCTTAAACTAATCAATGTTCGAGACCCTCGGGTCTTATTTTGCTCGATGAGCTCAAGTCTATCGTTGAGCTTGACAAGGTTCCAAGCTAAGCAACTGGGGTTAGTTAGGCTAGAGTCAATCCTCCCTTGTGCTCAGCCTACTTAAAATATTACTTCAATCCTCGCCGTGTTAGGGTTAGGGTATTGATGGACGTATCCATGCCGACCACTGGATTAGGTGGGGTCATTGAAAAATTGGGGAGTCGGTGCATCATATACCCATTGGAAAAGGATTGATGAGGAGTTCCATAGTAAGGACGAAGCCGGTGGTTGCACCATTAAAATAGTCTAGAGTGGCAAGGGGGTGCAAAGGGAGTGGTGCTCATTTCAGAGTTGAGTGTAGCGACTAAAGAGAGGTTGCACAACAAGGATGACTCCAATGGTTGCATTAGTAAAAATGACCCAGAGTGGCAAGGGGGTACAAGAGAAACGGTACTTGTTGCAGAGTGCAGTGACAACCAAGTTCACTCGCGGAGTGGACTCTCCATGGTGATGGCCTGCATGGCCAAAGACAGGCTAGTCCAGGCTTCACTATGGTAGTTCTGAACTAAGGAGGGGGGGTGGATGGTAACAAATAGTGAAGCACCATTTTTGACGTCTGAATCATTGAGACGAACAAAATAAGGGCGTGGCTATACTGATTTTGCAAATTACGAACTGTAAAGGATGAAGGAGAGTGATGTGCTTGCAGATGGTGCCTGTGGCAATAGGACTAAAAAGAATTCTCATTACTTAGCAGTCTACAGTGGTAACGGAAAAAGAGTCTCGCTTCATAATAGCTACGTGAAGATGTCAAAGACCGATGGGATTGGGTTCACGGCGGTCTCATGTGTGATGTGCAGCTGTGGGTCGTGGGTCATTGCGACTAATGATAGAGGTCAAACTCCGCAGCAATTTCAAGGATAAATTCGAAGTTTAAATTCTAACTTAAATTCTCACTTGAAAGTTTGGTGTAGGGACTTCACGTAGGCTATGGGAAGCAGCATATCACATGTGTACAAACACATCACATGGGTTGGCTTTGTACAAAACAGTAACAAGCTGACAAAGGTTCAACAAGTTTATATGGCTCTAATGTCAACATCAATGACGTTTCCTGAGATCAACTATCATTCAGATTTGGTACTAATAGTACAGTCTGCACCTATTTTGTCTTGTTTTTGCAATTTGCTGGCAAGGGAATTTTCTATTTCTTGTATTTTCAGTCTTTTTTCTTTTCTTTTGTCGTAGTATGTACTATATATATGTAATTGTTTTGTTATCATCGGATTAATGGAACACGGGCATTATCCACTGTTTATGCTTGAAAAAATCCTCTCCATGTTAGTCAAATGATGGTCCAATTTAGAGCTACCTTGATTAAATTTTATTTAAGTGAACAATATTACTGCATTCGATCTTAGGTGGCCTTCTAACTGTGGAACCTTGATACTGACACACAATAGCTCTTGTTGTTTAGTGTTAATGAATTTGATACCTTAAACAGTTCTGACCACCAGGTAATTGATGATGTTTTTGTGGATGAGTTTTGGTTCTTTATATGGTTTATACATGGATTATGTATCCATAACTTCGTAAATTAGAACAAATTTGTTTGATATAGAATTTTATGTATTCTTGAGTGGTACTTTTCTTGAACAATTCTGCTTCTAACAACAGTACATGTGTATTATTTTTTAGGAATTATAAAAGTCTTCTTTGGATCTGAATACACAACAGTAACAAAGTCTGAGGAAGCTTCATGGGATTACCTAAAACCTGAAGTTTTTGCTGCAATTATGGACTTCTACCCATCTGGGAAACCCCTTTTCTTGGATGTCAAAACTGCAACATAACAATTGAACAGGTATCCTTCTGCACACATTGTACAAAATTTTTAAGTAGTGATACTTTTGATGTAAATCCAACTCATATTCTTAGTTTTTTATGAACTTCATTCTTTCTGAGACGTAAACGTCTCATCTTTTCTTTTACAAATCATGTTAAGGATGAAGTTATGGACTTACGATCATACTTGCTGTACAGCTTCTTACCGCGACTAAAATGCCTTACTTCATAATTGGGTTCAGCCTAGAGACGGCTAATGGGGCTCGGCATGGCTCGAGCATGTGTGAGCCTCAAGTTGGCTTGCCCCTAGTGGGCCGAGCTACACCCTTGTCGGGCCGATCCACTTTAATAACTTATAAAAGTAAAAGTATTATTGTCACTGGAACCAGCAGGAGATAAGTACACATCTGTTTTACTATGTAATCTATAAAAACTATATTGAAATAAAAAATAAATTAAGTTAGTATGGTAAACTGATGGAAGTTATTCTGACTTGAAAGTTGAAACTGATTGGAAAGAGAATAATTGAGGAAGTTGGGGTGTTGAGAGAGTCTTCACACCAATTTGAGAGATTTTATGAGAATTGGAGATGACCGAGAGAATTAGAGATGAAATTTGTGAGGAGAAATGAAGAGTTTAGGAGGGTATTTATAGGGCTGAGGCAAAATGTAATTTTTTTTTGTAAAAATATTTGCAAATCCTCCCCTCTTCCCAACAACGGCTATTGGTTTTGATATGGGTCCGTGCTTGGGCACGGGTTTGGACGGGCACAGACATGCTCGTGCCCACTTGGGCCTGCGGCCTAGATTGCTGGGCCCAGGCACAGCCTAGCATTGCCACATAGCTGGGCTGGCCCAGGCCTATCTCCACTGTGTCTTGCCCAACACTTTGCTAGAGGACGTGTCAGACTGAGCGTGCGGATGGGCTGCTCGGGCCCACCCTAACTCAACCAACATTATCCTAAATTCGTCAGTAAATGTTGTTTTTAAAAAATTTTCAAATTTCGATTTTCCGAAAAAGAAAAAAGGACGTTTATCATGTATTATAAATATTGCTAAATTTTCTCTTGCACTTATAAGATTATATTTATGAATTCCTAACGATCCTCCGTAGGTGCTTATTTGTGTTCGATGTGGTTCATTTAGTGGGTGAGTTTTGTCTAGGTGTCTTTTAAGGTAATCCGTTCCACTACCTAAAAAGAATGAATAGATTTTTTGAGAATATTTACACCTAACTTTTCTAATACCATTTTCCATAATTTTTCAAAATGTTTCCATATGTTCGACTTAGAAGTCCTAGCGGGGGTGGTTGTTTAGGTTTCGGGTATGATTGCTTCGGTTGGTTCTTCTTCGGGTATAGAAAATAGTACTTGAGGAGGGTGTTCTAAGATTTGGTAAAAACTTTGATATTCTTCACTTGTTAAAAAAGGAGAAAAAGAATCCACGGCTTGAAAGCAAAAAGCGCCGGACGAGTATGAATCCATTTCAAAAAATCTCAAAAAAATCTCAAAAAACCCGAATAAAAAACTTTAAATTATAAATACTTTTTGACCGGTGAACCACTTGAGGGATAGAGTAGAGGTATAGAGATGAGTACTAGAGGGACGAAACCGAAAAGCCGAAGAGAAACTTGCTTGAAAGATTAGAGTTGAGGCCAATGAGGCGTGCTTGAGCTTGAATCTTGATATTGAGACTTGCTTACTTGAGACTTCTTTATCACTTAATGCTTGCTTGAGAAAGTTGAGAATTAAGAGGATTTTTGAGAGTTAGAGTTTGTTTGTGTGAAGAACAGAATTTGAGGAGATAAGGAGTTATTTATAGGGAAAGAAGGTTTTTTTTGCAAATATAAATTGCAACCCCCCTAGGGCCCAATCAACGACCATTTTGACCATTGGGGGAAAAATTTACAAAAAAAAATTGCAAGAATCAACTCAACGACTATAAATATAGCTGTTGGGGGCTCTGTGTAAAAAAAAATTGCAAAACCCCCCATAACGGCTATAAATGGATTTTTTAAAAAATAAAAAAGGGCTGAGTCGTGCCCATGACATGGGCGATCCCAGCTCGGGCACGGTCCGAGCCGAGGTGTCGGGCCGTGTTGGGCACGTGCCGGCCGGGCGAGCCCAACTGGCCTCCCGACCCACTTGCCAGGCCTAGGTTTGGACGGGCACAGACATGCTCGTGCCCACATGGGCCTGTGGCCCAGATTGCTGGGCCCAGGCACAGCCTAGCATTGCCTAGCTGGGCTGGCCCAGGCCTACCCCCACTATGCCTTGCCCAACACTCGCTAGAGGACATGTCAGACTGAGTGTGCAGATGGGCTGCCCGGGCCATTAGTCACCCTAGTTCAACCGACATTATCCTATATTGTTTGTTTGCTTACCTCATAATTGGCTTCACCCAACGTTGTCCTATACTATTTGTTTCCCTTAGAACTATGTTCTGAATGGAAGTAACCTTTTAACTCCCCCCTCCCCATCGTCATTTCTGTACCTGAACCTATGGCGTAAATCTGGCCCCAGGAGCACATGTTTACCATGCCTCATTGGGCTCTGCCTCTGGCCTTCTCTATGCTACTTTGGTTGCATGTTGTAGTAACCATCTTTCTTTTAATTGCAGAGGCAACCAAATAACTATGCAATAGTCTTTTTCAAGGCAATCTGGATGTGAGTTCTAGCTTATTGGCGTCACCTGTTAACTTTTCTGCTGCTGCTGGATCTCTCTGGGGAAAATTTCTGATTGATCAGTGAGCATTAGTTTTTTACCTTCTGTCATTTCGTGGAGAGTTAAACCTTGAGTTTCATGTGTGTCACTCATTTATGTGTATCATCTCATGCACGTCTTGGATTCAATTTGTTCCTTGATAAGGCTGTCCTTGGAGAGATTGATTTGGTTTGGGTGCTCACTATTTTCCTTTAGGGTATGTGAACAAGTAGTAGTCTGACGCATGATTGATTTGAAACTTGACTGTGATACCTTATAACTGCAAAGGAGATTATTGGCTTGTTTGAATTATAGTCATCAACTTATTAATAATTAAGAGAATATCTTAAAGATAGATAAATGGGTGCAAGCATTATGTCAGAATAGTTGGTGGTAATGGGAAAGATAAATGCATATTTTATTGAGAAGGGGTTAAAGATCATTTAAAGTTAAAAGCGGAAATTTTGAAACCAGTTAAATGACAATTTTCTGGGGTAGCTTGGAATGTCTTCACATTTTCTGAATGGTTCAATAATCGACATTGCCTTGTCCTAAAGATAAGCTGGCAGGTGAGGGGTTATGTCCAAAATGGACTTTTTTTCTTCTATTTTTTGTCATGTAACTATGGAGCAGTTAAAACGCAAAAGGAGGCTTGATTTGACTTTCTAATTTGGTATCTAGGTACACTTCCAAATAAAATTTTCTAACTAATTTTGAAGTACCAGTGGTTTCTTCTGTGTGATGGATAAGCACTTACTAATATTTATTGTTGTGCGCTTGTTCAGTGTCAGTCTATGTTGAACAGAAGCGGCAATGCCTGCATGCCACAGATGCTAAAAAAACACAGAGGATACATGCTACGCAGATATTGGCTTGATGCCTGAAGTAGATACTAGGAGTATTTTTACGTGAACAGTAGGAGATAGTTTGGCATTTCATGCATGTAGTGCGTCTTATTCAGCAAATTGCAGAAAGTCTCGGATATAGTTACATTGAAGATGGTTGCTTTCTGGATTTTGCTAATTATGGCTATAAATTGGAGAAACCACTCAGCCTTTAATTTTAACTTTTTTTATACTTGAAATTTGGAGATTGAGAAACCACTTGGCCTTTAATTTTAATTCCTTATGCAGTTAAAAATAAAAATGCATGAAATCATATGGGTTAGTTCAGTGATCAATCATGATTTGACATATAATGTATGACAGGTTACGTTGTATTGAAAATTTGGAATGAATGTTCTGATATTTCGAAAGCTTCCTTAAAATTTAGATTTAGATTTGAATATTATAGGAATCTGAAATCTTTTAATGATGTTATATACAGGCCCCTGCATGAAAATAAGCAGATGCTTTTTAACATATGGTGATATAGGAGCACAGCTTGGAAGGAAGCTTGAATTTAACATCAAGTACTTTGATGCATTGTAGAAGTCTGGCCATTCACCACCACTGCTGCTCCTCCAAGAAACATGTAGGGGTTTAGGGTCGAAATACTTTTCGTATCCAACCCTTTACTATAGAGAAAGGTGGTAGATTTTTGACCCTTAACCCTTTCTCCTTTCCAAGCAGCAGTGGCAGCAACAATGAGTGCAGCAGTGGCAGCAACAATGAGCGCAGGTAAACATGGTGAAAACGGGACTTTTTCTTTTCTCTTTTTCTTTTTTCTCTGTTCTCCATTCCTTCATCCTCATTCATAATCCATCGAGCATTTAACCTGAGTCCCTTATTTTTTGTTTTTCTTTTTGGCTAAGAGTCACCATCGCATGCATTCTTCGCATATAGCCATTTTTCTTTGCTCCCATAGTGACGGCAATACATCTTATAACATTACTAACTATATATGCGTCAATATTCTAAACATACGAACATTTAGATGTTCAGATTTGTCAAAATGTGATTTGAAAATTATATTAGTTCAGGTTTGTTGTGGTTGTTCAGATCACCATGTTCTTTGCTACTTTCGGGGGAATACTTCCTGTAAGTTAGCAGGTTCATTTACCAAATAAATAAATGAATTACCAAAGCTGATCCTTCACCACACAGATAGTGTTGTGGAGCCCAAAAAAAAGAAAAAGAAAAAAAGACTATATTCTGTGTCAATAATATGATCGTTAACTTGCTTGCATCTATTGGCTGAAGAGGATCATACTTGTTATGTCATTGCATATGAAGACGTCTTAGGTACATATTCTGGACACCATATCAAGCCAGCATGTTTATTTATTGTGATAGCTGCTCTTTTAATTAGGTGATAATACCACATGATTTCTTATAAACAATACAGTGCAAAGTAATTAACTGAAAGCTTCATGTTAAAATAATGCTTATGATTTAGAGCTGGTCTCGATTCCATTTGACATAATTTAGATTGCAGTTTCTTTACATTTTTCTTTTAAAGTAGGACACTTACCAGTAACGCTGGAGGGGATTCACAGAGTCAACGATACATTGTTTTGTAGGATGATTCGGAAATTGTTGCCATGATCAAAGAACTTCTAGAAACTCGGATTCAACCTGCAGTGCAAGAGGATGGTAGTGACATCGAATTTCATGGATTTGATGAGTACCTCTCTTTTACTCAACATGCACACAAAACCACACAAACTCACGCGTGTGCATTTTTAGTGGTCTCAAACTTATCTCTTTTCCCCCTCCATAGGCAAACTGGTGTAGTGTAACAGAGTTGCGCATGCTTTGTTAGATATGTGGGAACACTAGATGATATAAAGTGAAAAAATAAAGATATTCGTGTTTAGATAGGTGTAGTCTCCATTGAAGAGAAAATGTGATAAAATCGCTTAAGATGGTTTGGTCATGTGCAACGTAGGCCTATAAATGCACCAGTTTGACTAGGAGAGCTTATCAAAATAGGACAAGTTAAAAGAACCAAGGGAAGACCGAAGAAAATGTGGATGGAGCCAATATGAAAAGATATGGATTCTACATGTTTAAATGAGAATATATTACTCTAAAAGAATGAATGGAGAAGGATTATCAGTGTGATCGATCTGACGTGATTCTCTTTTGGTTAATATAACCTACCCCAAGTAGTTGGGATAAAAGGCTTAGTTATTGTTGTTGTTGTAGAGAAACTGGTATAGTGAAGTTAGAAACTGCAAGGGGCTCTGTTACACTGAAATCTGGCATCGAAAATATCCTCATGCATTATGTTCTCGAGGTTCATATCATAATATGTGATAATATTTTACGTTGGCTGTCACTGGCCTACCGCAAGTGATCGATCCGGCGTGATTCTTTTTTTGGTTCATGTAGCCTACACCAAATACTTGGGATAAAAGGCTTAGTTGTTGTTGTTTTTTGTTGTTGTATTATGTTCCTGAGGTAAAAACCGTGAAAGTTACTTCTTTTAAAGCTTACATTCTTTATTCGTGGAGTTGATTTTTAAGTATTATCATGCAGTCAATGCCATAATCTTCTAACCTGTATGGTGTAGGTGTAGCCATTACCATTTAATGTTTTTAAGTACCCTTTTCATCTACAAGAAACCCATCATGCGAAGCAAGTTGTTTAACCAAAAACAAAAATAAGAAATTATTTTGATTAAAGATTCACCTTGGCTTTCTTCTTTTGTTAACAATACATCAAAAATCTTACATGTGAATCTTCCAGCTTTAATGCTTTGGTGAAAAGGGATGCGACCTTTTAATGTTCTTGTATTTTTGTATGAGCCAGGGATATGAAAATTCGGTTCTGTCAGAAAAACTGTCGTAATTTTTTTTTGTTGTTGGGAAAAGATGGTGGACATATCCTCCCGCATTTCATTAATAGGAAAATAATGATATAAGGTTTATAACATTACATATTATCATCCCTTATTATTGGAACGATTGGTACATCATATACGAATTTTAGAAGGAGAGATGGCCTATAGGTTAGTAAATAGTTCTTCATTTCTTTATTGCACTTGACCATTCCTCTTCTATCACCCCGTTAGTTTTGCCACCCTACCGTCCAGAGCTCCCTCGCCCCTGTATCCTGCAGCAGGCCCACCGGCCCCTCCTTTCCTGCTGCCTCACGTATCAACTCGAGGTGCTTGCACCGATCTCTCCTTGTTTCTCAGTAAATAGTGGGTGGATCTTGTACCGGGTGATCTGTTACTGTCAACATTGAAACAAATTTCTTAGTACACAAAAAAATATTGTCAGAATCTAGTGATTTATTATTAAAACTTGGTTTATTTCTTTCTAGTATTGCACTTGAAACAAATTCCTTCATTTCTAGTGATTTATTACTGTCAACATTGAAACAAATCCCTTCATTTCTATATTGTACTTGACCAATATTGAAAATAACACGTTATGAAGCCCGTTATATTACGTTACGTAACCTAACGGAGTCCCAGCGCTACGTAACAACTGAAAATAAGTAATGCACCGTAACAATACATTTTTTATGTTATTTTATGTTATATTACGTAACATTATGCTATGCTATTTACAGTTATTTTTTTAGTAATTTTTATATTGTTGTTGATTATTATTTTGCTTATTAGCGAATTGTTGTAATTTTCTTGATTAGTTGTTGGCTTGTTTACTTGTTTATGGAATTGCTAACTTGTTAATTTGCGATTATTTCCTTGTTCGCTTGTTATATTCCTCTCTGAAATATCTTATTAATTTTATTGAATTTTTAACTGAACTGAAATTAACAATTACAAATAAAATAAATTGAACATTACAAAATATAAATTACAATAATGATAATAACTGGAATTGAAATAAAAAATTGAAATTTTATTTTCTTGTTTAAATGATAACTGGAATTACGTTTGAAGACTTAATATAATTTATGAAGATAAATGTGAAAATTAAAGTAAAACTTAATATAAAATTAGATTAAAATATGTATTACAAAATGATTTTATATTCTTTTTTTAGATATTTTAAATTTATCTTGAATTTATAAAAGTTATTTTATATAGTTTTATATTTATTTTTAATGAAATAAATAGAAAATTACGTAACCTACGTTACGCTACGCTATATGCGACATAACCTAACAGAGACAAAACGTTACGTTATCGCTATTTTAAACATCGGACTTGACCATTTTTTTTTAGTTTATCCCATGTTAATATTGCATTTTTCGAAACTAACCAAATAGACGCTAGAATTTTTGTTGGGGTTCTTACTCTCCAAATGTTATTCATATTCACTATGTTGATGACTCTGATATCAAGTATTTTATAGCAGGATGATACTGTGAACTGGCTCTTTTTGTTCCATAGCCACATAGGAGACAATCTGGTATCTCTCTTTTAGGTTCTGCATCTTTTATTAATTTCTATCAATTTTGCTATATGTTGTCAGTTGTTTTGATCTCCGTTACCCCTGCCTGATCAATGGCTTATAGCTTCCTCTACGGAAAGGAAAAACTGTTCTAATTGACACGGAAATTACTACATTTTAGTTGTTTTTTGACTCTTTTAGAATGAAAGTTTCTTTTATTAGACGATCCTCAACTATCCATTGATCATACAGGTTAAAGGAGTAGAACAAGAGTTGGATCCTTATGAAGAAGCGCCATTGACCAGCCAGTTAGAGAGATGTAAAAAAAATGGCCGAACACATATTTGAAGTAGTAAGATCCGTGCTCGATGGCCAGCGAGTTACCCTCAACAGAGTGAGGTCCATGGTGCTGGATAGATTTTTACTGTATATTTACATCTTACCCAATTCCCCTGGCCAAGATGACGATGGTTTGGTCATGTGCGACATAAGCCTATAAATGCACCAGTTCGGCGAAGAGAGTTTATTAATGTAGGACAAGTTAAAAGAACGAAGGAAAGATCGAAGAAAATATGGATGGAGATGATACGAAAAGATATTGATTCTAGAGGTTTAAATAAGGAGATATTATTTGATAGAAATGAATAGAGAATGACTATCAAAGTGATTGATTCGGTGTGATTCTTGTTTTGGTTCATGTAGCCTACCCCAAATACTTGGGATAAAAGGCTTAGTTGTTGTTGTTGTTGTATTTACATCTTACCCAATTCCCCTTTTTGTATTTACATCTTACCCAATTCCCCTGGCCAAGTTGACTTTGATATTACGTATGTTGCTAATAGTGTCTCTGCGTATGAGCAAAAAAAACCGAAGGGGATACTATTTTCATTGTGAAGGGGATACTATTTTCATTGTAAATGCTGCTGTTTCTTGTGAGCCTACTTTGATAGTGTAGAGCCTTTCATCGTTTGATTCTTCTCTGTAATGTGATCTCTCTGTTGCTTTTGGTTCGATAAAATGCATTGTTTTTCATCTCTATTCATAGTGGGGATGATAATAAATATGTTCACAGGTTAATTTTTGATCCGTTGTATTTAAAATTTTAAATTAAAAAATAAAATTATTAGTTTTTTAAATTTAAAATTTTGAATAGAACATGTACATTTCAAACTTGTAGACATGAGATTGTTATGAATGTTTACAATCTGAATATTCTAACCAACCAGTATAACGTTTCTTTTAGTATAACGTTTCTTTTTGATATTTAAGAAGGATTCCTAGGAATATTCACTTGTGATTTGCTTTCTTTTTGATATTTAAGAAGGATTCCTAGGAATATTCACTTGTGATTTGCTCAGACTCGTAAAACGGGAGTTTCGAAAGGAGCACACCATTTTTCCTACTGAGCTCACCTATTAGTGTATTTTTGGTCCGAGTTGAAAGTTGTTAAGTGGGCTTACTAGGAAAAATGGTGTGCTTTTTTGGAAACTCCCCGTAAAACTTAGTTTTCCCTCCATTAACTTTGGAGCATTGATTCTCCATAATGCATTCTTTCTTCATGATCAAATGAAGCTAGTAAGATGCAAGCCAAAGATCCTTTTCTTTTAAACGAGGTCCCACCAACACGAAAATTTAACCACGTCCCTCTCAAACCCTAGGGTTTCATGTTTTTTTTTTTTTTTAATTAGGTGCTTGGAATTTTATTTTAAAACAAATTCTAGAGCCATTCCTTAAAATGAGGAGGATTAGCTATGTTGTTGTCTATTTTTGCCATTTCCTTCAGGCTTCAACTGGCATGAATTAACTTACAAACCAGTTCAACATCTAAAACAAAACAAAAAAATTAATCAAATCAATCCTTTTCGATCTTTGAAAACACAAAGAAATTACTTTAAGTAGTCTAAAGCTCTTTAATTGAACTGGTCGAAGAGTTGGACGGCCACAACTGATCCATTGAGAAAGCTTAACCGTGTAGGTTTTTTCTTTTTGTAAACAATGCCATTTTCTTTATCAGCATGTTTTTTTTCCCATCATTTTCTCTGAATACTTTAAATATCCTTCTTCAAGTATAACAAACAGAAATGAAAATGGGAAATTTCAAGGGTTAATTTGGGGTTCGTCTTATATTCAAAAAAAAAATTTACATGTTTAATTTTAGGGGTATTTATAGATTTGTCCCTTAAATCTTTATAAATTATAATTTAGTCCCCCACATCTTCATATTTAGGATTTAGTCCTCCAAATCCTTTGAGTTACTACAATTTAGTTCCCAATTTGGTCCAATTTTTCCGTTTTATCTCTGATTTCCTTCACTTAATTCCTATTCCATCTTCCCCTCTCTTCTTACTTCTTATTGGGTTCCTTCCTTATTCTTCTCTTTTCTCCCTATTTATTTATTGTATTCTCCCTCTCTATATTGAAACCAAATATATTATTCTCCACTAAATGTATTAAACATTCAAGTCTCAATATAAATTTATTTATTGGATTCTCCCTCTCTATATTGGATAAATTCATTTATAGGTTTAGTGAAGAATAATACATTTGGTTTCAATATAGAAAGAAAGAACCAAATAAGTGAATAGAGAGAGAAGAGAGGAAGAAGGGAGAACCCAATAAGAATTAAGAAGAGAGGGGGAAGAGGGAAGGGGAATTAAGTGAAGAAAATTAGAGGTACAACGGAAAAACTGGGCCAAACTATAAACTGAGGACTAAATTGTAGTAACTTAAAGGATTTGGGGGACTAAATCTAAATATGAAGATTTGGGGGACTAAATTATAATTTATAAAGATGTAAGGAACAGATCTATAAATATCCCTTAATTTTAAAATATACTATAAAGCTTCTTTCTTACCAAAAATATTAAAATCGACATCGGTCAACCATATATAGGAGATAAATCCAATACAATATATGCAATATATATTGGTATTCGCTGAGAAAATGCACACAAAAAAAAGGCCATTCATGTGAATGCAGACCAAACTGTCTTCTCCTAGCCTGCAGTGGATACTTTCCAACGTATCTTAAATTCCTTATTTGTTCTCTTCTCGGGGGTAATTAAAAAATGTTTAACTTTTAAGAATCCAATTACATCTAACCAATCATCATTACAAACATAATCATTGCACTGTTTTGTTTTACATAATTCTTTTGGTTATATTATATCAATAAACAACAACTCAGCTACTCTTATCCTCTCACCAACTAATTGCTTAGCACCCACTTTCAATCAAACAACCTTCTTATTGATATTATTGGTCCCTATTATTGCCTCTCACTATTAAAAAACAAAAAAAAGTCAAAAGATACAGAGACAGGGGAGATTTGCAAATAATATGTGCATGTGTGCTTTTTTCCTCATTAATATAAAATACAATAAAAATAAAAGTACCTCAAATGCGATAAACTTACTCAAATTGTATATGCTTACCTTGCTAGGGGGAAAATACCTGTAGAATTGTAATGAAGGGGGAGACGAGAGCTTGCCTTGGATTGAATTTTTAACAAGAGAGAAGAGAGCAAAATTAAAATTAAAGAAAACGAGTACATATTTGTTTAAAATAGGATGAGAATATCTCACTGTTGACTAACTCTACTAACGATCCAGGGAACTAAGTGATAGTTTCAAATTTGAGGGGTAATAAGTTGTAGTATGAGTGCAATAACTCTTAAAGAAATGACTACGAGAAGTACATCCTCTCATACCTTACTCTATATCTCTCACTACAAGTACAGTGAATCTAGTTGGAAAAGATCTTTGTCAGTCAGATCATTTTCGAGCTCAAATTAACTGGGCATTACGTTTTTAGGATAGAATAAATAGGAGCATCTTGTCTTGTGAAAAAGAAAAAGAACAAATTTCGCGTCACGAGTGGGCCAGCACAAATTAGCAATTTTCAATCATAAAAAGAAATTCTCTCAATCATTCCGAATACTCTCAATCATCAGAGGAGGCATGGGGCATAATTCTAAAATTAAGTTGTATTGTTGGGAGCAATCCTAATCTAATCTAGAATCCAATGAATGTACCAATTGCTTATATACTACCCACTAAATTGCATCAATCAATCGATTAGCTGCACGTTACAAGGCATATTAGAGACATCGAGGCCCACGCTCTCGGCTGTAAAGAACTCATTAGACCATTATTTTTGCATGTTGCTTTAGGATTATAAAATTCAAGAACATAAGCATAATATATAGGGATGAGAATTGAATTCGGAATTGCCTTCTCTCTGTAACAAAACAAGAAAGAAAGTTATTGTTCTATGAAGATTTTTCCTAGTTTTGGTAAGGTCATTTTCTTATCGAGAACGAGATACTAAGGTATGTACGCTAAGTGGCACGATCCGTCTGATCAGTCAGAAGAATCCAATATGATTAAATTTACATCAGGAATATTATATATTGGAAGGGATTTGAGCACTTGACGTGAAGCGACCTGCAAAATCTGTTTAATTTTAGAATTTGAATCGAATTTACAAGTTTGATTAGAATGCTAATTTATAACTTAACTTTTTTATTCGTATAAGTATTTTTGGATGCTTAATAGAAAAAAATTGAATCCAAATATGTACATTTGATTTTTTTTTTTTTTTTACTGAGTAGCCCAATCTGCATCTAATTCCATCCGATCAATACAACACTACATGTATTATATTGGTACAGTTATTGGCTTGAAAACATTACATCTATGAATATTGCTCTTTTGACGCGTTTAATTAATAGATTGGACACAACTTTCCTTTAGGTGGATCTAAGTCAAATTTAATTTTCACTCAAACTCGGCAATCCAAAACCGATTGCTATTTCTACCCCCAATAATAAATGCATTCATGACTAATTTTTTATCTTTCATATACAAAATTTTAAATTAAAAAAATAAATTTTTTTATTTATAATCTAAAAATGTAGAAGGTAGCATTTGCTGCTAACTTAGAGCAATGTCTTGCAGTAAAAGCTTCAACAAATTTGACCCTAACAAATGCTACATGCCATTTTCCAACCCTTTTCTAACAACCAAACAGGAAACATCCCCTAAGAACGGTTTACTTCACTAACCGAGTGATATTTGATATTGATAGGGATCTAAAGATTGAATTTAATTATATTAGATTAGTTATTCAATTAAATTTAAAAGAATTACTATTATTTTGTTACATTAGAAATTCTAGTTTTATCTAGAGAGAGATAAATAATTAATAAAAATTGAGAGCAAATTAGTCGGTGTGACTCTGCCATCCAAACTCTCAAATTTATTCCAAAACTGTAATTTATTCCTCAATTATTCAGAAATCCTATATTTCATCCGTCTGCATATCTAGTAATGATCTCACACCGTGTTGTCACGATGCAATTAAACCAGACAGCAACCTGCATTTTAATATTTTATATAATAATCATCATATAATAAATAAATAATGTGGTGGGCCCATCCTCGGAAGCCACGTCGCGAGCAACCCGCACCCGCTTCCGCCCATTACTGCACCCACAATACACCAAACAACAGCGAAAGTGGACCCCACACCTTTAATCACAGTCACAGCAAAAGAAAACAAGCCGCGTTTACTTTTATACAACAACGATGAGGACATTAATCCTGATCCATTTTTTTTTTTCTTTCCTTTTTGCAAATACAACCCCACATCCCTAATTATTGGAAACCCAACCCAACTCAGAGACTAGAAAAGAGAGGAAATTTTGAAAAGAAAATTTCACAACCATCCATCACCACTTTCCGATCATCATCCACCGCCACGTCATCAGATCTTGTCGAGCTTTGCGGCCTTGACCACGGGGTTGGCACGTGCGATAGCCTCCCTGCCGACGGACTTGAAGTCGAACGTGCACGCGTGCCGCTCCGGGTACCGGTGGGTCCCGCAGAAGGTGGATCCGCACCGGCACTTGAACCCGGTGAGCCCCACCTTCCTCTTGCAGCCGGCGCATCTGTTCGCCTGCTGCTGAGGCGGAGGTGCGGTCACCGCCTCCGCCGCAGCAGCCGGTGACCCGACCGCCGCCGCCACGGCCGGCGATTCCGTCGAGATCGCAGGCGAGGGGGAGGGGGAGGAGGAGGGGGATGGCGTGGCGGATGACGGAGAGAGGAGGGATTTCTCGACGGCGATTTTGGCAGAGGAGGCGTGCTCCTCCTTGAGGCGGAGATCGCGGTAGCATTTGGAGCAGAGGTCGAGGGTCGCCGGGCTGCCGAAGAACCCGCAGTTGTTGGCGCACAGCCGGTGACCTTCTTGGCATCGCTGCTCTTCCGCCATGGATCCAATCAAATCTGTAATCAAATAGGGGAAAAAAGAACAGATCAGAAATTATATATCAAAATTTTTCCCAAAAATAATTAAGAGAATCAGTGGGAGGGATTGGATTACCTAACGAAGAATCGAGAGGAGTAAAATTGAGAAGACGAGATCAAAGAAATTAGAGGAAAGAGATCGAATTAGATCACTTCTCCCTCTTCTCTCTTTCGCCCCTCTCTCTCTCTTTCTTTTTTTTTTTTTTTCCCCTTCTACGAAATAAAATTAACAAAAATAGCAACAGAAAATGGTGGGGGAGCGAGAGAAAAGCTTTGTTTTTGTAATTTCTAAATTTGGGAAAAATGAAGAAATAATGGAGAGCAATGAGCCGAAAGGAACTAACCTTCTCTTCTTTAAATAGGAGACTGTCTGCATAAATGCCATGGTAGTTGGGGTTTTATTACGATTCTGCCATTATCTTTTGGCAGAAAAGAGAGCGGGGCGGAGGAGAGGCGGCAGCAGATGTTGTCGGCAAGTAGCGGGGCCCACGTTGTCCTTGTGGGCCGCCGGATGGACACGGGCCCGAGAGGCTGATCTGTGATTTGATTGGATGGGGAAGGGAGTAGTGGTGGGCCCAGTTGGGGGTTCAAGTGGCGAGGTCCTGGGATGGGGAGGGACTCAAATTGGTCTTGGCTCGCCCCTCTCTCTCTCTCTCTCTCTCAAGGAGCACACCATTTTCCCTAGTTGAGCCTCTTTTTAACTGGAAATCCGAACGAAAAAGATATATCTAGTGGGTTCACTAAGAAAGTGGTGTGCTCCTTTGGACACTCTCCTCTCTCTCTTGCAAGTTGCAACCGAGGCTAGCAATAACCTATAGATATTGAATGTATTCGCATTTTGTTTGGAGACAATACCTTTATTTATTTATTTATTTGCTATAATTTATTGACATTTTTTGTTCCCTTAAATTGTCAAAGTGAAATTTCTTACCATAATTGTCAAAGTGATTTATTAAGTATTAACATATTTATCGGATTAAAATTAAAATATTTTTCTAATGCCTTCATTAACTTTTTAGATGTTAAAAAAATATCGAGAAATTAAAATATACATGCAAATTACATAATTAATTCTCTATTATTCTAATTCTCATGTTCTTTTCTACACCAACATGAATACATTTTAGATTTTTTTTTTTAAATGCTAAAGTTTGATTAGTTATCAAATTAAAATTTCTGATAGAGATAACTAAGAATCGAATATGAAACATTTTTAAAAATTTGTCAGTGTGATCTAGTCTCGCCTCATTGCTTTAGTCAAAAGATGGCTACTGAGGTTGGCTTCGTCATGTGCGGGTGGAGGGTTCAAAATGTGACTAGATATGTTAATGGAAGATCCATTTAAAATCCAATGAAAAGGCTTTGAATCAATTCCAATATAAACCAACTTTTATTTTTAGTTTGTGAATGGGATGTATCAGGTACTAGTTATGGTTGTAATATGTGAGGATATCATTTAGCAAAATAAAATTTCAATATAAGCCAGCGTCCGTTTCTAGACTCATCGAGTCGCTGATCAAATCAAACAAAGCCAGACCGTTCATGCACCAACCTACGCGCCTCCGGGTCCAGTCAACACGGCGGGACCAAATTACGCGTCTCCGAAAATTGAAGGAAAACACTTGGAAAAGAGACGTTCACAAGACGAGAGAGAAAAACAAAAAAAACACAACTTTAATTAATTATATTTATTGAAAGAAAAAAAAGGCGGCCGCCCAACAAAGACTCTGTCAGCGGGTGAAGTATAAACGTATAATTCGTTCCGTGCCTATTCCAAAAGTTAGGTACCTAAATACTTAATTTATTTATAGAGGTATTTACAGATTTGTCCCTTACATCTACATATTTAGGATTTAGTCCCCTAAATCTTTTAAGTTTAGTCCCTTAGTTTATATTTTGGCCATATTTTCCCGTTTTACCCTTGATTTCCTTTACTTAATTCTACTTTCCTCTTTCCTCTGTCTTCTTAGTTTTTATTGGTTTCCCCTTATTTTTCTCTTCTCTATTTATTTATTTATTGGGTCTCCCTCTCTATATTGAAACCAAATATATTATTCTCCACTAAATATATTAACCTTTTAACTCTCAATATAAATTTATTTATTGGGTTCTCTCTATATTGAATAAATTTATTTTTAGATTTAATATATTTAGTGGAGAATAATATATTTGGTCTCAATATAGAGAGAGAGAATTCAATACATGAATAGAGATAAAAGAGAAGAAGAAAGGAGAACCCAATAAAAAGTAAGAAGAAAGGGGAAAAGGAAAGGGGAAATTAAGTGAAGGAAATCAGGGGTAAAACGGAAAAATATGGCCAAAATATAAACTGGAGAACTAAATTATAGTAACTTAAAAGATTTGGGGACTAAATCCTAAATATGAAGATTTGAATGACTAAATTATAATTTATAAAGATGTAAGGGACAAATCTGTAAATACCCCTCATTTATATTGAGGTCTATACACATACGTATTACGTACATTATTAAATTTCTGTTTTTTACCCACAAACTAAAAAAAAAATTAAAAGATTAAACCCAAAATATGAAAGAGGAACATTGTAAATTTGCCGCGTTTGCAACTAAAATTTTGTATTATAATGTAATGCTAAGTGGACTCCTCATTTTCAACTTATTTGTCAAATTTAAGACCATAGTTTTATTATTATCATTATTTTAGAATCCAAAATATACGTCTTTGTCAATTGGTGCAGCCTGATTCGTTCCGTATGTTGTTCTCGTGCAAACTGACATCTATTGTTGGTTTTATTTTATAAGTTTACAGCTTCAAATTAAGCCAAAAATCACACGTGGTAAAACTGGTCTATAGTATTAGCAATGTGATTTTAATCGCAATATCTATAATTAAATTTCTCTAATAATAATAATAATAATAATAATAAGCAATATTCTATCAGCTTCACAAGGATGTGGAAGCAGCTTGCCCACATCGATAGAGGTAAAATTGTTTTAAAAAAAGGAAGAACACATTACCTTCAGCAATCTATATACAGTTTAGTTTGTTCATTAGTTTCAATTTCATAGAAAATACTGATAGCATGGATCAAACATACACTAAAAATGCATGTATCCAAGTTCCTTTTTGATACAGTCGTCAATTTTAAAATCATATAAATTGCAAATTAACAATCACAGCATGAGTTCATGTCTCTGCAATAAATAGATAGAAACAAGCATGCACGAATGGTTGCATTGTACAATATGTACAGGTCCAACACACAGATCAACATTTCTCATTTTTCTTCGGTGTCCTCAAACTCGTCCTCGTCCTCATCGGCCAAAGCAGCGTCGTCTCCTATCCCTTCAAGGAGCGTGTCGACATCCTCACCCAGCTCTGCCAGTCTCGAGCTCAACTTCTCCACCTTGCTCTGCTCCTGGCCCAGGCAGACGAGTAGGTCATTCAGCTCGGCTTCGCTCTCCTTCTGCGCCTCTTCCCTTGCCTCGGCTCTTATTGCTTCCACGTCCGGGTATGTCACAGTTCCGCCCTTCCTCAAAACCTTCACCTCTGACTCCAGCCTGCAGTTGTCCTGCTCTAGGCTGTTGTAAGCATCTGAGAGGCTCTTCAGATCAGATTCCAGCTTTCCAGCCAAGTTTCGGTAATTATGGGCCTCAGCCTCAATCTTTGCCCTTTCAGACTTCAGCATCTCAACACGTCGTGATGCCTCTTCGAGGTCACGACGGAGAGCATCCACCTGAACTCTCTCCCTACTGCTGCTTGGTTTATCAGCTGATTCAGGTCCCCCACCTCCACCGGTTCTCACAAGTTCATCAGCTAAAGTAGCATTTCGGACGAGCAGGTCCTGGGACAAATTAAATTATGATTCAAGGTCAGTAGAAAGAATAGTATCAGATATCAATAAAATTACAGCAAAGCTTGTACAAGCCAACCTGCATCTCATGGCATTGCTTCTCTACAAACGACTTCAGCCTTTTAATGTAATCTCCATCAGGCTCTCCATTTTTCTGCTCTAATTCAGCAGGGACCGTGGCAACCTTGTTCTTTGTTTGGCTGAAGACCCCCAAGATTCTGTCTCTGATATCTACTTCAAGTTTTTTTAAGAAATCAACAAACGAAGGGTCAAAGATTGCTAGTAGGATTGGATGCTCATGCTTCTGATTAGTTCCATCATTCTCGATCTCTTGCACATCCATCATACTAGCTGAGCTTGATCTCACCAATGGCTTTCGATGTTGGATTGAAGGAGAAGAGGTGAGTGAGAGAAGCATCTTCTTTAACTCATCAAAATTCAAGAAATATGAGGCGAGACCAATCCTCTGGCTGATAGCATCTACCACAGCAAAGGCGTCTCTACTGCTCTCGCTGGATTTGTTGTAGAGGACACATTCCCCAAGGACAAAAGCAGCAAACCCTCTCACACATACACTAGCATTTGGATTCGATACAAGCTCTACTAGATAGGTAAGATGTGCTGGTGAATCTAGGATGCAGTTGACAGCACTCGAACAATCTGCCAGCCACGTGATCAGCAGATGAAGAATAATTTGTTGGATATATGAGTCTCCTCCTGAACTGGAGGTTTGGTCCTTATCTCTTTTCTTTGGAGCTGCAAGAGCCAAGTGCTTCACAATGCGATGCAAGAGTGGCTCTGGAGGGCTAAAGGATGGTACGGGTGCCTCAAGCACAATTTTAAGTACCTGCCACATTCCAATAATTGCCAGAGAAAATTGAAACCAGTAACATCTGCAGTTAAGCAAGCACCAGAAGACCTTAACTACTCTTCTATATCGTAACAAAAGTTTGTAAATGTTTTTAATCGCAAAACATGTCCTAATAGGTCTCTCAGTTTGAGAAAATTAAACAGAAAACAATGGATGATGGCCAACCTGATGGGTGTATGCGTGGGTGGGTGGGTGGGGTATAGAGAACAGTCAGGATTCTATTGCAACACGATGATGACAATCATACAAAAAAAAAAAAAAAAAAAACCATACAAAAAGGATAAAGTCAGAGTTTAAGTATGCTGTACATACATGTTCCTTGCATTGAACATTATCCTTCAGTATATGAGAAAGCACACTGGCAGCTCTGCAACATGCCTGTGTTCAAAGATAGCACCAGGGTGATCATTAGCATGTAAAACATGAAACAGATGCTCTGAATATCGCATTAATCAAATACGCAATAGGACGGGATAAAACTGAAATGCTTCTTGTAAATTAAAAGCTTTATAAAGGAGACCCATTAATTCAATATTCTATTACCCAAAGTAGAAGTGAGACAATTTGAAGGTTTACCAAGATCCATCATTTGCCCTATTGATAACTGGTCCGTGTATAAACAAGATTAAAAGGGGGAAAAAAAAAAAAAACAAGGGAAGAAATGGAAACAGAAAATTTAACTATCTAATATAATGGAAGTCCTAGGTGAGAGCTTCTTATAGAATTAATACTACAACAATGGTTATGCACTGGAAAGCTCATGCATTTGTAAACTTGTTAAAATATATATACATATATACTGTACCTTAAATAAATCAATGCCAAAATATTAATTAACTTGAATTTCATAAACTTGTTAAATTGAATGCAACTGGATAAGTTAAAGAATAGACACATTAATGCAATTGTGGCACAACACGGAAAATAAATTAGGATTTTGTGATGGATAATTGGAAATTTAGGAATAAATACAAAAGGGATAATATTAAGGTCTCTCACCCAGGCGAATTACATGCCCACTCTTATACAAAAAATTGAGAAAAGATTTAATAAGTAGCAAATCACATGCTCTCAAATAAGATTTCTCTTAAAGCCCTTGTCTCCTAAAACTTTATTACGATGCAATATATTTAAAACCCTACGTTAGCACCACGTGCAAGCAAACATGATCAAATCACATAAAACTAAATCCTAATCAAATCTAGTCAAATCCTAACAAAACAAATCTCTAATCAAATCACATAAAGACGCCATAATTGAGCAGCTTTCGAAACTTTTCACCTATTGATAACTTGATCTTGTCAAAGGAAATGATCTCGACAGCAAAAATAAGAAATGAAGATGTGACATGAAGTATCTGATCATGAGATTGATACCGTCGAATGAGCTATATTGAACTTTTCACCATAATAATGTTAATATCATGTAGATGTGCATGTTGTGACAAAAAGACTAGAAATAGATTGCTGATGTTTGACAATCTCATAGAGCATGGGACCTTACAATTGGCAAAAATGATAATGTCAGCACAACTTTTTTCGTCAAAAGATCTCCAGAAGTGTTAATAAGCTATGAAAAAATTTCTTTTAGCACTAGCGGCAACTCAACAACTTCTAGCAATGGTGGCTCGAACTAGGAAATATGATCATTAAGGTTGATAAGGGATTCGTGTGCGACGTCAAATGCAGCAATTCAACGAGGGGAGCTTATCAATGTACGTCAAGTTACAAGAGTGAAGGGAAGACCGAAAAACAAATGGATGGAAGTATGCTAGAGGTCTAAATAAGAACATATTACCTGGTAGAAATGAATGGTGAAGGTTTATCAATGTGATCGATCCGGTGTGATTCTCTTTTAGTTCATGTAGCCTATCCCAAGTACTTGGGATAAAAGGTTTAGTTGTTGTAAGCTTGATAAGGGATTCAAAATCTGGATCTATAATAAAACTCTTCATGGATCTTATTCTAACAAACTCTTCACTAAATCTTGTTGCAACCATATCGTCACTTTTATTCTCAGAAGTCACATTGACATCCTCAACAGTTGGTTCATAATCTATCGATAAGCACCATGTGGTATGTTGACTCTTCGAGGGGAGTTGATAGTCATAGTGCCAAAATTCTCCATTATTAGAACATATCTAATCTAAAAGTGCTCAGATTCTCTGATGGAGTGCCTTCTCGCCTCTTCTTGAAACTTCCGGAAGACTTCTAGGATCTTGTTAAGTTTAACTAAGATATCATTGAGTTGTAGGTTGTGATGACTCGGAAAAATAGAGAAGTCCAAACTCGAGCACAAATTGTTGGGATCTTTTGTGTAAGGCCTAGAGCAGAAAAAGACCAAGAAAATACTTGGAAAATATTTCAGAACTACAACGGCTCAAATCTTGATAAATCGGACATGAGACGGTCTTAAAATAACCCTAATGGGTTTGTAAAAGCTTGTTGATTTGGGTTCTTTTTTAGCGGATCAGTTACGGAACGAGTTTTATTTGCGTTCGGAAATATGTTGAACCTAATTCTAATTTGGATTACCTGTTTTTTTTATGGATGCGGGTTGGACTATGCTGAAAGTGGACCTGAAAAAATTAAATTTGAATCTTATGTCAAATGTCTTAGGTCTGAGGATCGAAGAGGCGGTGGTTGCCATTCAAGAGGTGGAGATGATCGTCAACAAGGCTACAAATTTGATTGATGGGGCTCGGTCAGAGGGGCTCGGGGAAAGTAAGAATAGTGGCGAGTCAGTGAAGATGGGGTCAAAGGGGGAGGTACACAAGTGGCTCGAAGTAGTGAGTGATGGAGCTGGAGAAAGAAGAAGCCGGAATGATAAGAGAGTTCAGAGGTGGTGGTTGCTGTCAGGAAGGAGGATTGATGACATAAACAAGACCCAAATGGCGATTTGGGTTGTCACCTTCGCTGAAAGTCGATAATCAAGGACAGAGCGAGGGCGGAACAAAGGAGGCAAGACTTCATTGGAAGCTGAGGTTGTCAAGGGTGTTCGAACATGATCGACGATGATGAGAGAGAGGTCAACTTCAAAGAGTTTCGATAAGGGTTCGTTGAAAATGACAGGGGCAACTGAAAGTGATGGCAACGATGGGGGGAGAAGTGCAACAACGATGGCATTGGCATCCACGATTGAAAAGTTATGGACTCAAACGATCAATCGAAGGGGATACTTCGAAGATGGTGTTGTTATGATGCTGCCGGTTGAGAAGGTTGTTAAGAACTTGTTGCCGAAGATGAAGCAAGAGTCAATTGAAGGATTTTATTTTGGTTTTTATTTTTAATAGATCTTTTATTGTCTTATTTGATCTCTTTTTTCTATTTTTTTTTTTTTTACTTTTCTCACTCCTTTTCCTTCTGTTTTTTCTCCTTTTTTGATTCTTAATTTTTTGATCATTTTCAATTTTCTTCTTTTAATTTTTCTCTCAAATCTAAAACAAAAAAGATGGAAGAAAATGAAAATAAGGGTGAATAGACTTCGAGTAAAACCAAATTAACCAATCAAAAACAAACCGAATAAGCTAAATCAAATTGAACTAAAGTAATTCGGTCGGTGTTCAGTTTCGAACTCTAAAACCTGAATAGAACCGAAACTAACCAATAGTGGAAACTTAAATATCAAATTCGCATGAAGCAAAATTCCCAAATCCTTAGTAGCCGAAAAATCTCCAACATATATCCCCCGACAACACCCTCTCCTACTTCCTCCACTATAACTCAATTAGAGTTCACTATAACTCTAGCAAACCCTAGACTCCATCAACCCTTCTCTCGACTCCATTTCTGGTAGCAAACCCATCGAAATTGATGCGGCGGCAATTCTCGTAGATCGAGTCAATTTGGCGAACCAACAACGCACATCTACCAGATTCAACAACATCTGTTTCGAATTCTGAAACCTGAATAGAACCGAAACTAGCCAATAGTGAAAACTTAAATATCAAATTCACATGAAGCAAAATTCCCAAATCCTTAGTAGCCAAAAAATCTCCAACATATATCCCCCGACAACACCCTCTCCTACTTCCTCCACTATAACTCAATTAGAGTTCACTATAACTCCATTAGCAAACCCTAGACTCCATCAACCCTTCTCTCGACTCCATTTCTGGTAGCAAACCCATCGAAATTGATGCAGCAGCAATTCTCGTAGATCGAGTCAATTTGGCAAACCAACAACGCACATCTACCGGATTCAACAACATCTAGCCACCTAAAGTGGTGATGATGTATGAGGTGGAGGACTGGACACAGGTGTGAGAGAGAGCAGCAATGTGCTAGAGATTAAGCATCTCAACTACAGAGCTTGTCGAGGTGAGCATTGAGCTCATCACAATTTTCATGGGTATGGATTGTTTCAGTGACAGCCATGCCCATGTTGCTGATGCCTACGGAGATCTTTGACAGGACCATGGAGAGGCAATAGGGGCCAGGAGTTATTGATGGGCGGGAAGGAGTGGATGACTTTAGATGCCAGGCCCAGCTCTGACAGTGATGAGACCTCCATGTTGGATTTTGTTTTTTAAAAATATTATGAGATTTTGATTTGGATAGTAAGATTTGTGTTTGTTGACTTTTTATTTCTTCTTTGTTGTTCTCTGCCTAACCGGGCTACCTCCTGAAATAACTAAACTGAACCGAACCTAAACAAGTTAACTTGGTTCACTTTCAATTTCAATTCTCATTCGATTTGGTTCAGTTTTGCTAAAATTGGAAAAAACCGACCCATGCTCACCTTAAGATGAAAATGGTGGATCTTGAGCTCCTATACCAGATTTGATGGAAACAGAAAATAATTTAGGGACTGTTGTGGATAATTGGAGATCCGAGGATAAAATTTGGATATTTGATATCGAGAGGTTAAGTTTCGAGCCTCACACCTAGACGAATCACACGCCCACTTTCACACGACTCACTCAAGAAAATTTTTAACAAGTAGCATCCTCTCCTTCTAAAACATGATTAGAAAGAAATATATCGAAAACCCTATGTCCACCACATGCAAATAACATAAAACTAAAATTTTAATCAAATCTATCGAATCCTTCCCCATCAAATTGATTATACATATCAAAATAATAAAGATCAAAACCCCTTCCCCATCAAATGGATTATACATATCAAAATAATAAAGATCAAAACCACGTTGAGTCCAATTTTTTCCCCCTTTTGGGCAGAGGAATGTGGAGGTTAAATAGGTCCCAAAATGAATTAAAAAGTCAGTATCCAGTGCACACTGCAACATAACAACAGATCTCGTGAAATAATCCAATGCAAACGAATATAACAGCTTTATCTTGGCACATGATATCAATTGTTAATTGAGGCAAAGCTAATGATTTGCGATACTAGCTCCCCAATAACAGTCATATATATAATCAGCAACTGAATCTTGTATTGCTTGGCTAGATTTCTTTTTCTTTTTCTGGTATGGACAGAAATTAGAAAATGAGAGAGTACTGACAGCCAGTTAAAATGTTCTTAGAAAATGACTATTCCACCTGCATATCAGGATTACTCTAATCTTAAAATGAAATCTCATATGCCTTCAGAAATTCAAACATTTAATGTCTACCCAATTAACAAATCATAGCCATCTACGTACCTCAAGCCCTTCATTTGCTTCAGTTGATACCAGAGCTTGTAAAAGCATACTGCCATATCACGAAAAACTTAGTTTAAAACGATAACTGACATTGGGTTATGGAAAAGGAAGTCATCTATCTTCATATAATGATAATTAAAATATAGCAAAAAAGGGGTTACTGCAATAATGTAATATTTGATTTAGTTAAAGAGGATATACACAATAAGCAATCTTTGTTTCTCACCTAACTTTCCAAAATACTCGATTTAGCTAAAGGCGATATACTCAATAAGAAAACTTTGTTTCTCATCTAACCTTCCAAATGATAGGCAGCCATCATCTTCATGGGCAGAATGATTTGTTGAATTTGGATGCGGAGTCATTGTGGATGCTAACATCGCCTGCCCATCTATATTTTTCTGTTTCAGCAAAAAGAAAAGTGGATTATGATGAGAATGAATCTACAGCTGTCAAAGCAGAGAAATGCACCTCTTCCACCAAGGCAGATAACAAGAAAATTGATGTCCATAGCCACAACAACTTGGCATTCCTTCATTGTAAGAATGTACAACAATAACCACAAGAACATTGCATTTCTTCATATAATAATTTATAGCAAGTTTACTTCAAGGACTGAAGGTAAATTCAAGATAACATAACTAATTTTCAAATATTATCTAACAAAAGGAGAAAGTCAAGTGTCTAATATGTCATTTCAGATATATTTGAGATTAAAAAAAATGAACCTAGCATTTTAGTGCACCTAGACATGGTTACCCTACCTCCCTTAAATTTAAGTTCACAACACTCTCATCAATTAGATTTGCAATTTCACATATAACTAAGGGAAAGCTTAGCATTACTTTTAAAAAAGGCCTTTCAGCAAGCAACAACCAAAAATATTTCAGTAAGGACTTAATATATTTAAAGCACTTATGAAGTTAAGAGACTAGTTATGAAAGCATGTAAGTTGCACATGTGGATTGGGCCAAACTCAAGGAACAATTACAGGTGCTATTGTTTGAGAGGATGATGAAGAGATAAAACAGAGCTATATATACATCTCGGGACCATATATATAGAGCAGAAAACAATTAGTTATATAAGCAAATGTTACACAAAACAAATGTAATCCAGTCTGGACTTAGAAAAAGAAATTGATTCTTACTAACATCAATTATGTATAAATTTAAGGAATTGAGCAATAGATAAAATGAAAAGAGTTAAGAGGGGCCTCACTTTTTTCAATTTCACCTTCCTACAGGTCTTGGACAGATGAAATGTAAAGGGGGTGGGTCTCCCTTTTATCTATGGCTAGTAGCTAACTACTTATCCAAATAAAGTACATATCAGAGGAAAAAAAGAAGTTTGTCCAAATTGAATTGGATACAAGCTGGGATTTTGAGAGAGATTATTTTCTACACTAAGTTCGAAGGAAAATAAATAAGGAAGCATCTGAGTAAGAATAAATGTTTTTGCGTCAGTTTTTCCTATATGAGCAAGAAGGGAGGGAGAGGATATGGCTTGCAAGTTTGGTTGTACAATGAGAAATAGCTAATAAGAAGAAAGAGAAGATAACTTCTGTATCTGACAACTGTAGCAATTGAAGAATATGAAGCTCATGTATGCTTACAAACAATAGCCTATTAGAAAATATTACCAACCTGAAGCTAAAAGTAACCCTGATACTGTAGCCTTCAGTCGAGAGTAGCAAAGAGACAAAAGAGCAGTAAGAAAAAAAATACAAAAACCACCAAACTGTCTCAATTAAGGCAGAAACACTAAACCATTTTGAGCATCCTATCCTTATCAATCATTTAAGTTATTTTATACAACCAAAATATGACAGTTCATAAATGATAGCCACTCACGTGCTAAAGGTATGCTGGTTACCATGAAGGCTTGAATGAAGAAAGTTAGACGGAGTTTTAAATAATGATGCACAGCATAGCTCCATAAAAATGCTAGTTTAACATTCAAAAGATAACATTTACAGAGTGCAAAAGGAAAGGGATAACAGGATGTACTGTTGGATGATACACATAAACATAACTTGATATGAACCCAATTGGAAATGAACCCTTGGAAGAAAATTTAGACATTACATGTATTTTGAGCATTTAAAATAATCATCAACATAGGAAAAAAATTTCAAACAGTGATAGTAACATCATGTTTTATAATATCTCTAGAGCGAATAATTATAATTTGGTTCTACATGAACTGATATTAGCGTAAGATTAGGTTTTTGGAAGGTACAAATGCATGTGCAACTGAGAAGAGAGTAAAATTTTTAAAATTTTAATACAAAATTGTTCGTGAAAGTACTACTGAGAAGTCAAAAAAGTTGAATAAAGCATTTATACATTTATACATAGTAGTTGTATTTAGTTGTAGTCTTTTTTTTTTTTTTTTTTTTTTTTTTTTTACTTATAGAGTGACCTTCACAGACAAGGCCACACCTTCTTATTGCATTTATAATAGTACAGATAAAGAAAGGTTAAAAGCAACAAACCTCACAGAAGCATTTGAATACGTAGTCGGCTGCTATAAATTCCTCAACAATAGAGGTGCGCAAAATGATTCGGAGAATGGCATTTAAGGCAGGTTCAGCATGAGGCTCCTCTCCAACTAATTTACTTGCAAGGGAGTCCAGATTTTGCTGATTTCTTGTAACCAAATTACCGATGCATCGCAAAGCCTAAGCATAAAGATTCATTCACAATCCAATCGAAAAGATAACTCACACTCGAATGCTTACTGGATGTAAAGAACAAAGTAGTTGTAGAAGTGAAAGAAAAAAGTAAAAAAGGGAAAAGTCCTTCTAGTGATGTGCTCTTTGACGTTTCAAATCATATAAAAGCAAAATATATCAGGTTTTAAATTCTAAACCAAAATCAGAACCTAAATTCAACTGTTACAAGCTACCTCTTAAAATTCTTCTTACCAATCATTACTGCTTATGATTGCAACTGAAGTAACATCAGGTTCTTTACACCTGAAGGTTCCCATTTGCCACATTTGCTTATAAATAGACCAGGCATGCCCTTGAGGCTTGTGACTTCAATTTGAGCACAATTCCTTTTATATAAGATCATATTAACACAATAGTATTTGGAAAGGCTCCCAGTGAGTGCTTATAGGAAAAGCGTGGATTGGAAGGATGGGAAATTTCGTAGTGCTTCTATTTTTCTTTTTCTTTTTTTTTTTCTTTTTTTCTTTTTTTCTTTTTGCTTCCCCCCCTCCGGGGTGGGTGTGAGGTTACAAGGTCATTATGCACTCTGGTTTCCTCAAAGCTATGTAGATGTCAATTGACGAGGAAAAACTGCAACAGTATGATGGTTTAAACCTGTATAATGATTCTGTGTATTTAGGTATCTGACAATAAGTAAAAAAAAAAAGGCTACATAGACAAAATTTAGATCTTGAGGCTCAAACTAAGTCTTCACTTACAGAAATGTTTATGACTTGTTGATTGGCTCTTTCTGTTGACATGGAAAGAATAAAATCACAAAGGTCAACAGACCTATTGGCATATGCTAGATAGTATACTAAGTATACTAACTATAAAACTTATTCACAAACAATAACAATACTCATAAAGAAAATTACTTTTGCCAAAACATTTCCTATAAACCTCTTTTGTAATGTTTTTACATGAGCCAAATGATCCTTTATACAAATGAAATTGTCTTACCAAACATCGCACAGCAACTGAAGCCCACTGACTTTCAACTCCTAGCATTAAGAGATGGTCCAGAATTTGCTTCTGCAGTTGTTGCAAATAGAGAAAGTGAAACTCACATTACAGTTAGATTAGCCTGGGAATATTACAGTTTCCAGTAATGATACACATTTAGCAGAAACCTGAGCTAATGCAGTTTGATTTGACAGCCTATTAGCATCTTTTCCTGGTTCACTCTCTGGACCCCCCCTCAGGAGTAATTCAACAGTCTCCATTGAATTGAGAAGATTTATTGTCTACTGGCAAGACACTTTTTCTGATGAGAAAACTTACAAGAGAAGCTTTGCCAGCATGGAATGACATATTCACGGCATTTTCCATGATTGTCGAGAAAAAGATTTTGAAGATCAGAAAGACAAATTTGTCATACCTTTTGCTGGGTGAAATTGTAAGCACTACCCCTTCGAAGCTTCAGTATCGATACTAGGGGCTCAAATCCTATTGTTTCCTTCAGCAATACCTACATAACAAGATCCAATTGTTACAAAAATATGCATACACAAGCTCATAGGCACAATTGCTCATGCACATGCACATACACACAAACAGAGAAGAAGGGATGCCATGTAAAAAAAAAAAAAATCCCATAAGCACCCACCTGATTAGATGCATTCTTACGAATGAGATTATTCAGCAATTCGAGGCAGTCCTGTTTAGAAATAGAGATATTAGAAAACCAATTAGCAGAATCTTGAAAATTAAATGAGTTAGAAAGAAAGCAAAAACAACTTGAAAACCTAGTCCAAAAACAAGCATATAAGATATTTCAACAATTTCTGGGACAAGCTTGAAGATCATGTAAACCGAGGCAAATAACAGTAATACATTAGGCAAGCCAACTAAACTTGGATCTTTTAACACCTGGAGGAGTAAATCATCATGTAGATGGCCAAGTATCATGCCTAAGGAATTAGATTAATATACACTCACATCTTCATAGAAAATTATCAAAATGGGTTTAAACTGATCAGAAGTTGAAATAGTTGGTCAAACCCAAACAGTTAGGTTGCTGTTTATTAGACTCTAGCTACTAAGCAGTCAAGTAAAAGTGATTTGCAGATTATTTTAAACTACAATCAATTTGACTGATAGATGATTACTAGGCTGTACATAAAATAATTTCACTGACTAAATCACAAGGTGTGATAAGTTTGGCAGATTAATACAAATCAAAGCTTGTAGTTATTTTACTATAAGCATTCCCTACCATCCACTAAGATTGAATGGCAACCCTTTTGATGCCGACCAACAAATAGAAGCCAAAATGGCTATTTGACTTCTCTAAGCTAATTTCACCACATTTTGAGTAAAAGTTTCCTCTCACTGGAAACTCATCCCAAATCAAAAGAATTCAAGTGCCTTAACACCCTATTGTCATTAAATTTTTATGCTTCAGTTGCAATTATTTTTCTGGACAAATTACGGGCTTGTGTTTTGAGATATTTACCACATCATTCTTCAATGATTGTAAAATAGACCTTGGAAGAAACTAGGATTGTTGAGTAGTGCCTCCAAATCAAAGCAAAGGTGTAAAAAGAGATCTACTCTAAGAGAATGATAGTTGGAAGCAAGGGTCTTGATATTGGTCGATAGAGATACACATTACAAATATCGTATTAGATTTGGGGTAACTGATACAATATAGATCCTATGACATATGTACTTGAATTGCTAGTACTACTCATATTTTTATGATACATCCAATATTAATACCAATGTTTAAAATAACAATAACGGTAACATAATGTTTAACCTCTGTTACGTTATATCGCATATAACATAACGCATGTCGCATAACGTAAGTTATGCAATTTTATATTTAGTTAATAAAATAAATTTAAAAATTCTAAAAAAAGAATATAAAAATATTTTATCACTGAATCTATTCTAAATTTCTATCGAGTTTCACAATAATTTTCACATTTATCTTGATAAATTATATTAACTCCGCAACCATAATTGCAGTCAGCACCCAAAAAAAGATATGAGATGGTAAATTTATTTATTTCAATTTCAGTTATTATCAATATTGTAATTTAGTAACACTCAATTTATCTTAATTATAATTATCCATTTTATTTCAGTTGTGAATTCAATAGGATCATCAGCAAGTAAAAAATTCTTGCAAATGGAGAGAAATTACAACAAGCAAATAAGAAAGCAATCATAACTTAACCAGATAGAAATTCCACAAAAAATCAAACAAGTAAATAACAAGTAATCAAGTAAAAAAATTGCAGTAATCAACTACTAATCAAAGCAAGTGTCAATACAATATGGAAGTTACTCAAAAAAAAAAAAAAATCAGCAAACAATGCATCATAATATAACATAAAATAACATGAAATACCTAAAAAAACCAAGTAATTTTCGAATGTTAGGTAATGCTAGGTTTCGGTTACATATCATAATGTAATATAACGGGTTTCATAACGCGTTATTTTCAATATAGATCAATACATCTAATATTACTGATACAATCCATGTGACATTGCCGATTTTGGATACCACAATCTAACCAATTATAAGATTTTAACCACTTGGAAAACTGGCCTCTAAATTTCAGCAACGATCAAACAAGAAACTTGTAGACAAAAACCTCAGGACATAGAAGATTTTTTTTTTTTTTTTGTGTGTGTGTGTTGGGGGGAGGGGGGGGTGGGGGGGTGGGGTTGGGGTAGTGGGTGGGCCAAAGTCACAAACCATAAGATATCGATTATCTCTTAGACTTCCTAAGAAGCATGGATACAATTATAGATTCAGACACGAATACTGAGATGGGACAAGATATTTATGCAAAAAAAGAATACGAACATGATAAGGACACGAAAAAAAAATAAGTATAAATTCTTCTATTATTAATATAAATTTTTTATTAAAGTATCCAAAATGAAAATAATGGAAATATAAGTTCATGTCTCTTCATAAAAATCATTTACAAAGCACATGCCTCGCCATCAGCCATGCATCTATCTTTCTCATTCCCTCCCCTCTATACGCAAAGAGATATAAAGAAAAGGTGATGACAGCTTATCCTGTATCAGCATAATGTGAACACAAAAAAAAATTATTACTTCATACACAGAAATCAATCAAGACTCGTACCCGATTAAAGTATAACTTTATAAAACTAATTAAGCATACATAGATACTACCAATTTAGCAATGTTAATTTTTGATTTTCTCGGACCATTTAATTCTTCTTTTAGACACAACCTATAAGAAGTATGAAGACAACAATGACACGCTATTTTTTCATTTATTTTATTGGACACGCCACATGGCATATGCGATATGGTTTTTGGCATGTGCGGCGTGTTGATGTCGGACATGTGTCCAATATGAACATGGCATCCCCAGTGGGATGTCTTTGCTTTTTACATCTCTTCACATTCTGCTTTTTATGGCTCCATCCAATCTCGTTATACTTATCATTTATAAACTGATTGATTATATTTAAAGATCCAAAATTTCTACAACAACAGGTTTCCATCAGGCACTAGTTAGAAAATACAAAAAAATATACAAAAGCGAATACACACAAATTATATTTAATTATGATCATGAATGGACTTGAGCAACCACAAAACAAATATAAGGTACTGCACTAAATAGTAAGATGCAATCTGGTCTGACTATGTTTTCACGTCACTGAAGAACATAAAAAATTTCCTAGTTACGGTGGCAGTTATTAAGTTCATAAGCTTATACCAGGCCAGTTTGCACTCAGGTGATTAGTTGATCATAGAACACAGAGTGCAAAATAATCACCTGCACCACAACACCTCCATCGGAGCCTCCTTCCTCTTTAATAATGCTAAATATCTTCTCAAAGGCTCCCTCAAAGATCACAATCTTTTGAATTTCCTGAATTATAAAAAAATAACTTTAGGAAAATGTGCAGCATTTTTGTGAACTAACTAGAGAGAGATCAATTTGAGGGGGGGATTACACCTCTGTTTCACGAGTCAGGTAAGTGAGAAGCAACAAGGCTTCATTTCTTATAACCTATCATATAGATTAACCATCAGTATAAAGAAAAGGAAAGTAACTAGAGCATTCATCTCAAAGAAACAGGAACTAACTAATCATCATATTTTTAAATTTTCTCAATTTAGTAGAAATATGGATAGAATTACAGAAGAAGTAGACAACGTTTCAGACCTCACGATCCATAAGCATATCCATAAGACGGGTAATACCACGAGGAATGGAAAGAATTGCTTCCTGTAACCTACATCGTAAAGCACAAGAAGATGAATACAAGAATACCAGTAATGTTGAGGTAGAACTAAGCTAAGGTTTAGAAAAAAAGGAGAACAAATTGTAAAAGTGTATATGCATAATTACCTGTTAGGGGAATGTGTGAGAAGGGCTGTAAGTAGCTGCAGCGTATAGTATCTAACATAGAAATCATCCTCAGACTGCCAAAATAGCAATCACATCTTCCAGTACACAAGCTATCCTTATCCATAAACTTAACAGCAATCTAATAGATCCTCAAAAGACAGGTAGGAAAGAGAAAGGGATAAACTTACCAGTAAACTTAGAAGAAGAGAGATGCTCTCTGATTCTCGAGAAAGCAGATCAGAGTTTATTGAAGCTGGTTGGATCTCATTTTTCTGTCCATGAGCTGTATCAATAGGAGATAATGCACTTACAAGAGTTTCAAGGGCAGCTCTGATTATTTCAACATCATCACGTTCTTCCTTCAAGACGGATAGGAGCACTGGGAATCCTGTTTCAACATGAAGAAGCATATAACATGTATTTTTCAACCTACAATGAACATGTTTAAAATTCTCTTCAAAGGAAAGGAAAGAAGTGCAACCCATAGCCCCAACTGCCAGCTGAGCCGAAGGACTTTCTGCTACAAGTGACTGCAGTTCAGTTACAGCTGCACGTCTATCCTCAGCTAGAACACCACTGCTTATACGGCCAAGCAACCACTCAACATGGCTATTAAAGAGAGGAGGAAAACCAAAAAATCAAAATCAGAAAACATGGCATATGATTAAAAAAAATAATAACCAGAGGAAAAACAATGCCAGACACCACATGGAAACACTGCAAGAGTACAACAGCCATTCACTTCTACATGAAAACATCAAAATATAAGAAGTATAAGGTTTTATATATAATACACAATACATATCACCAGATAAGTTTCTTTGGCTCCGGTCAACTGCCAACTTTTCCAAGTTCAGCACTCATAGTCAATGATGGATTTAAAAAAGAGATAAAATGGTTAGCTAGCAGACTTCTTTTGTAGGGCAATTAGCTGAATGGCCCAAATCTTAGGAATGATACTGTCTACAGGGAAAAGTTTTCTTACACTAAATCTGCAGCCAAGGATTCATGATAGAGATTCAAGTAACAAAATTATTCCATACGTAATTATTAATACTACAAATGCAGGAAGTTCTATTTCTTTTTCACCTATTGAGAAATCACATTTTTAATTTTAATTTTCAAGCTCATAATATGACAAAACCATATGAGTTCTATTGAGATATTTCAATGGATTGAAATATTTCCTCTATTTTATTGCAAAAATTCCACCCTTCATAGCTATTTAATTGCTTGCATTATCCCAAGTTTCCGCAAAGTTGACTGACAAAGTTGATATTTTGACAAAAAAAAATTGACTTACTGCCACATCCTGCATTCGTGATTGCAGAAAAGAAATTTTATGGCAGAATTAAGTATATACATAACCTGCAATGTTTATTGACTGTTTTCTTCTTTTAGCACTTTGAGATAAATAGATGTGCATTTATTGCACAAGATACAAATCAAAGTCATCTAGTATTAAAAGGTTTGAGGGAATGGGAAGCAGACAATATGGTCATGTTGATTATTTGAACAAAGAATTTTGACATATGATACACATCACACATCTTTGCTTTGTGGAGGTGCGAGAGGGCAACTAAATGGCCACAAAGCTTCCTGTATTAGAACAGTAGAGTATATAGAACTGAGTTTTTTTTTTTTAAATAATATTTCCAACAACAGTAAGAAAGATATATTGAATGGCTTGCCTTGCTACCAAAAAAAGAAAAGCAAATTTCACCTATCTTCATTTGAAGAAGAATTGTCATTTCCAAAAACCAATCCACCAACTCCCTGCACAAGGCATTGATACTTAAATTAGATAATCATATAAATTACCAATGGCAAATAGAGTGTAGAGGTTTATAACACAACAAAAGACATAAAACAATTAAGAACATAATAACAAGTATGAAATAGATGTGTGAAACAGGTAATCCAGAGGTAATCCAGATGCAAAATTGCCCCACTATTATAGGACAAGTCTCTAAGGGGAAAACACTATAATCCAAACCAGACAGGAGTGACTTAGATATTTGTTGTTGCCCATTAAAATTAGAACTAGTATATTTGAGATTAAATATAATATTATCCTGCAAGAAATAAAGAGGGCTTATGTGTCAAGGTAATCTGTACAGGTTAAGCAAGTTTATACTAAGTTGCCTTATTACAAATCCAACTAGATCTGATTTAGTTAATTAAGCCAGTGGAGTCATAGCCAGATGTAAAGTAGTAGAGAGTTTTAGAATCGATATTTTGACAATTTATATAAGAGATTTGGGTCCTGTAATTAAATGGAGTAATAGAGAGTAACTGAGATTTGAATAAATATAAAAGAAAAACAGTTTCTTTTGTGTGTTATTGAACAACCATCCACTAATTCATATTGTTAAATTGTGAGTTTAGTTTACTGGGTTTAGACACACTTTAGATATCATCCACTTGTAATCTGCTATATATGTAGCTGCTCTCTATCAAATAAATCATCTTCCTATTCCATAACATGGTTTCAGAGCAGTCTCAGTTCTAGAAATCATCAACAAAATCACCTCGTTGGCTTAGGCTGGCACCGTGCATGCTCAGCAGTTTAGGCAATTCGGTGAGTCCACAACAATTAATATCTTCATCACATTGTTGTTTCTTTTCTGCCATTTTGCATGCAACTCTGTCCTTATTAGAGATTATTTAAGTCATGTTTCTTTCATAGCACATGTTATCCCTATCTCAATTTGTCATCTATATGAAACCACCACAACTCCTCAGTAACTTCTATCTGTCAAAATCTTGTCGACTACTGCTTATTAAAATTTTATAATGGCTATTTGTCAAAAGTGTTGGATCTACTATTATTGTTTCATTCACTAGATCTTTGCTGTGGAACAATTATCTTTTAGAGTGCTATTATTCTAACATGCTGTGAGCATTTGATATATGCTCCAACTTAAACGGGAGTATTAGATTATTATGACTTTAGTCAATTGAGTAATATCAATACATGTTTTCCTATATATAACCTTAATATATTTGTATATTACTTGACCTTCCTATATATTGGTTGGTTATATACTATTACTATATTGGGATGCATATTAGTCAACTTTGTAATCATAAATAGAAGGTTGGTCTCTATTAATAATACAAATTTGCTATTTCATAACATGTGTAGCTACTCTCTATAAATAAGATTATCTTACTATTCTATAAGGCATCTCTCCATCCTCTCTTCTCTCTCTCATTATATAAATAATAAAGGTAGTTGCAACAAATGTCCGGGTGCAGTGAAACATATGTGAGGGTTGCTAGATCGTCGTCCAGAAGCGACGCGCTACGTCGGCACCCGGATGTGGTGTCAAATATAAGAGAGTTATCACATCCGGGTGGAGGTAAAAAAGTTAGCTCATAAACATAAATTTCGGTTGGAATCATGGAATATAAGTTCACTTACAAATAGATTAGCAGCGGTAGTTGATGTTATGATTAGAATGAGGATTAATATTTTGTGCGTGCAGGAGACTAAGTAGGTAGGTGTGAAAGCTAAAGTCATAAAACTTTGGGGTTATAAACTTTGGTATACGGGTAGAGATAGAAATCGTAATGGGGTAGGTGTAGTCATAAATAAGCAATTACTTGAGAATGTAGTGGAGATTAGGAAGAAGAGTGATAGAATTTTATTAGTTAAACTTAGTTTAGATGGAGAGATTTTTAATGTCATTAACGCCTATGCACCACAAGTAGGACTTGATGAATCCAGTAAATATTAATTTTGGAAGGATCTAGATGAGATAGTATAAAAAATACTCACTAGAGAAAAACTATTTATTGGTGGTGATCTCAATAGGCATGTAGGAACTAATCGTAATGGATTTGATAGTTTACATGGAGTATCTGATTTTAGAGAAAGAAATTAATCAGTTAACTCAATTGTAAATTTTTCTTCATCTTATGATTTAATTTTAGCGAATACTTGGTTTAAAAAGAGAGTTTCTCACTTAGTTACTTTTAAAAGTGTAATGCAAGCCAAATAGATTTCTTTTTAACTAGGAGGGTAAATAGAGCTAGTTGTATCGATTGTAAGGTGTGCCAGGTGAGAGTGTAGTTACCCAATATAGATTTTTGTTTTAGATATTCAGATTAGACAGAAACTTAGAAAGATTAAGTGTAACTTAGATCCTAAGATTAAGTGGTGGCGATTAGAAAGTAACCAAAAAGTTTTTATAAATAGAGTAGTACAAGAAACAGATTGGAGGGGCCATGATGATCTTAATGTAATATGGAACAAAATGGCTAGCTGCATTAAAAAGATAGCTAAACATATATTCGGTGAGTCGAGGAGCGGTGCTCAACCATGTAATGATACATCATGATGGAATGAAGAGGTAAAAAATGATACATGGTGGAATGAAGAGCTAAAAAATACTATTAAAATCAAGCGAAACCTTTATAGAGATTTGAAGAATAATAATAATAATAATGGAATAAGTTTTGAGACGTATAAAGTAGCAAAGAAGGAGGCTAAAAAAACTGTTTGGGATGCAAAAACTAAATTATATAAACAAGTGTACAAAAATTTAGATAATAAAAAGGCAGAAAAGAATATATATATAGAATTACTCAAATAAGAGAGAGAGTCTAAAGGCTTATATATTGTAAAGTGTATTAAAGATGAGGATCAGACGGTTCTAGTTCGAGACGAAGAGATTAAAAAAAGATGGAAAAATTATTTTGATAGATTATATAATGGTAGTTTTACTCAAAATTTGGGAGATCTTACTATCCAATATGAAGATATGAATCATAGTTTTATGCGCAGAATTAAAAAGTCTGAAGTAAAAGAGGTTTTGAAGAGGATAAAATCACGAAAAACTGTTGGTCCAGATGAGATTCCTATAGAGATATGGAGATACTTAGGAGGGATTGGTGTGAGCTGGCTAATAAATCTTTTTAATAAGATTTGACAAACTAAGAAAATACTAAATGAATGGAGGAAAAGTACCATAATACCTCTATATAGGAACAAGGGTAACATCCAGAGTTGCTCTAACTATCGGGGAATAAAACTCATGTGTCACACTATGAAGTTTTGGAAAAGGGTAATTGAATATAGATTGCGACAAACTGTTAAAATATCTAAGAACCAATTTGGATTTATGTCGGAATGATCGACGACAGAAACTATTCATTTACTTCGTCAACTTATAGAGCGATTCCGAGAGAGAAATAGAGATTTGCATATAGTATTTATTGACTTAGAGAAAACTTATGATAAGATTCCACGAGAGATACTTTGGTGGACACTGATGAAGAAAAGAGTTCCTATCAAGACATAATTAAGGACATGTATGATGGAGTAGTGGCTAATGTCAGAACATGTGGTGGTTTAACAAATGATTTTTATATCACAATTGGATTGCATCAAGGATCTACATTGAGCCCATTTTTATTTGCTATAATGATTGATGAGCTTACTAAAACTATTCAGAATGAGATACCTTGGTGTATGCTATTTGCTGATAATATTGTCTTAATTGATGAGACAAGAGTAGGGATAAATATCAAGTTAGAGTTATGAATGCATACATTAAAATCTAAAGATTTTAGATTGAGTAGGTTTTAGATTTTAGATTGAGTAGGTCTAAAATAGAGTATATGGAGTGTAAATTTAGTAAACAATGGATCATAGACTATAATGTTATAAAACTGGATAGGGAAGAGATACAAATGAGCAGTCAGTTTAGATATTTGGATTCTATTATTCAAAATAATGGAGAAATTAATAATGATGTTAATCATAGGATACAAACTGGCTGGTTGAAATGGAGGAGGGCAACGAGAGTTTTATGCGGCCGTAACATTCCGTTAAGATTGAAAGAAAAATTTTATAGGACTACTATTAGACTAACTTTATTATATGACACGGAATGTTGGGCTATAAAGAAACGTCATACACAGAAAATAAGTGTAGCAGAGATGCGTATGCTCCATTAGATGTGCGGCAACACTAGGAGAGATAAAGTGAGAAATGAACATATTCGTGCTAAGATAGGTGTAGCTCGTATCGATGAGAAAATGCGAGAAAATCGCTTACGATGGTTTGGTCATGTACAACGTAGGCCTACAAGTGCACCAGTTCGTAGAGGGGAGTTTATCAATGTATGATAAGTTAAAAGAACGAAGGAAAGACCGAAAAAAACATGAATTGAGGTAATACGCATAGATATGGAGTCTAGAGGTTTAAATAAGGAGATATTACTTGATAAAAATGAATAGAGAAGGAATATCAAAGTGATCGATCCGGTGTGATTCTTTTTTTGGATAATGTAGCCTACCCCAAATACTTGGGATAAAAGGCTTAGTTGTTGTTGTTGTAGTTGCAACAAACGGTAAAGGATAAAAAAGGGGAGAGAAGGAAAAGGAGATGTTGAAAGAATCTAAAAACTGCTTGAGTTGATATTTGAATCTAACCTTTTCTAATTTCAACTAAAATAATGGAAAGGGAGTTTCACTCAAGAAAATATTGGAAAGGTGGAAGCTTATATCCGCTAGTATTTTAAAAACAGATTAATGCATATATTCTGCATATTATTTAGTTCTAACATATTGGACAATCTACCGTTACTTAGGACCTAGGTATACACAATAGATCCACCATTCTGCTTCCAATGCCTGGATTTCATATTAAAACTTGCAATTGATTTGCTATCATAACAAAATATTTAGGAAAGCTACCCTATAACTGAATGCACTATCATGCCTTAGATTACCAATATATAACTCCACACGGAGATGCCATTGTCTCATCTCCCTGTAATGTGACATTTTGCTAGTAAGGTTTAATTCAAAGTCTAAAACATATCTTAGAGCTGATAAATCACTTTTGTAAAACTTATGCATGAGTTTTCTAGATTAACCTCACTAGAAAAATGTCTAGTTACAGAAAGATGAGACAGTTGCATCCCTGCTTGGAGTTATCTATAGGTAATCTAAGGCATGATAGTGCATTTAGTTATAGGGTAGCTTTTCTAAGTATTTTGGTGACCAACATGAAATATAACAGTTGCGATATGTTTTATAATTGTTATACTATGAAGAATTCATTTTTTTTAAATTGTAATTTGAATAACAAATCATTTAACATTTCACGTTTTATGTCAAAAGGTCTAAAAACATTTTTAAAATACAGATAGTGCATTCAGTTATAGGGTGGCTTTTCTATAACTTTCTGATCACTAGTGAGTAATCGAACTCACTGGCACATTAAGGCACCCCTCATTTTTGACCTTTTCAAATACAGATAAGTAGATAACTGATGAGATTCTTGAACTGGGTTCAAGAAGCTTCATAAATGTGAATTTTTGCCAAGTATTGTATTCTATATCCAAAGACATTTATTTATAGTTCACTTATTTATATTTGTGAGAGAGAATTGTAAGGATTTCACGTATTAGGATACTTTTGCTAGAGATTCTTTGGATATTTATGCTCTGGAACTTCTAACTAGTAACATCATATCTTAGTAAATGTCAAATGCTATGCTTGAAGAGCACTGGTTCAAATGTATGCGGGATTCGTCTCATGCACATGTTTCCATTTTCATGCCAGCCGACGCTGCAAGCTAGGGCCATGACATTGAGAAGTAAGTGGTTTTCCTAGAGAGCAACCCTACTTTAATCACTATGGATAATCCAAATAGAGTTTGTCAAGCTGCAATTTATTACATAAACCCTTCCGCATTGCAGTTAATAAAACTCAGGCAGGGACCAAATTTAATTTCCTATGACTAGCTTGGTGCTCTTCTCCTCTCCTCCCCTGTAAATGCATTTCATTTAAAGATTATTGTCATTAACCAAATGGTCCAAAACTTAGTGAATTATAGTTTACATTCAACACAAAATGCTATGTGTACAATTTATTTCCACCTATCTATGAACCAAATCATAGTTTCTTTCTCATACTTCCACTAATTTCAAGTTGGCGCATGGTTTAAGCTAATCGGAATCAGTAGAGCGGCAGTCCATAAGTGTGTGATGTGTTAATTCATAGATGATTAATGTCAATTAACAGGCGATAGTAAAGCACTCGTTAATTCAATCGGTATCTCCCCATTTTGCATTTCTTAAGAAATGACTTAGATAAATGACATAGTCATGGTTCTACATCTAAACTCCATGTGAATAAAGCACAAAATTCACTGAAAAACTTCTCAACTAACGGTATGAATCAAGAAATTTTCACACAAAAACTGTATAGCAGCAATCTTAAATTCAATCCCTAAATTTCAAAATTTGACAGCAAAAATCAAATTAAATCAAACTGAAATACAAAAAGATTCACCTGGGCGACCGCATTGAGATTGATACGTCCGAGTCTAAAATCCATTAAACTTTACGAACAGCGAACCCTAGAAAACCTCGCTTTATTGTCTACAGTCAACAAAGATCGCAGTTTTAATGATGATGCTATCAAATGAACTCGAAAACCCTAACTAGATCAACATCGCTCAATAACATAAGAGTGAAGAAGAACTCTAACCTAATTGAATCTAATTTTCCCGACGAAAATAAAAGAAAAAATTCACAAGATTACAATAAAAAGGACGAAGAAACGGATAGCGATCTCAATCCATAAATAAAATAAAATAAAATAAGCAGGAGGGTGAGAATACCACTGACAGATAGAGACCGCGCCGGATCTAGATCCGTATGTTTGACCCGACCCATTTATTTTATTTTACCGCACCGGTGAGGGCCGTCTATGACATATTTTCCTCCAAATCTCAACTGCATTATTCCAATTCCTATATTTGCTCTCTAGATTTGCAAACATCATTGCATATCAATCTACCAATATTAACAAATTAAAGAATGCAATAAGGCATAATTTAACACCAAAGAAGAACACAACATAACCTAAATTAATAGATAGAACACGTATTATCATCATCACTATCCAACCCAACCGCCAAAAGGCACAAACACATGAAAAAAATGATAAAAATCGAAATTGGTATTTGCTTCCACGTCAGAATTCAACAAAAATAACGCTGAAATCAGTACCGAAAAGAAAATTAAAAAATACTCAGAAATTCTCACGCAACACTGATTCAAATAAACAACAAAATGATCGATCTTTTTACCGGATTAGATGATGGGAGCACGAGGGTCAGAGACGCCCCTGCAAGACTTGATGGGGTAGATGAAGATGGAGGTGTGCCTCCTTCCCTCTTCCTTATCCCTTTCCCCTCTAATTAACTCCCCCACTCCAACCCCACAGCTCCCTATATTCACCGGTCAATCCCAATGGCGACCTCCTCCTCGGCGATGGCGATCACCGTCTTCTCAAATGCTGTTGCTGCTGCCGGTGCTGATCTCGAGTATGAATCTGTTCCGCGGCGCGTGAGAGAGCGTAGATTGGGGAGACTCCGAGAGAACCGCCACGAGAAGAGAGAGAGGATCCTTCGGCGTTTGCGGATAGAGTGAAGGAGAAGGGGATGGAGAGGAGAGAGACTAGGGTTTTCGAGAGAGTTGGAGAGAGCGAGCGAGAGGAGAAAGAGGATCCCTCGGCGAAGACTCGATGAGGCAAAAGAACTAGGGCAAACGAAGGGAGTTTCTAAAGTGGCACACCATTTTTTCCGGGAGCCAACTTAAAAAACTTCTTTTATATTACAAGTTAGCTTTCGATTTTTTTTAGCTGAAATGGTCATGTCTTCGACATCTTTCTCCTTCCCTTCTTAAACTGCAGTTAGGTTAACAAAAAAAAAAAAAAAAAAAAAAACTAAAACCCACAACTATTATATTAAAAATTTTACTATATTAAATTATCTCACAAATTAAATTCGAAAATTGAATTCATTAGGCCTTTACTTAATTAAAAAAACCCTAAAAATATTACAATTGATAAAAGTTATGAACCCAAAAAGAAATGCATAGTTCAAACTGACAGTCTGGACGACTTTGCACTGTTCGGACTGGTAGTCCGAACAGTCCAATATCTGTCCCGACTGAAAGTCCGGACAGTAAACTTCTCTCTGGACTGAAGTCCTGATGAAATTATTCTGTTCGGACTGCCAGTTCGAACAGCAGTCCACTATCCGGACCGGAAGTTCAGATAGTTGGATTTTTGTCGGGGGTATACACCCCGGACAAGAGATAAGGTGGACTTTTTGTACAAAATATATTAAATGGACAAGAGGCGAACTCTTTGGTTTGGTTTTGAGTTGTATGCTCTAGCCTTTTGCATTTAACTTTTGGTTATGTGATCATAGTTTAATATTTATTACTAAAAAATATATTAAATTTGTTGATGTTTTGTGAAAAGGTAGAATTTTTGTACAAAACCTATGACTTTTGTTAGGATTTACTCATGCCTGTTGGCAGTTTCAGGCGAGAGGAATTCTTTTATTAGATTTTGAATTGTCGATGAAAAGTTGATGTTTTAATCTGAGATGATCCCATATTTTGACTATAATATTATGAACCAAAGGAATAAATTCATTATTTTTTTAATAACAAACACAAATAATCCATTTTTTATAACAATGCGAATTCACATAATGAGAATTATGAACAAATTAGCTCATAATTAGGAACATTATATAAAAAAATATATATATAAAGTTTCGTTTGCAGTAAACAGTTCTTGAAACCTTCTACTTCTTCAAGTGCTCATATACCACCTTCCTCTCCAACTTCTCCTTCTGCATCTTTGGCAGCCATTAGTTTCGCTCAGCAATCCAGTAATCCCCTCAAGTATTCTAAGATGTTTATCCCCTGCAAGTGAATAATATAAATATTTAGTACACAAGTGGAAAATAAGACAAAGTTAATAAATCAGCATAGGCCATTTTGAAACTAAAAGTTCTACAAATAAATCATCTAGCATTACCAGTTGCCTCCATTAGAACATACATATGATACTATTCAACCCAATAGCTATACACCCTTATATACTTACAACTAACAATTTAAAATTGACAACATGCAAGAGCCTAAGTAAAGGACTCAATGGGAAGCATGACTCATAAGGTTAGCAAATAAAATTTTGTTCACTATTTTATGTATGGTTCCCAGTGAATAAATTATAAGCATTTAGAACATGTTATCTTCGATTTGCTGCTAAGTGGGGGGCAAAACAAGTATGTATTACCAATATCATACTTTATATTTTGTTATAATTATAAATTTATTATGGTTACGTTTGCAATATGTTTGATAGTTGTAATGTTGTGCTTAGAAAGTTAGATCGTTAACCAAGATTGTTAGCCAATCATAATGCCAACAACAATTTAAATAGAAATTGCTCAAAACTCTTAAAATATCTACACAAATTATGCAATGTTGGAGGCGATGACGGCAGGGACGGAGGAGAGAGCGGATGCTGGTATGGTGCCCGACCCGGTGGCGATGATGATGGCGGGCTCGGCCTGGTGGAGGAGCCACTGGATGATCATCGAGCACATTGTGAAGCATTTCATGAGCAAAATTTATGCAACGCGATTATTTTTAATATTTATTTTTTAAAAAACCCACAAATTAGACAATCTACAATCAAAAGATCATCTTTTTAATTCAAAAAAAAAAAAAGTAAAGAAATTGATGAAGTGAGAGCAAGGGTATCCGAGCGACGAGGTAGGCATCGACGACGGGGATGTCACTGGACTTGAAGAGATCGGACACGGTTCTCTACCTCGACGAGATCCCACCCGATAACCCGCATCTTCGATCCGCTTCGACGAGCGAGGGTGGGCATCCGACGCGGAGAGCTCGCCGTCGTCGGAGGTTGAAGAGAGAGGAGCATCGAGTGGGTTTGGGGGGGGGGGAGTTCTGCACAGGGTAGTGAGGGAGTTGGGTTTAGGAGAAGCGGGTGAAGAATGCAGGAAGGGTATTTTTTGATTCTTTTGGTGTGCTCACTAGGAAAAGCTCTCTCTTTTCCACAGAGAGGGTGGCTCATTAGGAAAATTAGGCTTACTAGGAAAAAAGGTGTGCCCGTCGAGAAACTCCCCAAACGAATGCAGAGATTTTGGGAAGTGGATTTGGCTTGTTTGGGTTATTTTTTGGGCGGGTTTGGACATGTCCAAACCCAACTCGATAAGGAAAAAACTGAAATGCCAGGAGTTTCTAGAGGGGCACACCATTTTTCCTAGTGAGCCCATTTAAAAATTTCTTTCATATTACGAACTTGCCATCAAATTTTTTGGACTGAAATACCCCTATTTTCAATCTTTCTTCTCCTTCTCTTCTCGAACTGCAGCACCAAAAAAAAAAAATCTAAAACCCACAATTCTTCTATCAAATCATTTCCTATATTAAATTATCTTACAAATTAAATTCAAAAATTAATTTTATTAGAACTTTGCTTACTCAAAAATCCTAAAAACAGTACAGATTGATAAAAAAAAAATATGAACCTAAAAAAAATTCACAGTTTGGACTGATAGTCCGAACAGTTTCACCACTGTCCGGACTGCCAGTCCAGACAGTGGATTAATCTATCCAGACTGGAAGTCTGGACAATGGAGCATTGTTCGGACTATTAGTCCGAATAAGTTTTTGTTTGTCCAGACTAGACGTCCGGACGGTAGTCTACTATCTGAACTGGACGTACGGACAGTTGCCCATTTTGTCCGGGGTATACACCCCGGATAGTATATTAACAATCCTGGATATAAATTGGTTAATATTATCAAGTTAAACTAAAACATAATAAGTTATTTAACATATAATAACTATAATTCTTACTGAAATAATTTCAAGTCAGTCTAGATATCTTCAAATCATAAAAATATCCATAAAAAAATAAATACAAAAGAAATTCATCACAAAGTTTACAATGATTACGAAAAAGTTTATTTTTATATATTATTTCTTAAGAAATCATACAAAATAGCAAATATTAAAAAACCATAAAAAGCAAATAAAGAAGACGTTCATCACAAAGGTTTATGACGAGTCTATGTGAATTCACACAATAAGAATTATGAACAAATCAGCTCATAATTAGAAACAATAATACATTAAAAATATATATAAAGTTTCATTTGCAACAAATAGTTCTTGAACAACCATCTATAAATACATTGTTTTCGAGTACAACCCTTTCAAATTACGACCGAAAATAAAAAAAACAACTAAATCTAACGTCTCCAGATCTTAAAACTCTTGAGGAATATTAATTCAACCAGTTATTCACTAATTGGTTGCACTTCTTCTTCTGAGTTCGGTTTCTGCATTTGACAAAGATTGATTCTTTAGAAATACTGACAATCGAGACTCGCAATTGCATATTCCTGTATAGAATCAATATTCAATTAAGAATAATAAACTTCATACCTGAGCGAGATAAACATCCAAATCATGGCTGAATCAACAGAGGTAGCACTATATCGACATGCATCAACACTCCCTTGTTTTGCTACTTCAGGGCAAATGTTTAGTGGAGATTTATGTTCCTGAAATTTGAAGAATAAGGCAAAAATTTATTCTTCACCAATTTCAACCTTATCATCTTTAATATCTCCCATATCCAACAAATATAAAGAGTGATGAATTTTAAGAAGCTAAATTGACTTGACGACGCATTTATGGAATACAAAGATAATAGCATTAATACATGTAATTTTATTCATAAATGGCAGTTATCATAATAATGACTTCTCTATATGTAAGTTAGTAGTTGCAGAGTTCAATTTGGTAACATATATCAATTTTTGTCTAATTTTGATGCTGCATTAGAATGTAAAATATAAATATAAACGTACTCAAACCTTCTTTTACTAATCAAGCAACTTGACAATGCTAGAAATTTCAAGATATATAAAAATTTACCATTACCATTCATGATTGGAAAATTAACGGAACTTCATATATTTTACAACTAGTATTATAATAATTTTATTTTTTTCATTAAAAAATAATCAAAGTATAAATTAAAATTCTAGTTTTTAAGTTTCAATCTTAAAGGATTGGAAGATTCAAAAACCTGGCATGTTTTGCTCTAAAAAAAAAAATAAAAAAAAAACTTACAAAATGAGAAAGAGAATCTCACCCAGCTCGACTCAAGAAGCGGCGACAGCGGGTGACCAACATTGGCTGGATCGGCGGCGAATAATCGAAAGAGAAGAGAGGTTGGATGGAGTTGAATTTAGAGAAGAGAAGAAGAAGAAGAAGGACATCGGCCCTAGGATTAGGAGAGGTAAGAGAGGTTAGGGATGAGTTGGGTTTTTTTGTGTGATGAGGATCCTAGATTTGGAGAGGTGAGGGAGAGAATAACGGAAGTGAGGAGAGAAGGAAGGGAAGTGGAGGAGAGAAATGAAATGAGGACAATTTTGCATTTTCTGGTGTGCTCAATAGGAAAATCCTTTTTTTTCAAAAGGGAGTGTGGGCTGACTAGGAAAAATGGCGTGCCTCTCTAGAAACTCCCGAAATACTTTATACCCAATTGGATCCATTTATAAAACGGACGTATTTAAATCCAGTTTTTTCGGACTGATCCGATTATGCTTTGGGCAGGCCCGAACCCATTACCATCTCTGGATATAACCTTGCAGATGAGTGAGGCTTACTCTATATAATTGGATTCACTTGTAAAACGGACGGATTTAAATCCAGTTTTTTCGGACTGATCCGATTACGCTTTGGGCAGGTCCGAACCCATTACCATCTCTGGATATAACCTTGAAGATGAGTGAGGCTTACTCTATATAATCTCTCTCTGTTGAGATCTAACATGTGGAGTTTACTTATTGGAATCTTTTTTAACAGACAGCAGGTTCCTTCTTCACTATAATGACGAGGTGAAAGCCAGTTGAATTCAATCTACTCATATGTTCTGATTGATCGTTCACTAAATTTGTCGCAGCTGGTTCAACATGAACAGCTCCCTGAAAGCAAGTTCAACACATCGGCCTCAAGTTTTAAACGAAGAACGATGCATCAAGCAGGATAAGAAAACACCGTCAAAATCTTAGTAGAATCACAATTTGATTGCAGAGGAAGCAACCTTGGAAGGGAACAGAGAAGAGGCTTTTGAGGAGCATGGATACATGCCATACATAAAAAGTACAGGCTTTTCTGATAATTCTACTGTATCAGTTTCAATGGCGACGTACTAATTTGTGATGGCGATAGATAGACAAAAGTAGCTTCAACCGAGTAAAATTATTACATGAACCCTTTTGATGACAGTGGTAGAATTGTCGACACAAATTGCTAACTCAATTCAAGTCTGTCGGCTACTCCCTCTTCATCGTCATCTCTAAAAATAGGAAACAGTCATTAGTCCTACCAAATGGTTGTAGCATCAAAGGCAATACCACCAATATCCACGTTAAGCAGTCGAGATGTTCAAAGTTGATTTTGATGGGGAGCATGAAGATCCATGCCATCCATAAATATTTGGGGGACGATTTCAGTCAACATTCCTGTACCAGCATCAACAATGATCAGTGGTCAAGTAGCCAATTGTAAAGGATATAACTGATATACAACGAAATTGTAAACTCATGTAAAATAGTTTTAGGATGTCACAGCAAGCATCCTATAATAGTTTTGATCTTGATACTGTGTTCTCGCGCATTGTAATCTCCACTCTTATTATTGCTGTTCATTTCTGTAGGTTGTATATACTGTTCATAGTGCTCGTTTTTTCTCATTTCAAGAATGTTGAAAATAACGCATTATGAAACCCGTTATATTGCGTTACGTAACCTAACGGAACCTCAGTGCTACGTAACAACTGTAAATAACTCAATGCACCATAACAGTACGTTTTTTTAATGTTATTTTACATTATATTACGTAACGTTGCATTAAATTACGTTATGTTACGTTATTTATAATTATCTTTTTAGTAATTTCTATATTATTGTTGATTATTATTTTGATTATTAGCGAATTGTTATAATTTTATTACTTGATTAGTTGTTGCCTTATTTGATTACTTGTAGAATTGCTAACTTGTTAATTTGTGATTGTTTCCTTGTTCGCTTGTAATTCCTCTCCGATTGCTGAAATATCTTACTTTTAATTATATTGAATTTTTAATTGAACTGAAATCAACAATTATAAAAAAGATAAATTGAATATTACAAAATATAAATTACAACAATGATAATAACTGGAATTGAAATGAAAAATTGGTATATTATTTTCTTGTTTAAATGATAACTGGAATTACGATCGTAGACTTAATATAATTTATAAAGATAAATATAAAATTATTGTAAAATTTAATATAAAATTAGAATAGATTATGATTAAAAAATGGTTTTATAATTTTTTAGATATTTTAAATTTATATTTCAATTTATAAAAATTATTTTACATATTTTATATTTATTTTTATTAAATAAGTATAAGATTGCATTACCTACGTTATGCATTACGTAATATGCGACATAACTTAACAGAGGCAAAACGTTACGTTACAGTTATCGCTATTTTAAACATTGTCAAGATTTTGGTATGATCTTCGTGTATCTGTGATGATACACGGATCCTCTGGTTAAAGATAGAACATTCAAAGTAAAATTTTGCGGACCAGTTGACTGGTGAGTGCCACTGGCATGCAATATGGCCAGCTTTCCAACCAATTCTAAATACATCATGATGGTGATGAAAGGACTTGTGATGACAATTGGTCGTGGTTGATCGGAGCAGGATGATGACTGGTGCACACAACAACGACTATAGTGTAGAAGAAGGCGTGGATTAAACTAGGGGAACAAGATACACTGTACAAGCAACAAAACCATCGGTCAAATGCTCATAGAGAAGCTGTGTGGTGGTTGGCAAGAGCGATGGTCGAAGCAGGTGGTTTGTTCGACCGAACAAAGAGTACATAGCACTGTGGTTGTTGTGCCCACCGCATACACAAGTTTGTGGAATGGATTTGTGGTGGTTGGCCGGGTGGGTATGACCAGTGCAAAAACCAAGGTTGTCAATGAAGGTCACCTTTGCTGAAGGGTTGAGGAGAGTCACTTTTTTTACTGTCCCTTAATAATCAAGAGTATTTTCAGTTAATTATCAATTGATTAGATTATTGTATAGAGTTCTAACAAATTTGAACTTTTTTGTTTCTGACCACTTGACTGGTAAGTGCCAGTGGCATGCACCATGACCAGCTTTTCCAACCAACTACAAGCACATCATGGTAGTGTCTTTTCTCTACTAGCTAAGTCTCAATCAAACAGCCCTTTTCATGTACTCGCAAAAGCTAATCCTACTCTACATAACACCTTTCTTCTCCTAGTCTAACTGGTAAGTGCTGGTGGCTGGTGGGTGCACTATGGATCTTGCCCCTTTAAAAGAGAAGCGACCAGTATCTGAGATTCTCTATGTGCAGCAGCTGAAGCTTATGCATTATTTTCTTTGTTATGGGAATGAGCAAGAATGATATATGGAGGCTGGTGTTAGTGTTATTCTTAGGACAACTGGTTTCCCTCTTGCTTGCAGTTATGACTTCACTTCCTCTTGCATAGCAGATTTCGGCAAGCAGATGTCCTCGAAATTCCACTTCCATGTTGCAATACATTCAACTATGATATCAACATGATATGATAACAGTTCAGTTTTAATTAACTCTGTATACTCTACCTATATGGTATTCTCAATTTGAAGGAGTTGATACGCCGCTTACACAGTCTCTGTTCACTTACCTCCCTTTGGCTGTTGTCTATGGTTTCAAGTTTCTCTACCGACGTCAAAAACTACTGGTAACTCTTACCACTCTTACCTTTCTAGTGAAATTTTGAATAGGGTTCTGTTTACTACATGTTACAAGTACCATTTTACGCTACTGCTATTGATGCATAGGCTGTGATACATTTAAGATCTGCAGGTTTCTTGGTATTGGTATATCATCTTGGCTTTTGCAGATATACAGGGAAATTATCTTGGTAATTACTTCGTTCATGCTTACCATTTTATGATAAAAATTTACAAAATATCATCTTTATGGTGAATATATGATTTAAGCCTCAATGAACATACAGGTATAGAAAGATACTCTCAAAATTAAACAGTTAATATCTAACCTGGAAATTATGAACTTGGAACGGTCCCAGTTATGTGCTGCAGTCTTATTTTCATGATAAAAACTTCATTTGTGATACAAACAGGTTACATATCCGAAGGCTTCATATTTTCCCTTTTCCTGTATTTGATTTCACTAAAATTTTCTACTTCTCTGGTTAAAACTGATATATGCTTCAGAACTCCCATGGGCCCATCGGTCACTACTCTATTTCCTTGCAAGTTGCAATTTACACCGATTTTTCATGACGAACGGCATGAATGTTGCAATGTAGTTGTGAAGGCGTACCAGTACTCATCTATTACGAGCATGACACTACTGGACTGTTGGACCATACTATGGGTCATGATTCTCAGCTGGTTCATTTTACGGACACATTATTCCTCATGGCAATACTTGGGTTCAGCTATCTGTGTGATAGGCCTTGTGTTAGTGCTTCTTTCAGATACAGGCGCATCTAGTGGAGGTAAGGGCTTCGTTTCCCTGAGGGTATCTTACAATAAAACACTAGAAATGTCGCCTTTTGTTCTTTAGTCTTTTTACATATGGTGGAAAAGATCACATTAGACTCCCAACAACATATGCACGTGTCTATCTCCAAATCTTAAAGAGTTAAGAAATTCAGGTTCAGATTTAAAAATTATCATTTATGTTGTACAAATAATTTCTGTAAGAACTTTACCTTGTAGGTGGGAGGAATCCTGTCTTGGGTGATATACTAATTATTGCAGGGACATTTTTTTATGCAATAAGCAATGTTGGAGAGGTAGAACTCCATTGCTTTCACATGTAATAAATCTAATGTATTCATAACTAGTGTATTTTAAATGTGGTTTCATATTTTTTTTCCAGGAATTTTGTGTTAAGAAGAAAGACCAAGTTGAAGTTGTTGCCATGCTCGGTGTCTTTGGTGTGCTAGTTAGTTTGTGTGGGATGTATCCTTCCCTTCATTTGTTATCTTTTAAAAGTTTAACAATTGTTTACCAGCAACTTTCTTTAATTGTAAATCCTATTTGGTCATAGCTTGTTAATTTACTTTGATAAAATCAAAGTTTTAAATATTGGCTATAGCAGATATATTAGTTAGAAAAATTTCTTATCAGGAATAAATCAGAGACATTTAGCAAATATCATATATCAATAATGAACTGTAAATATATATATGTTCTCATATTGAGTCAAATATGAATAAAATAATACATACATATATCATATAAACTATATAAAACATTATACATAATATATATGTATAGAATATACTTACCTTGACAACTTGCATTAAGCTTATAAATTTATAATCACCAACCAACTATAGAATCTTCACAAACGTCACATTATGTGACCACATAACTTGAATCAGACTTGATCCGATTTTTTTTCCGTCTAATTCCAAGTTAACAATAATTAAATAACACTGAATTTCAAGCTCTTTTGAGCATGCAATTGCATCTGCTATATCAGATCTGCTATATTGCCAATATATTTCCAAAAACGATAAACTTTCATAGCAATATTGTAGCTTGTAGGGTCTAAACACACTAATATCGGCCGTTATATCCGATATAGCGAAGCTATTTGAAAACACTGGATAAAACAGGCATTGGTCACATTAATTGCATTCTTATTCAATTGCTTTTATATAATTTAAGTGTACATGTCAAGACTTTGGTTCCATAACAATCTTATATGTATATTTGGGAGGAAGGATATTGCATCAGTCAAGTGGTCTCCAACAATAGTAAGTAATCTCTTACTGCAGCAACTTCCTCTTTTGATGATTATCTCCTTCATGTCAACTTTCTCTGACCTTTTTGTGCTGGAATGAGCTTCTGCCATGTTCTCTTCCAAAAAATAGCCCCACATTTTTTACTTAAGACTGCTAGAAATAAGTATCGTATTTGCAAATTCATGAGCGATGGCTTAAGTTGTCGGTCTCCTCAAGAAGAAAAAAGCAGTTTCATAAGCTCCTTAGACGCATTAACAGGTTGATTTTCCTTAGTATTACATAAATTTCCAAATTTAGCATCAGGATTAACATTTTCATATGTTAGCCAACAAAGTAAAAGGATAAGCAACATATTGTTTCAAACTTGTTGTTTATAAACTGATAAGTCAAGCTAGCCATTGCATTAAACCATTTTGAGCATATATACTCTTCTATTTCTCAGAATCAAGGAAATTAATATGTGAACTACTTTATTTTTCTCAGGTAGCTATTTTTGCTGGCTTTGCTGTGGCATCGTTCCTGTTTTATATGATGGTCCCTTTTGTTCTCAAGGTTTGTACAATCGTACTTTAACCTCTCTATGCCAAAGTTTTGTGCTTTCTAAGAATAGAAGCTGGTCACGTCTTTATGTGATTATAAAGTAAAAGTCAAAGGAACAACTTTTGTAGCGTGATCATAAAAATGCAGATATAATAAGCTAAAGTGGGATAGGATTAATTCACTTATATAAAGTTATAAACAAAGACCTACTTAAGTTTTGCATGGAAATTCTTTTCGACTTAAAGGACATGATCAAAATTTCCACTGGCTCGCAAAATAGCATGGTTACATAATCAGGTGTTGTGACCTGTGACATGCTAATGAGTGTAACCATGCAGAGGAGTGGAACCACGCTATTCAATCTCTCCCTCTTGACATCTGACATGTGGGCCGTGCTTATTCGCATTTTTTTTTTTACAAACAGCAGGTTCAGTTCCCACTATTATAGGAGACTAAAATAAGATTGTCATTTATTTCACACTAGTAACCTTTTATGATGCACTTATAAAACTCGTTGCAGGTACATTGGTTATACTATCTTTCATTCACTGCGGTTGCTATTGGACTGGTCATTTACTCGTTGAAGTAAGTTTACAATCATTCATGGTTTCAATAAAATTGTCCAGCAATTCTTAACGTTAAAAAGATAAATATCATGGCAGCAGTCGAAAATTTCTTTTATCTAACAGAATCAGGGTGGATAAGCTATATTTGATTCTAGTGTCGTATTCTTTTTGTTTATATTTACAAGTGATACTATTTCTGTCACTACTGCAGACGAGGAAGTAATTACTCAGTATGAACAACTCACTGAAGAGTGTTCAACATATCAAACTGACAGGATAACTGGCTAAAAAGACTGATGCGGCAGCCAAAATAAAGAAGACGTCGTGGAGATCAAGGAAGAAGAAATATGCCAATATCAGTTTTTAAAATAAAAGGTCGTATCGTTCTTTGAAAGATTCAGCCAAAGAAGAAGTTTTTGAGAAGCAAATTGTCAATTACAGTCGAAAATTTTCTAATATGTATAAGCTTTAATAATGACCTATTATTTATTTGTTCTAAAGTGACTTGAGAAGATGGCAATTTTTATAATGAACATTTCATCGGGTAAGCATAATAAAGAACCAATTTTGTACCAAAAATCCCAGGAGGAATGCCACTTAGCTCTCAAATAAGTCTACAATATACCTTAAAGGGCGTGGCGCCAGTGCCCGCAGACATCTTCTAGCCCAGAAATGTTTATCAGTTCCAATCTAGACGGAGCCACCGCAGGTCCTTCTCGGTTCAATTCTTAGAACTGTCACGGCATACAACGTTTGCTTCAGAATATAAGACATAGTCCATGATAAAGAAAAGAAGCTAAGTGACCATGTCTACAAAATCTACACAGTGAATTAACATTAAGAGCTTCAATAAACATTGAAGCCGAAGCTACAGTAACCGAAAATAAACCGAGAAAAGGCTATGGAAAGGGTCATTAACAAATAGCGATGAGTATGAGCGGATCAAAAGGCCAATTTTTAGCCTGCCCTACTAAAAATTTTACATTAAAAAATAAAAAAAATTCATTTTTCTAATTTAAAATTTTGCTTGGACCTGTCGATTTCTCATCCCTATTAACAAACCCATATTCTGATACATTTAGGTAGGGTTTTCAAATGCAGCATGTGCTCCCAAATCGCAGTATTTTCGAAATCTGATAGACGAAAGAAGTAAACTTTTGGCAATAGGCATTCATACATACATGGATTTAGTTTTAAAGGCAAAACCCCAAATCTGGTTCCAAAATTCAAGTCATTTTACAAAATTTAGGGTTACCCTTTTTACCAAATAAAATTATCAAAAACAGTAGAAGAAGAAATTACTACTTGTCACGGTAAATTTCATTGATGAAAGCCACGGTAATGAGAGCAATCAGGGAACACAAATCTCTGATCAATTGCACATTCTCGTTATTTGGAAAATTAAACCTATTATGAACCAAAAATAATCACTAAACCCTAAAAAGCTACCAGCTTTAAACGGGAAAAAAAAAATGATTGGATACCTTGAAGTGGGGGAAATGAAGAAATTTGAGAACTTTTTGCAGCAGGTGGAGGTGGATCTTGCTCTTTTGCTGCTGAGGGTATTCGACGGCGATTGATTCAACTGGGAAAGGCTATTTGAGCACACCAGCTTGCTACGCGAGCTCACCTCTAAAATTCTAAAAAATTAGAGGTTTGTAATTTATCTTGTAACCACCTTTCGGTGACTAAGCCCCGATATATGAGCAAAGTTGCGTTATTTAAATTGGGAAATTCTATTTGAGCACAAAAGCTTAAATGTACAATTTATAAAACAACATGCACAGAAGCTTGTTAAGTTTTCTAACATAAATTGCATCAAAAAATCATATCTTTTCATTTCATTATTGCAAAAATAATTAGGCCTAACACGGCCAAAGCCCAGTAGCTAACAAGCATGAAAAGAATAAATAACCTACAAGAGAAACAATAAGACGCCCAATGTAGATCCAGAAAGAAAGAGGTCTAAGCTGAGAGTATTCACGCATAATCCAATTGGGCCTTTGGTCCAGAACTAATCCAACTGACATTCTCACTTCTCCGTGCAAAGCACCATCGGTCCATCTCATTGGCATCTATCCAACTTGTTTCGTGCACACAATTTTCGTGCACACAATTTCTGGGAGTTTCTAGATGGGCACAACTTTTTTCCTAGTAAACCCACTTAAAACTTCTATTTTATTACAATCTTGCCATTATAAATTTTGGACCAAAATATCATGTCTTCTTCTTCTCCTCTCCTCCATCTACATGGCCTCTATCCACTGTTCGCTGGGATGCCCTCCGCCCTTAGAGACGAAACCCTAACGAGCCACAGGATGCACGAATCCCATTCGAGATCTCCCGCCCTCCGCCCTCTGCCCCTGCTCTGCCCGGCCCCCACTCCCCCGCTTCCTCGCCGTCGGCCTTGATCCGGACTGTTCAGCCCGAATCAAGCTTTCCGATCCGGGGCAGTTCAGCCCGGATCGGAAAGTTTGATCCGGGCTGGACAGCCCGGATCAAGGCCAGGCGGCGAGGGAGAAGGGGAGTGGGGGCGGGGCGGTGCGGTGCGGGGGCGGAGCGAAACGGGGACGTATATGGGAGAGCGGTTCCTTCATTTTTTCCTGAGATGGATTTTTGAGTTAAAAAGTGATGGGTTTTTAGGTTAAAAAGTGATGGGTTTTCCTTGAGAACGTGTGGGAGAGAGGAGGAGATGAGGGAGAGAAGGAGACGAGGGTATTTAGGTAATATTGGTGGACTCACTAGGAAAAACCCTCTCTTTTCAAAAGAGAGGATGTGCTCACTAGGAAAAGTGGGCTCACTAGGAAAAATCCTGCGCCCATCTAGAAATTCCCCAATTTCTGTGCATAAACAGTTGAATCCCAAGTCGTTCGCATACAATTTGCATACTACAAATATCTTTTCTGCATTTTCAAACCCTAGTCAAGTAATGTCTTGGCTCTCCCCTCGGAGTTCTCGTTGGTCAAGCCAAGATAGTACAGTATATATAAATTTAATTATATTGTTGAGACTAATGTGCTTCGAACATTCGTCACTTATAAATTTTCAAACCAAAACACTTTGTTTGCTCCGATGATGAGTTAGTTGATCAGAAACTGATGTGCCTTGGGAATTATTTCTTGGTTGATGTTTTAGACGAAGAATCTTCCTGCAAGTGTTTGCGGGTTCTTCCAAGGGAGCTTCTAGGGTCTGTGGAAGAGAAAATTAAGTTTATTAGTGAAATGCAATGCGGAGATTTTGATAGATTTGAAGAAAAACAATTAGGATTTAGGCTCCTAACAACCCAAACGAATCCAGTCCCACTCACTCCAAATGATAGCATATCAGTATGCTAGGATTTCAGTTTTTCAATTATCATATTCTCATATAAATCTTGTATGGAATCCTTATTAATAGGAAAACAAACAAAATTAAAATCTATTACGATAAAATCAAATCTAGTAAAATTTCTAATAATGAAACCTAAATTAAACAAAATCATAATCATATATGGATTTTATTTATTAAAAAGAAAAATTCTATTCAGAACTGATCTTTATTATCTCCATCTCTTTTGACTTTACAATGATAATAATGTTGGTTATTTTAGTAAGTTTTAGATTAATATGGACAGAATTACTATTGTTATTAGTTAACATATTTGTTTTATATTTCAATCAGATATAAAGTTGGACAATATTAAAGAAGAATTACGAATTAATATGTGTATAATAGCACTTTATATTTTCCAGATTAGAAATATATAGACATATTGTTTACAGAAATTTATTTAAACTGAAATTGATTAACTATCCTAAGAAAGAAACGGAATAAAAGAGTTACTGGATTAGAAAGACTTTACGGATTGAAGGATGAGCGTGCGGGAGGTGCATAGCACCATCCGTGGCGCTCAAGATTTCTCTTCTTGTTACCTAAATAATGACATAAAACAAATAATTCTATATAAACTCATATCCTAGCAACACTCTAGCCAATCTGAGACTATTTTTTTTTCCCTTCTTTCCTTTTTGTTCCCTTTGCTATGTACTTCTCTTTAAAACTATTTTCTATTCACCTAATTCATTTATTTTTGAACTAGTGAATTAGCTCAAAGATTCAAAGTTCAAACATATATGAATTCAACAAATAAGACAGATTTGTCTCGAGGCATTTGTATCTCTTTCTTGTCGTGGATATTCCCTAATCATTCTCTTTCTTGTTGACATCTTGGTTAGTTTGAAGTATTTGAAGCTATTTGTTTGGTTTATGGTGATGTTGGATTGTATAATTATATCCGCCAATGAGAACATTTAGGCTTGTAATCATCAATTATCAAGGATAATTCTCATTGGGATGCTATTGCTGTCATTGATCACTGATCACCCAATCATAAATTGCCCTCGTTAACTGTTTAATTATTATTATTTAACATAAAAAATTGTACTTGTTTGAACAGTTCGGGGAGTTTTGTTTGCTGTCAGCATCATCCATAATAGTATAATCTTCATTAGCTGATCTAATCTCACAAACAGATAAGCGCGATTTTATCTTAATAAAAGGCCCCCCACGTTGATAATCAACGAGAATGTACTCTCTCTCACCGACCACGTGCTCTTTTACAATACAGCATGTGCGGCTGTCTGCTTTGCGTTCGCGCTAATTTTAAATTAGAAAAATAAATTTTTTATCTTTAATTTAAATTTGTGTATAAATAAACTAAAAATTAGTCTGATCTTAAATTTTAACTGCAGTTCTCACAATAAAGTCATGTCATGAAAAGGAAATGAATTTGGACAAAATTCTACTATTTGTATATCTATTTTATTTTAATAATATTTTTGAGAATTTTTCGGTTTTAAATAATATTTGGTAATTATTATTTCAAAATCTTATCATTTTTTTATTATTCAAATTTATGAAACAAAAATTGGAAAGCATTAAAAAAAACCCAATAACATGCCATTTTTAATACTTTTCTATAAAATATTAAAAAAAAAAAAATTTAAGAAAGCAAGATTCTACAGTGCAAGGATGGAGAAATGGCGGAAGAGGGGTGCCCTACAAGATCTCGGCCTCGGCCAACATTAGTCCACTCAGATCCTGACACGTGGCTTACTCCGTCCATGTAATAAATAAGCAGAGCGCGACGAATTTGGAACCGAAGAAAATATAGCACATTACCAAAGTGGGACTTAAACGAGAAGAGTCGTCGGGGAAAAAAAAAAAGAGATCAAAATTCTCTTCTTGGATAAATTCTCCTTGATCCTCTCTCTCTCTCTCTCTCTCTCTTTCTCTCTCTTGTAAAACCCTAACCTAATTTGAATTCCGTCGAGAGAGGGGGAGAGAGGAGAATGGGGAGCACCAATGGCGGATCTAAGGAGAAGGTCATCATCGACACGGATCCCGGGATCGGTACCTTTCCCGATCCTCTATTTTTAACTTTATTTTTAATTTTTGGGAAATTTCTGTCAATTTGAGTGAAAGTGTTGGCAGAATCGAGTCTTTTTGATGGCTTTATTCGATTTTAGTTAGAGGATTTAGAGGAAAGTGAAGTGACGTTTTGTTTGAATTTTAGGGTGTAATATCAGAAAGGGGCCTATAGCCCGCCGTTTTAACTCAAAAAAAAAGAAAAAATGAAAAAAAAGATAAGGGACGGAGTTTTTTATACTTGGAACTTTTAGTTGATGGATTTGATTGGGAAAGGTCTGAACTTTTTCTGCTCTGTAGTGTGTATGATGGTTAATTAACAGGAATGAGCATCAGATCTGATTCATAGCATGCAATTTGATTTATTTGTGCAATTTACAAGATTTTTTTTTTTTGGTGAATCAATATTTGTATCTAGTTCAGTTTTTTAAAGTATAATTGATCTAGAAACTTATCATCGCAATTCTATCAGGGAAAAAGGTACTAGGGTGAATTAGTACCCTTTGCGCTCGAGTTTGGCCTAACTGATCAATAAGTTACTAGGTCGATTACGCATACTGTTAAGGGTACTTTGTCCCTCTGAAGATTCCAAAAGTTCAATGCAATTTATTTTGTTAAAATTTATCGATCATCTAAAGTAACACAAGTATGAGATCGTATGGTGAGATATGTAAAGCACGAGGTGGGATAATTATAACTTATTAACAGTATGTGTATATCTGCTAAAAAACCTTGTTTTTTGAGATGAAAGGGGAAAAATAAATAAAAGAAAGCAACTTTTAACTTTATATGACAATTAGCTACAATTTAAGATTTCGTCTTCGTGTTCTTTGTGATTATGATCTACCCTTCATGTATTAATCATATTGCATTCTATTAATTTGCATTCTGTTTGTGGAGATTGTTTCCTCAAAGAAACTGAGGAGCCGAAGTGGGTCGGATGGATGCTGAAGAAGTGAGCCGATGCTGCTTCTTTGACCGACCCTCAAGTGTGTATGTCTTGAGTCACGTGTATCAGAGAATGAGAATGTCAGGGGAGTTGGGTCTGGGCTGCAACCAAATGAGTGCATGGGGTAGAGATAGTTAAAGACAACAAATTTAATAACAAAATGTAGAGAGTGAGATCATATCTAGAATGATTATACCTTGGATTTATTTATAGGATAATGGAGGAGTAGTTTAGTCATTTGTGGTGAGATCCATATGATCGAGTAAGGCTTAATTGATCTGTGCATGGAGATCTCATTTAGGCCTCTTACTAGATCTGCTTTGGGTATCTTACAGGCCTGCTCTTGTAGTGCATATTAGTTGGTTGAGTTAAGGCACGTCCTAATCGGGCTTGGACCGTGTTAGATCTAATTTTATTTGCAGTAATAGAGACTAGTGAGTGATAGTGTGATACCTAACCCTTTCACCTTTATTTAATTTTTCTTTACCCAATTCATGTGATCATCAATGTATTGTACATTAACTTGTATTGCCTTGCATACAGATGATAGCATGACTATTTTGATGGCTTTTCAAACCCCAGAGATAGAAGTCATAGGTTTGACAACCGTGTTTGGTAATTGCAATACCAAAGACGCTACTCGCAATGCTATACTTCTGGTATGTACCTGTCTCATATTATATGTTAAAACTACATGTAATACACTGTTCTTTTTTTTTATAATATGCAAAAGGATAGTGTGAGATCGCAGGGTATCCTGGCATTCCAGTTGCAGAGGGTAACCATGAGCCACTAAAGGTACTCTCTTTATGCTTGCCCATGTATGTTCCTCTACTGTAGCTGAACTTTGCTTGTAGACTGTTGTTATCCTGTTTCGACGGGTTTTGTTTGAACTTTTCTTTTAGCTTGTATATTTCTGCCACTAACAGTATAAATAGTTTTGCTCCGACCAAGATACAAAGTTAATTATATAACTTCTTTCCTTTGTTGTTTTTTCTACTTTAAATGCTATTATACGTTACAGGGATCTACTGCTTTTCTTTCAATTGACAATGCTGTTCTTATTGATAGGGAGGAAAACCTCGTGTTTGTGACTTTGTACATGGATCTGATGGGATGGGAAATTTGTTTCTCCCGCCACCTTTGGGACAAAAGGTTGAAAAAAGTGCACCCGAGTTTTTGGTTGATCAGGTTTCTAAATACCCGGGTGAAGTCTCTATACTTGCATTGGGACCTTTGACAAATTTAGCATTGGTAAGTATAACTGTAATGTTTTATTATCTATTACTATGTTTATAACACCTCAAGTGAATGTGAATAGTCCTACAACGGCTATGAGTTACGAAGACTTGTACTATATAATAATTCTCATGAACTTAAATTTATTGTAGATAGCCTTTCTTGGAGAGGAATTTTTCGTTAAAATAAATAGAAACCCTAGAGTTAATCCTACTTGTTGGGAGTAGTACTAGGATGGGCGACCTCCAGGAACCTCCTGCTCGTGGCTTCATAATTTTGGTCTTTCAATAGTAATGTTATCTGACTCTCCTTGAAATCATGCTAACCACATAAGGCTGGGAAAATATTAGCAATAGAAAGTATATTTTAAATTCTAAGATGACATGATATGTGTTCTCTATTATACATTTATCCACTACCATATGAGTTTAATACCTAAGGACTTTTTGGTTAATTTTTTTTCCTTTCCAGGCCATCAAAAGAGATTCATCATTTGCAAGCAAGTTGAAGAAGGTTGTTATACTAGGTGGAGCTTTCTTTGCAGCTGGCAATGTTAATCCTGCTGCTGAAGCAAATGTAAGGACCAACTTAACTGAGTTCTCTTTTTGAACTTTCCTTGACTTGTTAGCTCCAACTTTTTTCTTATATAATATATTTCCACATTAGAGCTGAATATGTACCCATAAACAAGTAATGTTGAACTTGAACTGTGCATATCAATCATTTATATTATCATAGTTTCTCTTCAGTTTTTATCATATCAGAAGTTATAGTCATATGCCTGACTGAATTTTGAAAGACCCTTTTTGCATCCGGTATGCAGTTAGTTGAATTATTTTCTTTCAGTAATTTTGCCATTTAAGTGTTGCGAGGTGCTTCTTAGGATGTCCATGATGTAGATCACTTTCTCTTTTCAAAGTCTTTTCAGTACACTTGGTCCAACTCAAGCACCACCGAATCTTTCAGATTTGTTCATCCCATATGTTCCTGCTGAACCTGTAGTAAAACTTTAGTTCAGTTGCATAGTACCCAAGGGAGAGTGTCATTTTTTACTTTGCTTCCATCCAATTTTGATGATTAGTACTTCAGCATATAACTTATTCCTTTTCAAATGCGGATTTTTCCTAAGGGGGCTTCCAAACTCAAATTGGTTCAGTAATTATAATATCGTCTGGCTTCACAGTTGACTTTTTTATAACTCAGATCAACACCAGAATCTTGTTGCTGCTTTTCCTGTTGAGCTGGATATCAAACCAGTCAATTCCTGAACTCTGAATGAGATTGGATTATGTTTTCCTTAGTTTTTTGCTTATCCTTAGTTTTTTGCTTAAACTTTCATTTGTTAAAAACTTAGAATTGAAAGAAGGCTTCTGGTAATGATAGATCTTTATTTTTTGAAAACTTCGTATACAGATTTAGAAAATTATGTTAAATTAAGATTTGCTAGAAGGTCTTATGTTAAGTAAATTTTGAAACAGTGCAATGCATATAATCAGCTGTTTAATTTTCTATCACGAATTCTCATTTTTACACTATCTTCCTCATACACTTCCAACCTTGCCCTGCAAAAACAAATCTTTTTTCAACAAATCTTTACTACCTTCGCTATTTGGCTAAAGTCTAGTACTTACAATGTCTTTTGATGATTAATTTAGCCAAATTCTGCAGATCAGGCTATTTAGGAGTCGTTGAATTTCTGTTGTTAAATGATGAATACAGTGGGATGTGCATTTTAATGGTTAAATTGAGAATAAAATCAGAAGGATAGATGCTATAAACATATTGCTCTTGGACATTTTTACTTTGCAAAAGTGAACAGCCACATTACATATAAATCACTGATTCTGCATCTCAAATCAAAGGTGCAATTTTCTGTTTTTAACTTATTTTAATTTGGGAAGTTGTTACAAGGCTTACTGGCATAAATATTATTTGAATGCTTGTAAATTAGTTTCAGTAGCATGTTAGATATTTCCCCTGGGAAGCAGATTCTCTAGTTCCTCGGTTTGCAACAGAAGTAAATAAATGGGTGCTTGTAAAACCTACTATAGAAAATAGTATATCCTTTCATTTACAATGCCATGGAAGCTGGAATCAAGATCTTCATTTTGTTCAGCATGAACATTTTTTTTTCTTTTTTCTTTATTTTCTGTATATAGGTATCTAACTTCTAGGGTTTTCCTGCAAACCTAACAACTGGAGAGCTTTTCTGTGGATTTGATTTGTTGGGAAACATGATCTAAGAACCTCAGTTAAGAATAGGAAAACTAGACCAGTTTACATGTTCCTGTTCTGCAGATTTATGGGGATCCTGAAGCAGCTGACATAGTGTTCACTTGCGGAGCGGATATTGTTGTCGTGGGCATTAACATCACAACTCAAGTCACTTTAACAGGTAGCCTATTCCTCTTCTATCTTCATCAATCGCTTCTGTGGTTAGTTTTTTAATATGTGTTTCTCACTTCTCGCTCACTGATGCAACCTCACCATGATAACAGATGCAGACCTCTCTGAATTGAGAAATACCAGAGGAATGCATTCACAGTTCTTATGTGACATGATTAAGTTCTACAGGGATTGGCATGTTAAATCTGATGGAGTCCATGGTAAGCCTTGCCTTCTTCCCATTCTCTATGCGACTTTCAGGGATGTTTCAGGTGGCTTAACTTTTTATTTCTCGCATTCAGGAATTTTTCTCCATGATCCGGTTTGTTTTGCTGCGCTAGTTAGGCCAGACCTTTTTACTTTCAGGAAGGGGGTTGTCAGGGTTGAGACACAGGGCATCTGTGTCGGGCACACGTTGATGGACCAAGGATTGAAGAAGTATCACTACACCTGCTCTAAATTTGCTTCCCTTTCTTATTTTAGATCTCTTTTATTCAGCTATATGCTCATCATGCAGGTGGAATTCAAGTAACCCTTGGTCAGACTACTCCCCAGTTTCGGTTGCATGGACTGTTGATGTGCCGAAGGTTCTTGCATATATCAAGGAGTTGCTTATGAAACCCTGAAAGCTAGAGACATTAGCTGTATTTCGTGTAACAGCTATTTATCCAGGCCCTTGTTGGGATCTGCCGTGAAAAAAACTTGAATACTGTATGCAAGACATCCAATCTCAAATTTATTTTACCATTCTGTCGCTACAAATATCCCTGTTACAATTTATATGTTTCACAATTTCATTACTGATTCGGCAGGGAAAACTTCTGTGCTGCTTCAGTTCATGATACTTTACAAAGTTGAAGTTTTAGTCGGTATCAAGTTGTGTGAGGTCAGTGAAGCTTTTAGGATGCATGTGTCTGTTATAAATGATCTGCAAGCAAGTTCAATAACCTTATTATGGATAAATTCCAATTTCCTGTTCTAAAAAAAATTTAAAATGGATTCAAACCCGTTGAATACAATTAAATTCTCAATGAACATCTCTACTATAAATGAACTGTTGTAAGTTCTGTTTGAAAACTGGTTGCCGATTCATATACCAGATATTTGAGCTCTATTTCACCAGTAATCACCACAAGAGCAGGATCCATCTTTGAAGTGATGAAACCGATTCGAGTCTCTCACAACAATCTCCCTCTCTTCCATCGCCGACACCATCTTGATCACATTATGACAGTCGCCGCACACCCTCAGGTTCTTCACAATCTGCAGTGGAGTCCCTGGAGGCGTGGCTATCAGTCCAAAGGCGAGTGCCAGCCTCTCGCTGTGCTGCGCCAGCGTCGCCTCCTTGTGCTCCTCTTCCATATCACGAAGCACAAACTCCGTATTAGGCCTGTATCCTTTCTCCTTGAGACGAGCCATCATCTCTTCAACCTTCGCCTGTATCCTGTCCAGTGCAGGATGAGATGCATCCGAAGCGAGGAACGAATGCACCTTGTTCTTGATCTGAATCCAACTGATTCCGGCCTCCTTCTTCACCTTCTGCTCGTCCATCAGCTTTCTGATCGAATCCCTCTCGCTCCATCTCCCTGCAGCAGCGTACATGTTCGCCAAGAGAACGTAAGCAGCAGAATGGTTAGGCTCCATCCGTATGAGCTTCTTCGCCACGAGCTCCCCAAGCTCTATCTTGCGGTGCACTCTGCAGCCCGCCAGCAGCGTTCGCCACACAGTCGTGCCCGCTTGAAATGGCATGTCCTCTATGACCCGCAATGCTTCTTCAAGCCGTCCAGCTCGGCTGTAGAGATCAACCATGCAGGCATAATGCTCCATCGTTGGGCTAATTCCGTGTTCTTTCACCATCGAATCAAAGTACTTCCGCCCATCTTCCACCAGTCCAGTGTGGGTACACGCCACTATCACGCCGATGAAGGTGATTCCGTCTAGCTCCAGTCCTCGCTCCACCATCTCCCGAAAAACCTCGAGCGCCTTCTTCCCGTACCCGTGCTGAGCGTAGCCAGATACCATGGAGTTCCAAGACACGAGGTCCCTCTCTGATTGCCTCTCGAACACTCTCCGAGCGCTCTCGATGCTCCCCTTCTTCGAGTACATTGTGACTAGAGCACTGCTGACGCAAAGGGTGTCTTGGCACTGATACTTGATTGAAATGGCGTGGAACTGCTTCCCTTGGTCAGATGAAGCAGCCGGGCCAGCGCAGGCGTTGATGGCACTCGAGAATGTGAACTCGTTCGCCGCAGCTCCCTTCCGTGCCATCTCGCTGAACAGCTCGACCGCACCTTCAGAGTCTCCGGCCTGAGCGTAGGCAGCCAGCATTGCGGACCAAGTGACGATATCCTTCTCTTTGATCCTCTTGAAGACCGACATGGCCTCGTACGTGTTCCCGAGCTTGGAGTAGGCAGCGAGCAGCGCCGTTCCGACTGAAGGGCAGCAGAGATAGTCTGTTTTGATAGCCTGGCAATGGATTTCGAAGGGCGAAATGGTAGTCGGAGGAGCTGTCAGTATCGTCGAGTACGTGAAATCGTTAGGTTGGACTCCATCTCTCATCATTTCGATAAATAAGCTCACTGCGCGATCAGACTCGCCGTTTTGTACAAAGCCACCGATCATAGCGGTCCAAGTGACCACGCTCCGAAGCCCAGAGATCGCTGTAAACAGTTGGAAGGCATCGGACATCATGCAGCACTTGCAGTACACAACAAGAAGAGCAGTCGATATGTTGCAATCTTCACCGTAGCCTTCTTTTGTCGCGCAGCAATGTAGCTGCCGAGCAAAACTGAGATCTTTGAGGTTCGCACACAGCTTGATAGCGGTAACAAAGCTCAGATGGGTCAGCTTATGATCCTCGACTCTCATCCAATAGAACAACCTCAGCGCCTCCAGATCGAATCCATTCAGCACCAGCCCTGCGATCATCGCATTCCACGAGACAGCATCTCGACAATGCTCCATGTCGTCGAACACCAACTTTGCTTCTCGAATCAGGCCACACTTTGAGTACATATTGATCAGGGAATTGCAAACGAATGTGGTCGATTCGAACCCGAGCTTAACCAGCAAGCTATGCGCTCTCCTCCCGATCTCAACCTCTCCATGAGTGGCACAAGAGCTCAGAACACTAGCAAACGTGAACGGGTTCGGCTTGACTCCGTCGCATTGCATCTGTATGAAGAGCTCGAACGCAGACTCCGCAAGCCCATTCAGAGTGTACCCGGCGAGCAACGACGTCCAAGTGACCACATTTCGCTCCGGCATCGAATCAAACACTCTCCTTCCATCATCCAACGCATCGCATTTCATGTACATGTCGACAAGCGAAGTGCCCACACTCACAGCATCCCCGAACCCGAGCTTTAGGCAAAGCGAGTGGAGCTGCCTACCAAAATATGGGTCATGCAACGATCCGGAGACCTTGAGAATGCACGAAAGCGTGGACTCGTTGACGGGTCCAGAAGCCCGATACGTTCCAATGAAAAGGTTGAGAGCTTCATGGTTGAGATTGTTGCGAGAGTAGTTGAACAACAGGCGATTACATTCGAGCAGGGTTCGTTGCGGGATTTTGTCGAGCAGATGGTGGCCTGGGCTTTGCTTCTGTTGTTTGAGGAGGCCTGCTGCAGTTCTCAGGGTTTGATCTAGATTGCTCTTTTCACTGAGCTTTGTGAGAGGCCTTGGGATCATGATAAATTTGAATTTGTTGCGTGGAGGGAAAAGTAAAAATAAAAGAAGGATCTTTTTTGTTAGAGATCGGGATAAATTTCTTTTTATTTTCTTTGAAATCATAAAATAGGAAACACTATTGGGCCGCTATGGGCCGGGGTGCTAAAAGGAGGACAAAAGGAAGCAAATCAGCCGTTTCAACATATATTCTCAGAGGGTATTTACAGATTTGTCCCTTACATTTTTATAAATTATGATTAGTCCCCAAAATCTTTATATTTAGGATTTAGTCCCAAATCCTCTAAATTAATACAATTTAGTCCCTCCATTAGTTTTTCCATCCAAATAAACGGCAGAATTTAATTTTTACTTTTTTTAAATAATGAAATGACTTAAATACCCCTATAAAGAAAAAGGGGGAAGAATAAAGAGATAGAAGAGAAGAAAAAAGGGGAAGCCAATAAACCCATTGAAGAAAAGGAGAAGAGAAGAGGAAGAGGGAAGGAGAAGAGATGAGGAAGAATGAAGAAAAGGAGAAGAGATGAGGAAGAGGAAAGGAGAAGAGAGGAGGAAGAGGGAAGAAGGAATTAAGAATGGGTAAAATGGAAAAATCAGATCAAAAAATAAACTGGACTAACGGAAGTTAGAGAGGAGAACTAAATTGTAGTAATTTAGATGATTTGGGGGACTATAAGGAACTAAATTATAATTTATAAAGATGTAAGGGACAAATATGTAAATATCCCATTCTCAAATATATTATATATATATATATATATATATATATATATATATATATATATATATATATATATATATATTTTTTTTTTTTTTTTTTTTTCTTCCCCGGAAACTTATTAAAACAGAATTTGAATCACTACATTCTCTCATATCAGAGTCCAGAAATATCCTTCACTATAAGCTCTAATAAGTATCAGTGCATATGTTTTCTTCTTTCCAAATATGATGCACATAACTTATAGAAATTGGTGCATCAGGAAGTAAAGGATAGCCTCTTGTACTATATAGTGCTCGCAAAACAAGGTGAAGACATCCATGTATCCCTTTTAACACAAAATGTCCAAGAATTATATTAACCGCTCACACAAGTTACAGTCAAGAAGCTCTCTATGCTAATCGACTTCCTACTATCGTTCCTGACACTAGAGCTCTATAAAGCCCTCTTATCTTACAAAGAACCATCAAAGTTGCAGATACCCAAATGGATGCCCATTTTATATACGTACTGAGGTAAAGGAAATGGTTAAACATCTTTCTCTACTATTGTGGGGAGTTTCCAATGTTAGATTAATTTTTGTAATTAATCTATGATTTGGAGCCACACATGTAGACAATTAAAATGTGTGTGCTATCATTTAATTAAGCCAAGTCTAAATTTTGTGGTCTAATTAATAATTGATTAATTGACTTAAAGGGTATAATAGTCATGAGATTATTGTGTAGATACCATTAGATAATTATTACTTCTATGAGGGGTAGAAGGGTAATTATGGTAAAAATTATAACTGCCCTAACAGTTTATAATTAGGGTTATGGTCCTGTCCCCGTTCTACCATGACGTATTCTGATTTCTCAAAATCCTCTCAGAGAGAATTTTAAGCAAGGATCTGGTGGCTAGAATTGGAAGACCATAACACAAGGATTCTCTTCCCGTAAGATTTCTATATCAATGGATTTAGGTATGCTTCCGGTTTTAATTTTGTACTCATGGTATTAATCAGGAAATTCAAGAATATACAAAATTTATTTTCTTTTATTTCGGATTTATAAATTAGTAACAATTGGTATCAGAGCCTACTCCTTGATTAATTCCTTGAGTAATCAATTGAATTTAAAGTTTTGTACTGTTCATAATTTTTTTTTATTGTACAGAATTCGGATTCTACTGTTCATAAAAAAAATATTTTTTTTTTACTGTACAGAATTCGGATTTTACTGTTCATATAAATTTTTTTTTTACTGTACAGAATTCGGATTTTACTGTTGATTAAAAAAAAATTTAATTGCAAATTTATGATATTAATATTTAAATTATTGATCTAACACTTTAAATAGGCTAATTAAAGCAAGAAATCACCAAAGTGACATCTCTCGTGTAGATTAGTTTGTTCGGAGTGTTAGATATTTGTGTGTATGTGATTCATGCGGATATTGACTGGCCCAAAGGAAAGTTAATATTTGGCCGAATTACACGCACACCAGTGGTGATAAATATTTGATGATTATAAATGTAACCTAATGTGAATAATACATCAATCCAAAGATAGGTTTTTTATTTGACATAACTTATCATCAATATTTGATCACTACAACAAGAGTACCACTTACAGTTAATATTACTGTCCAAAGACTTGATATTAATGTTGTGCTAGGTATATTGAAATGTCATAATTTGTTTTTTAAATTTAAAAATTAAGTGTTTAATTGGTTGTTTTATGTGAGCATAATGGTTTATTCGATTTATTTTATTTTTGTTCTCTATTCAGCTTTTATGTCTGCTACTTCTGTATCTGCCAACATGAGCAATGTCCCTATATTAAATGGGACTAATTTTAAGGACTCGAAAGAGAATATGATGATTCTCTTGGGCTGCATGGATCTAAACTTAGCCTTGAGAATGCCCAAACCTAATGAACTCAATGAGAAAAGTACTCAGTAGGATGAGATTTATTGGGATAAGTGGGAGCGTTCAAATAGGCTAAGTCTTATGATTATGAAGCGCGGAATTCCAGAAGTTTTTAGGGGTGCAATAATTGATAAGGTTACCAATGCCAGTGAGTTCCTTGCAGAAATTCAGAAACGTTTTGCTAAAAACGATAAGGCTGAAACAAGCACGCTTTTAGCAAGCTTGATTTCAATGAAGTATAAAGGCAAGGGTAATGTTCGGAAGTACATCTTGGAGATGTCTCATCTTACTTCAAAACTTAAGGCTCTGAAACTCGAGTTATCTGATGATTTACTTGTACATCTGGTTCTCATCTCTCTTCCTACACAGTTTAACCAGTTTAAGGTTAGTTATAACTGTCAAAAGGAGAAATGAACTCTTAATGAGCTCATTTCATTTTGTGTGCAAGAGGAAGAGAGATTGAAGCAAGATAGGACCGAAAGCGCTCACCTGGCTAGCACTTCCAAGGATAAGGGCAAACGAAAGAATAAGAATAATAATGTTGCTGCTTCTAAGGATTCAGAACAAAAGAAACAAAAAGATGAGGCAACATGTTTCTTCTGTGGCAAGCCTGGACACACTAAGAAGGAATGTATCAAGTATGCCGCTTGGCGTATTAAGAAAGATACGTTTCTTACTTTGGTCTGTTCTGAAGTTAATTTAGCTTCAGTACCTAGAAACACATGGTGGTTAGATTCTGGTGCTACAACTCACATTTGTGTTTCTATACAGGGTTGCCTGAGTTACCGAAAGCCAAGTGATGCAGAAAAATGCATCTATGTCCGAGACGGCCAGTCGGTAGAAGTAGAGGCAATAGGGCACTTTAGATTATTATTGAAAACTGGTTATTTTTTGGATTTGATAGATACTTTTATTGTACCGTCTTTTAGACGGAATTTAATTTCAGTTTCTGTTTTGGACAAATCAGGTTATTGTTGTTCATTTGGAAACAATAAATTTACGTTATCTATTAATTCAAATATTGTTGGAACCGGTTTACTTAATATTTATGATAATTTATATTTGTTGGAAACTATTTTGTCCTATAATGAAACCTTGCATGTGGAGTCACGAGGTACAAAGCGTAAATTGAATCAAGATAATTCGGCCTCATTGTGGCATAAACGCCTAGGTCACATCTCTAAATCAAGAGTTGAGCGACTTGTGTCCGATGGGATTTTGGAATCACTTGACTTTTCGGATTTTGATATTTGTGTCGTGTATTAAAGGAAAACAGACCAAAACAAAGAAATTAAGTGCCAATAGAACTACAGACGTCTTAGAATTAATTCATACGGATATCTGTGGACCATTCCCTACGGCATTTTGGAATGGTCAACAATACTTTATAACATTCATAGACGATTATTCAAGATATGACTACCTATTTCTTATACATGAGAAATCACAGTCATTGGACGTGTTCAAAACATTTAAAGTAGAAGATAAGTTACAACTCAACAAAAGAATAAAGAGCGTCAGATCTGACCGTAGTGGTGAATACTATGGCAGATATGACAGATCAGGAGAATAACGTCCAGGACCGTTTGCTAAATACCTAGAGGAATGTGGGATCGTCCCTCAATACACCATGCCAGGATCACCTAGCATGAATGGTGTAGCAGAAAGACGAAACCGAACTCTTAAGGATATGGTAAGAAGTATGATTAGTCATTCTACTTTACCAGAAAAACTCTGGGGTGAAACAATCAAAACGACAATTTATATCCTGAATCGGGTACCAACTAAAGCGGCTGCTAAAACGCCTTATGAGTTTTGGACGGGTCGAAAGCCCAGTCTAAAGCATTTTCATATTTGGGGATGTCCAGCTGAAGCGAGACCTTATAAGCCTCATGAAAGGAAATTGGACTCTAAAACAGTTAGCAGCTACTTTATTGGCTATGCGGAGCGATCAAGGGGTTTTAAATTTTATGATCTTGCTATTGGATCAATTTTTGAGACGGGAACTGCAACATTTTTTGAGGATGTTGTGTTTTGGGGGAGAAATCATGCTAGAAATATTATTTTTAAGGAGGAAGAGGGATCCGATGTTGCTTTTGACAATGTACATGTTTCAATACATATCATTGATTAAGAAGTAAATTTGGATCCTCAACCAATAGACAATATTGTTCAACCCTTAAATCCAAATGATGAAATTATTCCTGAAGAACAAACTCAACAATCTCAAGATAATACGCCATTAAGGCGATCCACTAGAGAAAGGAAAAGTGCAATTCCGGACGATTATATCGCATATCTTCAGGAACATGAGGAAGAAAGTGGAATGATGGAAGATGATCCAATCAACTTCCATCAAGCTATGAAAAGTTTCAACTCTCAGAAATAGTTTGAAGCCATGAATGAAGAGTACAAATCAATGCAAGATAATAAAGTTTGGGAACTTGTCTCATTACCAGCTGGTGCGAAACCCATTGGTTGTAAACGGATATTTAAAACCAAACGGGATTCAAATGGTAATGCACGTCTTGTAGCTAAAGGTTTTACTCAAAAGGAAGGAATTGACTTCAAAGAGACCTTCTCTCTAGTTTTTACGAAGGACTCCTTCAGGATAATCATGACACTAGTTGCACATTATGACCTTGAGTTACATCAGATAGATATTAAGACAGCGTTTCTCAATGGCGATATTGACAAAACAATTTATATGGTACAACCAGAAAACTTTGTGTCGGAAGACTCAAAGAATATGGTTTGTAAATTAACTAAATCCATTTATGGGCTCAAGCAAGCTTCTCGTCAGTGGTACTTCAAGTTTCATCAAATCATTGTCTCGTATGGTTTTGAGGCAAAACTTATGGATGAATGTGTGTATCACAAATTTAGTGGGAGTAAGTATATTTTCTTGGTTTTATATGTCGATGACATATTGCTAGCCACAAATGATATAAGGATATTGCACGACACCAAGATTTTTTTGTCAAAATATTTTGAGATGAAAAGATCTTGGTGACGCCTCCTTTGTGTTCGTCGCAAAAGTTCCTTTGCTTCCTTCCATTGAATAAGCTTGAATTATAATGAAAGTGAACAAGATAAAAAAGAACAAACGAGAGGATTTTATAATTCAATCTCTCTCTTTTACAATATAATCGTGGGATCAGTGGCGATGGGATCTATAGTAGTTCCTTTGGACGATCGGTACGTCGAAATTTTCTCTCTTGAAGATATCGGTCGACTGTAGATGATCTTCTCCGGTCTTTCCCGAGCTCAAGACTCTGTGCGTAACTTGAATTCTCTAAGAACCGAAAGGAAGAAGAAGAATACCCCTGACTTCAAGGCTCTCTCGCGTACTTGAATTGCCAAAGGATTCAAATGAAGACAATTGCCGAAAAGAAGATCCTCAGAGTTTCACCAGGAAGGTATTTATAGCCCCAGGTTAATGCAAGAGTTTCTATCTAAATAGAACTCGCATTCATCAAGGATTCCAATCAAAACGCGGGCTATTGATCATCTCCGCGTTTCACTCAAACGCGAGGCTAATATTAGCCAGACTGCGGAATCAACGCGGAGCTATTAAACATCTCCGCGTTTTGTTCAAACGCAAGGTTAATATAATCACACGCGGGGCTACTGAATTGGCTCCGCGTTCTGTTGTGAAAAATCCTTTTATCTTTAGAATTTTTCACTGCCAACAGAACCCCCTCCAAAGTTTTCAAAATGGCTTAGAACTTAGCAGATTTTGAAATACTTTGGATCTTTTAAACTAAAACGCGGAGTTAGAATACCAAGTCTATCTCGCGTTATTGCTCACTTACGCGGAGCTAATCAGCTTCACTTTGTCTTCAGTGAAATGAGTAATTATGTCATTAATTACCCTGAATTTCTACGCCGAATACCAAACTACGGAAATTCTGTTTAAATAGAGCTCTCGGCTCATCTTCTTCTTCATCCGGAGATTTTTGAAGAGTTCTCAACTCCTGCAACTGCATGAGCGATGTCAACGGGCGATCTTCAATTGATCTCCCTTTAACTCTCCATAGATTTTCATCATTAGGATGTCATTTCAGAAGAGTTTTGCTAGACGCACGTTGGCCGGCGTTAATGGCAGCAGCCGTGAAAGTAGATGCGCGGCGAACCAGTCTATGCAGCTTCTTCCGAAGGTAAAAACCTTAACTCTTGGGCTTCTAAGAACCATCTTGAGATGTTTTGGCTTGGTTTAATCCGGCCAATTGTTTACTTTACAGGCAAGATCGTCGTTCTCCGGCCGTAAGGCTTAAAGGAGAAGGAGAAGGCAGAGAGGAACTCTGTTCTTTTTCTATGCGAAGTTATCGCGTCATCCCTGCACTTGAAACGCTGGGCTTATCTGACTAGCAGTCTCGATGAATCTGTGAGGCTATCTTTGATTAGCAGTCGCGATGAATTGCGAGACTATCTTTGATTAGCAGTCGCGAGGAATTGTGAGACTATCTTTGATTAGCAGTCGCGAGGAATTTGCGAGGCTATCTTTGATTAGCAGTCGCGAGGAATTTGTGAGGCTATCTTTGATTAGCAGTCGCTTCATGTCCCGAGGCTATGAAAGAGAAGGAAACAACAGAAAGAAACTCTATCCTTCCTTTACGCGAAGTTATCGCGTCATCCTCTGCGTTTAAAGCGCGAGGCTATTTCTTCAACTGCACGCGGAGTTAGTTTAGCTTCGCGTTTTCACACTTTTAGAAACTCTGTTCCTTTTGCAGTAAGTCTAATCCTTTCTGAAGACGAGTGTATGCGGGTCCATCGATCTTCATCAGCAAAAGTAACTCTAAGGAAGCCAGAAGCATATGCTTTACAACATAGTTGCAGGTTTCAAGCTCTGGCTCCGAGAGATAAACTCTTGAAGGAGCCGTAAGCTCAAGTAAGGAATTGCAGCACTTGCAGTTCAGTTTGTGCTTCAATGCAGCACTTGCAGTTCAGCTTGTGCTTCATTGTAGCACTTCCCTTTCTTCTCGTGCTTCATTTCAAATGAGATCCAAATTGGCATTTGCAGAGGAGATCTTTTGCATATAAACCAGGGAACCGAGCTTCAACACCCCGTAGAGAAGTCTTACTGTTTGGTTATTGATGAGTTGATCATGTAAAAGTTTTTGGGAGAGCTATAACTCCTTCTTTGTAATCCTTTCTTTTTTATTAATAAAGGCAAATTATTTTCCTCTCTATCTGTTGGCTTCAATAATTTTGCTTGCTCAACAAACAGATGGTCAATAATTTTGGAAAAATAGTCTAAGGCTCTTCTGCGTAACTTAGACTACTAACACCCAAATGATTGGATAAGGATCATTTTAACTTAGATAGAAGCGCCTAATTGCACTCACCAAAAATCCAAGTTTTTCATAAGAACGCGAAGCTAAGACATCGGATTATTCTCGCGTTTTTGAACAGTTGCGCAGAGTTAATAACTTCGCGTTTTCCATCCTCACGCGAGGCTAATTGACTTCGCGTTTTGGAGAGTAACTGACCAGTCATTTTCTCCGAAACTCACACCGAACTCTAAGAGGCGGTTTCTTTCATTTAAATGAAATCTCTATTCCTTATCCTTCTCACTCTGGTCGAGAATTTTTCAGAGACTTAGAGATTCAGGCGATTATAGTTCAGGTGACCCGAGCTTTTTCCGACCGAGTTTCTCCCGATTTCCCATCGATTCTCCTCAGCAATGGCACCCAAAACTCGTGCTACTTCTCGCGCGGCTCCATCATCGGCGACTGGCACAAGCAGTGGTGGCGGCGGCCATGGCAGCGACACGCCAGCCCACATTTCGCCTATCGGAGGTAAGAATCTCTCCATCGAGACTTTTTAGAACATTTCTAGAGTGATTTGGCTTAATTTTAACTGATTAATCAACTCTTTTACCGGCGAGATCGCCATACTCCTTCTGTAAGGCTTGGAGAAGAAGAAAAGTCTCTGACTTTCTTCTTACGCGAAGTTGTCGCGTCATCCTCGCGTTTTGAAGGGGGGGCTATTTGATTTAGCAGTCGCGCTGAAATGCGAGGCTATTTTAAGTAGCAGTCGCGCTGAAACGCGAGGCTATTTTGAGTAGCAGTCGCACTAAAACGCGAGGCTATTTTGAGTAGCAGTCGCGCTGAAACGCGAGGCTATTTTGACTTCTGCGCAGTCTAATCTTTAGCTTCGCGCGGCGCTATTCTTAGCTTCGCGCGTCTCTACTTAGAGAATTTTTCTGTCTTATAGAAACTTCTCTAACTCTAGTGCTTCTTTTTGCAGTAGGGTATTCGATGGAGGCTCTTCCCCACAAGAACTACTTCGGCTTTGCTGGTTCTGATCCTTCAGGCCAATTTCGCTTCACCACTATCTTGGCTTCATATAAGCCAGATCCGAAGGAGCGCAAGGAGAAGTTGATCAAGTATCACCCCACTACTGCTCGAGAAATTATAACTGATGCAGCCTTCGAAACTTTGAATAGAGAGGCGATGGAGAAACCCACCTTCCTCTTTGGAGACCAGATGGATCAATCAGATGAGATCCTTTTGAAGAGGAGTGCGTTTAGTTATATAACTCAGGCGAAATGCTGATGTTTCTGCCTAGAATGGATCGTAGCTATCCCCTGGTCTATCTTCAGAGGCTGGCGATGCTTCGGGAATTAAAGTGGGGACTAACTCAAGAGTAAGATGGCGTCCCAACGGGCAAATTTGGTGCACAAGGGGTTTATCAAGATGGTCCCCCCAGATGCATTACTGGCTTGCTTCCAGGCCGATTTGGCAAGGAGCTTCCAGTAGGAGAAGTCCTATCTCGTGCCCGAACTTTCTTGACCGAGTTCTTGGCAAGAGATGGTCAATACCCGGCTAGTGATTTCAGAATGCCTGGCTGGGTTTACTCCTCTAACAATATGTGGTGGGCCCGCCTCGTTCAGTACATGCTGGATTCCCACGAGCCCATTTTAAAGGATATTGGCTTGTATAAAGCCATCAGGAATGTCCAATTCGGGTTTCCCCAGAGTGCTTATCACTTTGACTGCCTCTTGGAGATGTATAACCCTGAGACTTGTACTCTCTTTACACCAGTGGGTGAGCTAGGGTTTGCCCTCCACGAGATGTTCGAGGTTTCCGGGCTTTCCATGGGTGAAGTCTCTTATGAAGAATACATCCCTTCCACTGAGGAGTTAAACATATTAATGGCTAAGGATGAACGTGTCTATGCCACATACTGGGAGATGATGTGTCATTATCATATTTGCGCTGACCTGACAGGTGCGCATAATCACGGTATCAGCCACAAGAAATGGGCCGAGTACCTCTTTGCCAACTTAAATTCTAAGGATAGCTCGGCCACTATCCATGCTCATTCTCCTGTCCCCATCTCAGAGATTGACCAACGTGTAGCCAGGGGCCATTACCGTTTGTATTATACTACAGACTACAATGAGAACGGATACGGTCCCGGTACTTCATTCAAGAGCTATCACTATCAAGCCCAGTTTCCAGTTTCCAACAGAGGTCTCATTGCCGGGTTTTTGATGCTGTGGCTTAAGAGATGCGTCGTGCCATCGTTGCCCAAGGAAGCAATTGCAATGACCTTGGTATATCCAGCGGTTCTTCTTGCATATTGCCGACCCCTTGGACTTCTTCCTGCAATGGTATGCAATCTGCAACATGGATTGCGGACACTCTATCATGATTTTCTCCCCACTGTTAAGGTCAAGGGGAAAGGAAAGGGCAAGTCGAAAGAGATTGCCTAGCCGAAAACTCCAAATCCTAGGGTGGAGATGCCCTACACCTATTTGATGGCGTGGCTCATCTTGCACTGTCATTCTTTAATGAGTGCACCAGAGCGTCGTTCGGGCGAAAAGTGCTTCTTTGTAGAGCTGTATGAACGCTCTTCATGGAAGCAGAATTATATGTCTCAAATTCGGAAGACTCTTCGTGGCTTTCAGAACTATGAGATCTTCCGGTGTTTCCCCGACTTCCCTGGCGGAGAATATGGGTTGAGGCTGAAGGACGCCGTAGGAGCAGATAAGTTCACTACTTTATCTGCAGGAGCGTTCTGGTGGCTTCTTAACATCCGTCCCGGACACTTGGTGTATCGTCAAGATCTCAGGTGTCGGATCGAGCCATACATTCCGAGTCGCTTTGCTCGCCAGTTTGGATACTCCCAACTTTATGTGGGCAATCCAAATAAAGATCTTGCTCACAAGGGGAATTTATACGAAGGCGCTCGTGGCTGGTTCCATTTTGCAGCGGGCGGAACCGAGGCTGAATTCTCCTTGCCCCAGAAGGCGCCAGAATTGGCCACAACTCTCTGCTTCTGCAACTGGTTCAGCATTGCGAATGCTGACGTGCCCGGCTTCTCTCTCAATCGCAGTTGTTGCAAAGAGATTGAAGCCCTCTACATTAGCCGCCAGGGTGCTTCTAGAGTGAGAATAAAAGGAATGGAAGAATTCCTTGGCGCCGCGGCTGAGCCTTCAGACGCCAGCGAGTCCGACGATGACGACGATAATGATGATGATAACACTGGTGCTGGAGGTGCTCCCCAACCTGTCGTTACTCGTCCCCGTAGTCCGACTCTCAAGTGCCGCGGTGCTTTAAAGAGAAGGCCGGGTAAGAAGCAAAAATTGGCACAGGAAACTTTGATAGCCTCCCAAGAAGTGGCTGTCGAACTTGCTTCAGACTTGTTGGCTTCAGCTCTACCCCCAGCGTTGGCAAGGGAGGATGAACCTGCTAAAGCTCCAAGTGTCGCTGAGGTTTCGGCTCCTTCGGCCATAGAGCCTGTGGCAGAACCTGTGGCGCAACTAACGGGTAGCGAGACGGGTACATTGCTGGAAACGACAATGGCTCTCCCTTCAAGTCCGACAACTGGACTTGTATCGCCTGGTATGGCCCTTAGCATTTTATCTTTTGCCCGCTATTATTTTAACGTAACACTGCTTTTCTGGTTTTCTGAAATGCAGGTGGTCAACTTCTCTCGCCAATGCACTCAACTACTCAGGTGGAATCTGACGAGAGAGTAGACCATTCTGGTGCTGGTAGCTCTACGAACGATTTTAACGCTGATTATTTCACACCGGCTCCTGCCTCTGTTCCCTCTTCAATTCCCCCCATTGATGAACTTGGGAGTGATGAGAGAACGGAAATTATTATTGCAGCTGCCGCCAAAGAGGCGACATCGTCTCCTAGTATGCCATCTCCAACACCAGTTTGCTCCACTGAGACATTTCTCATGGTCGTTGGCGTGCCTTCTCAGTCAGCGATTTTAACGTCGTCTGTTGTCGTGGCTGCTGAGACACCTGCAACTCCTCCGACTTCAAGCCTTCCAGCAGGAGAGGAGGAGAATTTGAAATTCTCGTTCGAAGATGCTTCTCCTACCGGAGGAGCTTCGGGCGAAGTTATTCCGTCTTCTACTCTTGCCGGCAGGAGTACCCAAGTGATTGGTACTGGTGGTGTTTCCCCTGGGGTCTCCAGCTCTTCCAGATCTGCACTGGCTCTACTGGTTCCCCATATCGTAAGCTTGATGCAGGGGCGGGCTTCTTCTTCTCCAACTCCGGTGGCTGCTGCTTCCTTGCCTGCGACATCTTCCTTGGCATTACCTGCTTTGCCTACTAACACTGCAAATCCTCTCGAAGAACTTTTCAACTTCACTGTCGTAGATTTTATGCGTTTGCTAAGGAGGTGTGTCGAGATGGTTCTTGCTGGCCACGATTTCTTCAACTTCGCACGTCCACTGTTATTCCGCTATCTAGGGAATATTGAAGAAGTTGGTGGACGAGATCAAGCAGCTCCCTACCGGGCCCACCTTGCAGCCTTAGAAGAGCAGGTGACCATGCTACACACACTCCGTCAGGCGGATGTGGAGGCGATCACTGAGATAGAGCTGGCAGACCTGCGGAGAAATGCTGACAGAGCTCCAGGCCTGTCGGGAATCCGTTCTCGGCGACCTGCGGAGGATGGACTCAGAAATTGGGGAAAGTCAGGCTGCCATGTCTAGAGCCCAGGAGACGATTGCCAAGGCTCGGGCCATCTTGATAGAGAATGAACTCCGATTGGGAGAGTCTGTTAAGAAGCGGGAGATGTTACTTATCCAGCAGGAGCAGATTCAGTAGGAAGAGACGGCCAGGAATCGTGCCATAGAAGAGTCTCGTCAGCAACAACTTGCGATAAACGACGATGAGCTACGTAGACAGGCTCAACACACCGTGGAGTCATCTCATCGTCGCAATTTGGACGAGACAATGAATAAATTGAAACTCCTGGGAGACCCATAGCCCTCTCCTGTAGTAAGAACTCCACAAATAGGGGAGAAATAACCTTTTGTGGGTTCTTTTGAGATTCTTTTTTGTACTTTTCACCTTTTTAATAAAAATGACTCTTTTGACTCTTTTATTTGTCGGCGTCAAAACAGATTTGCTTGCCTAACAAATAACTTGTCGTCAAAATGATTTATCTCTCAGGCATCATTTATGCACAATTTTTTTTGAACCGAGGTAAGAGTTTAAGATTTTATGGGATTTTTAGCAAACCCCCAGCTATTAACGGATTTGATTAGCCTTTACCAACTACCGTTTGAATTGGACTAGCCATGTTATTCCCTTCAACATGGTGAGTTGTTGAAGATTTCGTTTGGGCTTAAATGCCAAACTTTTCTTTTTTCCTTTTATCTTATCGGTATTGGGCGATTCATACTTTTACCCCAGAATGATGGGTTGGTGAGAAACTGGTTCTCTTCCCATTGCCTACGGCGTTGGGCAATTCATACTTTTACCCCAGTATGATGGGTTGGCGAGAAACTAGTTCTCTTCCCATTGCCTAGTTGGCATTGGGTAATTCATACTTTTACCCCAGTATGATGGGTTGGCGAGAAACTGGTTCTCTTCCCATTGCCTAGTTGGCGTTGGGCAATTCATACCTTTTAGGTCAGAGGCGCTAAACTGCGCATGCCTAAAAGAAAGATTGGTGGCTGTTCAAACTTGAGAACTGGCACACCAGGTTTAGGTCAGCGGCGCCAAACTGCGCATGCCTAAGAAAAGACTGGTGGTGGTTCAAACTTGAGAACCAAACAGGAGGCGGTTCAAGGCTCTCTCGCGTAACTTGAACTGGGCACACCAAACACACCAGGTTTAGGTCAGAGGCGCCAAACTGCGCATGCCTAAGAAAAGACTGGAGGTGGTTCAAACTTGAGAACCAAACACACCAGGTTTAGGTCAGAGGCGCCCAATGCGCATGCCTAAGAAAAGAAGACGCGTATCTCCAGGGATACTAAAAATAGTATTTCTTCAGAAACTTGCCATTGATCGGCATCATCATCCTGTCGCCATCTTGATTCATTAAGCGATAGGCTCCACTGGAGTATACTGTCTCCACAATAAATGGTCCTTCCCACTTGGGTTCAAACTTACCCTTAGTCTTGTGGGTTAGCACCATTGGCCAGCCAGAACCAAGTCTCCTTACTTAAATGTCCTTGGTTTAACGTTCTTATTGAACGTTTGAGATATTCGGGTTTGATACAACTCAATTTGTTGTTGAGCCCTAAGACGTTTTTCATCTAACGCCTCTGGTTCTTACCATCTTTGTTGATGGCGCTCTTCTGTCGTCTAAAACCACTCTTAATGATGGTATCTAGATTTCAAGAGGCAAGACAACCTCACTTCCATAAACCAAAGAGAACGGGGTAGTTTTGGTCTGGGTGCGAACGGTGGTGCGATAAGCCCACAAACATTCTCCCAACTTTTCATCCAAATCTCGTTTATTGGAAGAGACGAACTTCCGAAGGAGTTTGATGATCGTCTTGTTGAAAGCTTCTGCTAACCCATTAGCCGCAGGGTTATATGGTGTAGAAGCGATATCTTTGATTCTGAACTTATTGCAGAATCTGGAGAATCCCTGACTAATGAATTGCGGACCATTATCATGAATGATCCGTCGAGGGATGCCAAATCAGTAAATGACATGATGCTTGATAAACTTGATCACATATGTCGTTTTCACCTCTTTCATGGGCACAGCTTCGACCCACTTTGAAAAATAATCGGTTATTGCAAGAATAAACCGGTGTCCTTTGGATGACGGGAGAGTTATAGGACCCACAATATCCATCCCCCATGCTTCAAATGGCCAACTTGCGACGGTATTGTGCAAGTATTCTTGGGGTTGATGAATAAAATTGGCGTGAACCTGGCATGCATGGCATCGTTTAGCGTATGCCATTGTTTCCGTGATCATATTCGGCCAGTAGTACCCTAGCATTTTTATACGGTCTCCGAGTTTTGGACTGGGCTGATGAGCTCCACATACTCCATCGTGAGTTTCTCTCAGCACTTCTTTTGCTTCTGCTTTTGATATGCAGCGTAGCAGTAAACCGTCTCTTGACTTTCTATACAAAGTCTGAAGGTTATGGTCATAATAAAATCTCTGGGCCTTCCTCTTTATCGAGGTGGCTTCCTTTGGATCTTCTGGTAATATCCCATGTAAAGCATAATCCACAAACGGAAATCGCCAATCACGTGGCTCTAACTTTAAGCCTATCTGGCATACCTCTTCGGCTTGAGACACCGCGTCTGGGTGGAGAAGTTCTCTGCTACCGATGGTGATGCTTTTAGCTTCACCTGGCGGGATTGCCAGTGTTGTGGCTAACGCGGCAAGAGCATCTGCATAGACGTTCTCATTTCGAGATACGTGGTATATGTAAAATTGTTCAAAGTATCCTGCTAGCTCAATAACTAGCTGATGATAGGGGATGAGGGTTTCATGTCTGACTTCATACTCACCTGTCATCTGATTGACGATGAGCTTAGAGTCTCCATATGCCTCTAGATGGTTCACCCCCAGCTGCAGAGCTATTTTTAAGCCAATAATGAGCGCGTTGTATTCCGCTACATTATTCGTGCACGGTTCTGTTAATGAGTAACCATTAGGCAATATATGTTTATGTGGGGATATAAGCACAACCCCCACTCCAGCAGCAGATCGTCTCGCGGCACCATCAAAGAACATTTGCCAAGGCTGTTCTCCGGTAACTGTGTTGACTTCTGATGTCTGCTTTAATTTGGACCAAATTGGATGATCTGCAAGAAAGTCGGCGATTGCCTGTCCCTTCATAGCCTTTTGAGGGACAAAATGTATGTCATAGGGCGATAGTAATAGTGCCCATTTTGCCAATCGGCCATTTAAGGATCCCGATTTGGTCATCAGAATCTTCAAGGGGTTAACCCGTGATATGACATGAATTGTTTGCCCCGAAAGGTAGTGTCGCATTTTCTGAACAGCAAACACTAGGGCTAAACATTCCTTTTCAATCGAGGTGTACCGCTGTTCAGCCCCAATCATTGTTCTGCTTAAATAGTAGAGGGCATGTTCATGGCCGTGCTCATTATATTGAGCAAGTAATGCTCCTAAAGCATTATCCATGGCCCTTACATATATAAGGAAGGGCTGCCCAGGGGCTGGTGCCATTAGTACAGGAGCCTTAGTAAGGTACTCCTTGACGTCATCAAATGCCTGCTGACATGCCTCATCCCATATGAAAGACACTCCCTTTTTCATAAGTTTTGAGAATGGCTGGCATCGTCCAGATAAGTTGGAAATGAAGCGTCGAATATAGGCGAGCTTTCCTTACAACCCCCTTAATTCTTTAAGATTACGGGGTGACGGCATTTCGCTGATCGCCTTCACCTTTTCAGGGTCGAGAAAAATTCATTTTGAGGTAATTATGAACCCATGGAATTTCCCGCTGGATACCCCCATGAACGACTTGGTAGGATTCATCTTCAGCTGATGTTTCATCATAAGATCGAAGACCAGTCTTAAATCGTGAAGATGATCTCCTTTGTTTTTGCTTTTGACTGCTAAGTCATCCACATAGCATTCCACTGTTCTGCGCAGGTGTTCTTTGAATATGACACTCATTGCGCGTTGGTAGGTGGCACCTGCGTTCTTTAATCCGAATGACATCACCGTATAACAGTATACCCCCAGCGGCGTTCTGAAAGCTGTATGCTTTTCATCATCCGGGTGCATTTTAATTTGGTTATAACCTGAGAAGCCATCCATAAAGGACATCCTCTAATAACCGCAAGTATTATCAATCATCACATCGGTGATGGGGAGTGGAAATTCATCCTTGGGACATGCAGTGTTCAGATCTCGAAAATCGATGCATATCCGGATTTTGCCATTCTTTTTGCGAACTGGCAATATGTTAGCCACCCAATCTGGGTGTTGCTCATCGCGGATGAATCCGGATTGTATAAGCTTGTTGACTTCAGCAACTATCGCCTCCATCAGTTTCGGTCGAAAACGCCTTTGCTGTTGTTTGACAGGCTTAGCATCTTCTTTAATATTTAACCGGTGTGTGGCAATTTGAGAGTCAAGCCCAGGCATATCTTCATAACTCCATGCGAACACATCTATATACTCTTTGATAAGAGATATAAGTTCCTCCTTTTCTAAAGGAATTAGTGTGTCGCTTATGAAGATGGGTTTCGGATTTTCTTCCATTCCCATATTAACTTCTATTAACTTGTCTTCTGTGGGCGGGTCACGCTGTTCAAAGCGGACATCCCAGAGAGTATCCATATGCCTAGCCCAAGTATCATCTTGAACGTCAATTGGTTTCTCGTCGCTTTTTGGCGCGGCTGAAACCATATTGGCTGTTAAAGATTGAAACCAAGCACCGGTACTTATATCCGAATCATGGTCGGGTGAAGATGTTTCTTCTTTGGCCGAAGAACTCTCTTCATCCTTGGATGGCGATGAGGGTGGAGTAGACACATAGCCCAACCCCCTGCGGGTCTTTTGATAATAATCAGGGCTCTTTCCTCTCGGTCTAAACGAGGGTATGAGATTCCGTCGCCCTTTTCCAAAGTTTAATCCTAGCTTCTGGGTAAAATTATATCCCATTTTCTCCATCATCTGTCGGGACCTTTGCTCATACAAGTGAAATTGAGGTGATGTTTGTTCATCACTTTCACTGCTTTGCCTTTATCGAGGTGGCGTAATTACCCTGCCAAATATGATCGGCTTTTGGGACTTTTGTCGGGAAGGTACTTTGAAGTAGTGACCTTTTCCCCTAACTATTTTAGACTGAGAGAGGAGGGATGACTTAAGTGGCAAATGATATGCCGCCAGAACTTCAAGTTCGGATAGGTCATCCACTTCAGTGGAAGTACAAGAGGGTTCAGATTCAGTAGCTACAGTATGCTCGTAGACTAAATTTATGTCTTCATTAATAACCCATTCACTTTCTATTACATCCACTATATTATCAAGACTTAAACTAAAATCTAGGTGAGGATTGATTTCGTAATCACCCCCATCATCTTCTCCAAGAAGCTCGTACTCAGTGTCGGCTTCGTTGCCACTGTCCTCGGGCTTTGGAGGTTTACTAGGATCGTCATTGGAAACTTCATGGGCTGGTTTATACAGTGCAGCATCCGTGAAGTGATTCTCCAACCCTTTGAATGGTTGCTTGTCGGCAATTAGCGTCCAGACCTCTCCTTCCTCATCGCAATATTTCATGCATTGGTGGAGGGTCGACGAGACTATCATGTGAGCATGGATCCATGGCCGCCCCAACAGAATGTTGTAGGAGGTGTCTACATCGATGACGTAGCATGTAGCTTCTGTCCTCAAATCCCCGATTTGACATCGGAGTCTGATTTTTCCAAGGGGCCGGCTATTGTTAGCGTTGAACCCGTATATAGTTGTGTTGGTTGGCGTCAGACGATGGAGGGAAATCCCTAACAACTGCATCAACCTTCTGGGCACGACACTTAATGCAGAACCCGGATCAATCTGAATTCGGTCCACCTTTGTGGATCCGACATATCCGGTGAAATATAAAAGCCTGTTGTGCTTTATATTCCTCACCTGCATGTCTTCTGGAGAGAAGATAATCTGTGGGACCTGCCTCCTCACTTGATGACAATGGGAGCAAGGATCTTGTTCTTTATTAGCCGGCTCGACTATCTGAGCTAAGAATGACTCAGAGTTTGCCAAGACCTCTCGTAACGCTTCACGTGTTGATTTTGATAGTCTCAACAATTCATAAAGCGTTACTCGTGCTGGGATGTTGGCCAGCTGAGTAATTATATCAAACTTGAAAGTAGACTCTTTATCTCCTTCATCTCTGACATGTCTCCTCTGGAAACGAGGCCCTTTCTGATTTGCAGGTTTCGCAAGCTCCGCATAGATATCTTTCGGATCTACTCTAGTATAGTCCTTAAGATATGTCTTCCCGGATCGGGTACCTGAAGGGCCTGCCCCATCTTGATGAGTGGCCATAGTTTCGGGCTCCTCTTCAGAACTTGTGAAGGTTCCTAAAACTATATATTCTTCCTTTATATCCGCAGAGATGGCATTAACAACCCGCTTCTTCTTTTGACTTCCTGTAGTAGTCCATTGCTCATCCTCTATCAAATCGGGATGAACCCACATGACTCCCCCTTTTTGGGTCATCACAGGAACAAGTCCTTCTTGGGCTTTGTTATGAGGGTCGAGATTCTTCGTAACCATCTTACTTTTAGAGATTGTGGTCACTCCTGCAAGGAACTCATGGGTTCCAACCACTATGGTTGCCATATTGGCAGTAACCTTCTTATGCTCTTCCTTAAGCGTCAGAACTCCAACTTCTATTAGTGCTTGGATTCTGTTCTTAAGCGAAAAACAATCTCTAGTAGGATGCTCCACGTTCCGGTGATAGAGACAATAGTTAGGATCTTTAGTTTTGCCAGCGTCTTCTGCCTTCTTATTTTCCGGAAGCTTCAACATTCCTTTCTTTTGGAGCAAGTGAAAGAGGATAGGCGTCTGTTCCGTCTTGAAAATGTAATTCCTTTCTTACTGCGGTCTACTTTGCCTTGATCCTCACTGACCTTGAGGCTTCGGCTCTGGCGGAGGACTGGTTTTCTGAGGAGCAGCTTCTGACGACATCGCTGCTTTCTCTTTATTCTTATTGCTGTTGTTTTGGGTATATGACTTACTACCCCCAGCACTTCTTATCCCACGGGACTCTTCAACTCGGCGAATCAAGTCTTCAGCTTGCTCTTCTTGTTTGAGCAGGTCCCTTCACGTCTTAGACTCTACGGCCCCCATTTTGAGGAGCACATTGGTCTTAAGGTTGTGTCGATAAGTTTCGACAAGAGTTTCCTGGATCATTCCGTGTTTGCAATGCACGGACTTCTCCAGGAACCTTTCTATGAAATCTTTGACCTTTTCTTGTTCTCCTTGTTTAGTTGCAAGGAGGGAATGAACCGTAATCTCGGTATCATTCTCGAAGAAACGTGAGAGAAATAATTTCTCTACATCTAACCAGGTATTAATAGTACCTAGGGGCAACTGCATGAACCAGGTAAAGACAGGCCCTCGCAAAGTACTTGCGAAAATCTTGGTCATAACGGGGTCATTTCCCACCAAATGTCCAGCTTGGGACAAGAAGTAGTAGATGTGCTGACTGGGCGATCCCTTCCCGTCATAGGGCTCCAACTTGAGCGGCTTATATTTTGGAGGATAGGGCACCATGTCCCATTCTGATGGATATGGTCTAGAGACCCCTGACTCCTTCAACTCTTTTTTATGCATCAAAGCTTCGAGTTGATTTTGCAATTTTTCAATCTTTTCTCAATGCGGATCATGGAAAGAAAATTTGTCCTCGTCCTCGTGCATCGAGTGGGCTTTCTCCTCCTGTTCTTCTTCATTCGGAGTCTTCTTGCCCTGTTTATTATTATCCTCGACGAACCTTGATAGCATGGCTTTAAGGTCTTCAATCGTCTTTTGTTGCTCGCGAATCATTCTTTCTTGAGTTTCAAATCTCTGATTGATATCATCAGATTTATCTGCCATGTGCGACGCTGACTTCTGTAGTCGAGACGACGCTGAGGAACGGGGCGAGGCTATAGCTGAGTTATCACTGTCCTCGTCAAAAGAACCCCTTGCAAGCCTCTTATAATTTTGAGGCGGGACGGCACCTGATTTAAGTCGAGTGATACGATGAGGTTCTTCATCACTCGATTTCAAATCGTCATCCGTCTCTACAATTGTCTTTCCTTTCCCCACCATGTTGGAGGTTATAGCTCTCCATTGCCACAGGGAAGTAGTCTTTGGTTTCTTCGCATAGTTCTTGTTCGGCTCGATCAATCGATCAAATGCAGATACCCTGCTCTTGCTGCAGCCACAGCTGTCCATTACAACGGACACTGCGGTCATTAATTGCTGGCAGTGACAGATAGGTTCTGCTTGAAGTTGTTCTACGCTTCTCTTCCTGGAGAGATGCTCCCTGAGATCAGTGCCTTTAGCCGTGGAGTCAGGAGGTCCATTCAACTCTTGAGAAGGTCTGGGAACCCATTGAAGCTTCTTGGACTGATTAAGCCTGACTCTGGGGTCGGATCGATCTTCGCGGGGCTTAGGAATAGCCTCGCGTTTCACATTGCGAGCCTGAAGAATAGCTCTGCGCTTATCCACACTAGCCTCGCGTCTCTTGCTGGCTTGGTGAGTCTGCAGAAGTTTAGCTTCTGGAATGATTGCCTCGCGTGAAGGGAAGTTCTTGCACGCTGGCTTATTTTCGCGTTTTACGCAGATCATAGTTTCGCGCCTAGCACGATTTTTACGACTAACAACTATTTGCCAATCGTCCTCGCGTCTCTCGCGAGTGTCATAAATCTTGCGTTTCTCGCAACCAGTACTGGCCACGCGTCTCTCGCTTGGCTCAGTATCAGCCTCGCATGGAGAATCACACGCTGGCTTTGAAGAATTTTTATACTCGCATAACTCGCAAGTGTTGGGTATTTTGCGACTAGTGCAACCCTTACTGGCTTCGCGTCTCTCGCTAGGCTCAGTAATAGCCTCGCGTGGAAAATCACACGCTGGTTTTAAAGAATTTTTATACTCGTGTAACTCGCGAGTGTTGGGTATTTTGCGACTAGCGCAACCCTTACTGGCTTCGCGTCTCTCGCTAGGCTCAGTAATAGCCTCGCGTAGAAAATCACACGCTGGCTTTTCCTTGCTTTTAAGGCAAGTTGTATCTTCGCGTTTAACGCGGTAGAGACTGGTCTCGCGGGTAGCGCGAGCCAGTTTGCGAGGGACCATAGCCTCGCATCCTCTGGTGTTAGCTCCGCGTCCAAGGCGAGCTTTGAGGGCTTTACGCCTCGCTCTCCGGTTCCTGTTTCGGAGTTGGGTTCTGGTCAATCCAGTTCCCAGGTCTTCTTCGACCGTCGGAAGCTTCTCCTCGGCTTGGACTTCTGGTGTGGACTCCGGCGCTATAACCGCAGTCTCCAAGGATCCCCATTTCTCGGTGGATACCTTTCTACCCGTCACTCGGGCATTGGAGTACATACGGCGATAGTGCCGTGTCTCATCCAAGTCACCTGATCCGGAGGAGAGGAACTCCTCGTACTTCTGCTGGTCGATTTCTACAACCAGCGTGTCTACTTCAGATCCGATCATGTCGATGTCCGATTGCGCCACAATCTCTTCATCAGTGAAAGAGATGGCTCCCACTGTGGTCACCAGTTTGTTCGCAGCAGAATTTCCTTTGCTTCCTTCTATTGAATAAGATTGAATTACAATGAAAGTGAACAAGATAAAAAAGAACAAACGAGAGGATTTTATAGTTCAGAGAGGATTTTATAGTTCAATCTCTCTCTTTTACAATATAATCGTGGGATCAGTGGCGATGGGATCTATAGTAGTTCCTTTGGACGATCGGTACGTCGAAATCTTCTCTCTTGAAGATATCGACCGACTGTAGATGATCTTCTCCGGTCTTTCCCGAACTCAAGGCTCTGTGCGTAACTTGAATTCTCTAAGAACCGAAAGGAAGAAGAAGAATACCCCTGACTTCAAGGCTCTCTCGCGTACTTGAATTGCCAAAGGATTCAAAAGAAGACAATTGCCGAAAAGAAGATCCTCAGGGTTTCACCAGGAAGGTATTTATAGCCCCAGGTTAATGCAAGAGTTTCTATCTAAATAGAACTCGCATTCATCAAGGATTCCAATCAAATATCTTAGTTTTGATGGAATTCTGATTAGACTTGATTCGGGTATTTGGATAAGCCCAAAATCATAATCTCAATCAATTTGAGATTCTGGTTATCTGCTCACGCGGAGCTTTAATCGCATCAAAACGCGGCCCTAAATAACCAAAACGCGGAGCTAACACGGAGCTATTGATCATCTCCGCGTTTCACTCAAACGCGAGGCTAATATTAGCCAGACTGAGAAATCAACGCGGAGCTATTAAACATCTCCGTGTTTTGTTCAAACGCAAGGTTAATATAATCACACGTGGGGCTACTGAATTGGCTCCGCGTTCTGTTGTGAAAAATCCTTTTATCTTTAGAAATTTTCACTGCCAACACTTTGTTTTATGAATCCAGATACACCGAGATCGTTCTAGGGGTGTTCTAGGATTGTCACAAAGGAACTATATCGATAAAGTCCTCCAAAGGTATGACATGCAAAATAACAAACCAGGTGATATTCCTGTCGCTAAAGGAGACAAATTCAGTCTCAGAGAATGCCCTAAAAATAATTTAGAAATTCAAGAAATGCATAAGATTCCTTACGCTTCGGCTATAGGGAGTCTAATGTATGCTCAGGTATGTACGCATCCGGATATTGCGTACATTGTTGGCATGCTAGGCAGATATCTAAGTAACCCCGGAATGGATTATTGGAAAGCAGCCAAGCGGGTTATGAGATATTTACAGAGAATAAAAGAGTACATGCTTACATATAGGAGATCAGATCAGTTAGAGATCATTGGGTACTCTGACTCCGATTTGCTGGATGCCAAGATAGCAGAAAATCCACATCAGGCTATATTTATCTGTTGGCTGGTGGAGCAATTTCTTGGAGGTCTGCGAAACAGACACTCATAGCTTCATCCACCATGGCAGCAGAGTTTGTAGTATGTTATGAGGCATCCAATCAAGGAATATGGCTGCGAAATTTTGTCACTGGGCTGCGTGTTCTGGATGGTATTGAAAGACCACTGAAAATATTTTGTGACAATAAATCAGCAGTTTTATATTCCAATAACAACAGGAGCTCCACAAAGTCAAAACATATTGATATCAAGTTTCTAGTTGTAAAAGAAAGAGTACAGAGTGGACAGATATCCATAAAACACATTGGAACAAATTCCATGATAGCGGATCCGCTTACAAAGGGATTACCACTCAAGGTCTTTCATGAGCACACTGCTCATATGGGTGTTATCTTATTTGAGGATATTCAAATTTAGTGGGAGTTTGTATTATTTATTGTTTATTGCTCTATATTATGTTTAGATTTTATCTATACATTTGGATTATGTTCTGCAGAAAATAAAGTATTCTGCTTATTACACTCTGTTAAAATTATGCTAAAGCATTGAGCTCAATAAAGTTAAGTAGGACCAGTTGGAAATACGCATGAATAGATCACATTGCATGTAATTTCTATGCTATGCACTCATGATTGATCTATGTCATTTAGCTGTGCTGATATATGTGACCATTGATAGGTCTAGTAACAATTGATGTAACAAAGGTCGCTTTGATCCTATGTCAGTATAGTAAATGGACGAGATTGTTTCGGATATATCCTAAGGACATGATAACAAATTTTGAGCTCATACGGTTAAACACTTTTATTGGATCACATATGTGGACCAGTGGGAGATTGTTAGATTAATTTTTGTAATTAATCTATAATTTGGGGCCACACGTGTAGATAATTAAATTGTATGTGCTATCATTTAATTAAGCCAAGTTTAAATTTTGTGGTCTAATTAATAATTGATTAATTGGCTTAAAGGGTATAATAGTCATGAGATTATTGTGTAGATACCATTAGATAATTATTAGTTCTATGAGGGGCAGAAGGATAATTATGGTAAAAATTATAACTGCCCTAGCAGTTTATAATTAGGGTTATGGTCCCTGTCCCCGTTCTAGCATGACGTATTCTGATTTCTCAAAATCCTCTCAGAGAGAATTCTAAGGAAGGATCTGGTGGGTAGAATTGGAAGACCATAACGCAAGGGTTCTCTTCCCGCAAGATTTCTACATTAATGGATTCAGGTATGCTTCCGCTTTTAATTTTGTACTCATGGTATTAATCAGGAGATTCAAGAATATATAAAATTTATTTTCTTTTATTTCAGATTTGTAAATTGGTAAATTATTTCTATTACGGATTACAACATCCAAAGGGGCACACCATTTTTCCTAGTGAGCCCAGTTTTCTTAGTGAGCCCATCATCTCTTTTGAAAAGAGAGAATATTTCCTAGTGGGCACATCAAAAATGACCAAATTACCCTTCATTCTCTCTCATATTCTCTCCCCACTTCCCCTAAAACCAAATTCTCCAACTCTTCCTTCATAAATTTTTCTTTTCTCCTCTCTAGGGCTGACCACTACAGTCCTTTCCCCCAATAGAGCACTCTCTGGGAGTCGTTGGCGCCGCTCGATATCCACTCCGGTCGCCCGCCATCGCCACTGCTGCAGGTTGAAGGAGAGAGAAGAGCTGAGGTTGAACGAGAAGGTAAGATGGTCCAAAATTTTCAGGGACAATTTTGTTATAAAGTGAAAGTTTTAAAGTGGATTCACTAAAAAAAATGATGTGCGCATTTAGAAACTCCCACTATTGTCCTTTTGCTCATTCTCTTTGGATTTACTTTCCTTTACTTGCGAAGAAAATATACGCAAAAAGGGAGACACGTGACCTCCCACACATCCAGGCGGGAAATTTTATTTACACATGGTAAATTACTTTTTACGTCCAGTTATTCTTTACACCGTCACATTTTAAAATATCACCAATTTATTCTTTATGTTTATTTTTTTTTCAAATTTAATCCTCCCTCTTTCTTCTACTTTTGTCTATCGTCGTAACTGAGCCCTAAAATTCTCAAATTTTCCTCGGAGTTTCAACCAAAAAAAAAAATTAGTAACAAACAAGTGCATATAAAAAAATATAAAAAAAACTAAGAATAATTTTAATCCGTATCCGAGATTTGTTCTCCGACACCGATTGCACTTTGGATTTTTTCTATTTGCTTTAAAAAACTCAAACTCTAAATCTTAATTTCGCTTGTCACAGTAAATCCGAAAATTTTAAAATTCTCCTAACATTCCGAGGAATGCAAATGTAAAAATTTTAGAGAGTCAGAAAATCGATGAGTTTATAGGAGTTGCGTTTTCTTTAAAGATTTAAATAGCAATTTTTTTTTTGGTTTTAGAGAGAGAACAAAGGGGAAAAACGATGACAATATTTTAAATTTTAAGAAGTTCTAGAGATTTTTTGGATTTAAAAGGGTAAGTTAGTTAAGAAAAAGATTAACAAACTTGTAATTATTTGAAAGTTTCAAATCTGTACATCAAGAGTAAATTATCGTGCGTAAATAGAATTTTCCGACTGATACAGATAGGGATAGGGGTAAAGGGATAATTAGGCCATATGGGGCATGGGAAATTCTATTTGCACACGGCATTTTACTCTTGACGCACGGTTTTAAAACTTATAAATAATTACAAGTTTGCCATTATTTTTTTGGACTAACTTACCCTTATAACATCCAAACTAAGACTTTTTAAAATTTAGAACTACCACTCATCGTTTTCCTCCTCTATTTTCTCTCTAAAACCCTAAATGATTTTTTTTGGTATTTAATAAAAACACATCTCCTACAAAATCATCTATTTGATTTTTTAACACTTTAAAATTTTTTACATTAACGTTCCTGAAAAGATTAGAAGAATTTTAAATTCTTTGATTTCACTGTGACAAGTGAAATTTGAGTTTGGAATTTACATTTGAGTTTTCTTATGCAAATGGAAAATTTCAACATGTAATTAGTATTAGAGGACAAATCTAATGTACGATTTGAATTTTTTTTAGATTTTATACGTATTTGTTTGAAATTTATCGTTAATTAGTTTTTTTTGGAGACTTCGCTTGCTGGTCGGGTATTAATACCGACCAGCATGTTTCTTGATCGGATATTAATATCCGACCAAAATATTTTTTTTGCTAAATGGAATTGGACGGGTGAGGAGTTAGAGAAAAAGAGGATGGTATTTTTGGAAAAATTTTTAGACGCAAAAAGTAAAATAGCAGTATTTCAAAATATAAGTTTGGAGTAAAGAGAAATCGGAACGCCAAGAGTAAAATGCCGTGCGCAAATAGAATTTCCCATGGGGATGGATACCAACGGGAAATTCTATTTGAGCACACCACTTTGCTCTTCTCATCTTCTAAAGTTTTAAAAATTTACAAATTTGTTATTTTCTTTTGTGATCTTGTCTTTTTTCTGTGGACGATGTTAAGTTCCTTCGGAAATTAATCATCTAAGGGTGTGAAAACGACTAAACGAACTCACCGAGCAAAGTTGTGGGCTCAAATAGAATTTTATATGGCCGTTGTGATGATTCTGTGAACGTATGGAGGGAGAAGAAACGACCGAATTTTTTTTAACAGTTGTGATAAGTCTTTTGTATCTTTGTTGCTTTTGTATTAACGGGTGATATTGCGTCTTGGCGTGGAGAGGTGATGCATCGGGAATGGGGAGGACGATCTGGATATGCACGTAGGAGATTGGATATCCAACTGTCCCGTTTGCTCTCTCTCTCTCTCTCTATATATATAACCAAACGGGAGTTCTTTCACCCCTACTTACGTGCTTTATTAAAATTATTATACGTGGCGTCACTCAAAGAGTGGTTAAGTAACTTGTTTTATTTATTATCTTGAGTGGCGCCACGTGTAATAATTTATTGGACCACCTAAGTGGCGGTGAAAGAACTCCCTTCACCGCCGGTGAATTTTCCGTTCTCTCTCTCTCTATATATATATATATATGAGAAAAATAGAAATGAGTTGACAACTCATGATAGTTACTTGAGCTGCAGTTCATTTTCACTATCTCCAATAATCTTTTTTAAAAGTATTTTTTGGATTATTATCTCGATTCCCTAGGGTTCACTCATATCTATTTTCTTGGGTTTTAATTTTGATTTGGTTCTCCATCAAGTTAACACAAAATTAACGATTTTTAATGAATAAAACATTTTGTATCCATTTGATAAAAGAGTAAATAAACTCCAAAATTTATAAAATTTAATTATAAAAAAGTTAAGGAGGAAAGATAGTAATTGTAAAAAAAAAAATTTGAAGAAAAATCATTAGATCATTATACTTTTGTCGCTAGCTCACATAATTTTTCATGAGCTGGCGGCTCACCTATAGTAATTATATATATATATATATATATATATATATATATATATATATATATATATATATATATATATATAAATAAATTCAACATCAATTAAATATCTTAAACAATTAAAATTTTAATTTTTAGACAGTTTTATTCAAACTCAGTTCCTAATCAAATCTAACCGAGTTAGTTCGGTTTGATTTTGATTTCCGTTCCTAATTAGTTTGCGTCCGTTTGTTAAAATTGACAAAAATCGAACCAAAATCGACAAATGCTGAACCTTCTCCCATAGCATAGTAGGAGGGGATAAAGAGACTAGCCCAACATGACAAGCACCGGAGGCTACCCTTATCTCTGTATCCAAATCCAAGGCGGCCCAGGTCTTTGTTATTCTGGTAGTGTTATTTTTTGTTTATTTAATTTTATTTTAATGCTATGTAGCCTCCATTCCGAAGGAGAGATATAACTTTATTTCTACTTTATCCTAACTAGATTCCGTTAAGTGCTTATTAATGAATCGCAGGTGAAATATATTTCATCTGTCACCGTTCTATATTTTCAATTTTAAAAAAACAAAAAAGATAAAATAGCAGGAAATGCTACCCCCATTTCATTAAAAAAACCACCCAACTAAAGGTACTAACTTGTAATAAAAAAGAAAAAAAAAATTATCAACTTCTTATGAAATGGAAATATTTTGTAACTCTCTTGACTTACTAATATGATGCTGGCGTCTGAATCGATAACAAAGAGACATGATTAGATTTAGAGATGATAATGAATACATCAATGGACGGACGACGTACATGATCATCTCTAGTTAGGTCATAGTAGTCTCGTCGCCCGGATTTTTCTCGAAAGGAAACATTGAGTGGATGTGTCATGTACATACAATGCCAATAAGGAATTTTGTTGAGTAAAATTTAAGAATTTTGCTTTATACATGTATCTATCTAAGATATGAGTAATGTGGCTTGAGTATGTAAGTTAATCGAGGCATAATGTTGAATGTCAAATTTCTTCTGTTTTCGAATTTCTCTCGAGAATATACTTGCTGGCTTGACAAAAAAAAGAAAAAAAAAAAAAAAGCTATAAATCCAATCATTATAAGTATTTGGCATGAGGGATGAAGTAATTTGTCACTTCCAGGTAGGGGTGAGCATCATCAGTCGGTTCGGTTTTAGAGGAAAAAATTCCTATTGAAAACCGAACCGAACTATTAAAACCGAAACCGACAGAACTTCCAAAAAAAACCGAAACCGAACGAACTTCCAAAAAAACCGAAACCGAATTTTTGGTTCGGTCGGTTTTCGGTTATTTGGATTTGAAACTAAATATGTGATAAACAATTGTATTTTATAGGAAAGATAATAATTTTTCTTTCAATTTTTTTTCTTTTTCTACATATTAAAATAATAATAACATGTTAACATATTGAAAAAAAAAAAAAAAAAACTATAATTGTAAAATTTCGGTTTTTTCGGTCGGTTTTTGTTGGAGCTAAAGCTACCGAAAGCTGACCCGAAATTAATTTCGGTTTTTAAACTGAACCGTTTGGTTCGATTTTGCAGTTCGGTTCGGTTTTATCAGTTTTCTGCTCAGTCCTAATTCCACGATTGTTAGTGTTTGAAGGGGTTTTTACAAATCTGTCCCTTACATCTTTAAAAATTAGAGTTTAGTCCCCAACATCTTCATATTTATAATTTAGTCCCTCAAATCCTTTAAGTTACCACAATTTACTCTCCAGCCATATTTTTGGTCCGAATTTTCCGTTATACTCCCGATTTACTTCACTTTAGTCAATACTTTCCTCTTCCTCCTCTTTTTTTTTCTTATTAGGTTCTTTTTTCCATTCTTCTTCTATCTCTCTTCCCTCCCAATTTCTAAAGTGAAGTAATTCAAAAGAACCCAATAAGAAGAGGGAAGAGAGAGAGAGGAGAAAAATAGAGAGGGAAACTCAATAAAAAGAGGAAGAGAGAAAGAAGAGGGAATGAATGACTAAAGTGAAGTAACTCAGATGTATAACGGAAAATTCAGACAAAAAATATGGCTGGAAAACTAAATTGTAGTAATTTAAAGAATTTTGGAGATTAAATTTTAATTTTTAAAGATGCAATGGACAGATTTGTAAAAACCCCTTGTTTGAAATGTGCCTAAGCATCAACCCCCACAATAGACCTACTGTTCCCACAAAGCTACGTGATAGCCCTTTTTATTGATATCAAGGCATTTCCACAAAATGTTTCCGCTAAATTTGTTAATTATAGAGTGCACACCCAGATATGAAATTTAAAATATGATACCAAATAAGTTAAGATGGCAGATATATAACACCGCATCCGTCCAAAAACAGCACCTTATCTCTTCCAGTTTCTCATTGAGTCTTTCTAGGAGGCCTCTTCAATCATCCCTATGGAGTTTTCCGGACGTAGGGAGTGTTTTCAGGGAATCAAACTACATGAAAACTAGATTTGAAAAAATAAATAAATAAATAAAAAAAAAATAAAAATAAATAAATATATATATATATATATATATATATATATATATATATATATATATATATATATATATATATATATTAAAGTAAGAATGGCGGATTAAAACCCTCCGTATGCCTTTAACGATAGGTAATAAAACTAATACTGAAAAGTAAAAGAAGGTACAAGGCAAATGCCCTTACAACAACAACAAAGTAAGTCCTACATCAAATAAAAGCAAAATACAATAGTGGCCAAAGGCCCACTAGCACATCACGATGACTCTCCATGTGCTACATCACATATCTTTCTCCAATCCTCCCATGCTCTGCTCCTGGACTGAGGTCCAGAAGGTATTTCTCCTCGTCATCAGTGATGTAATTACTCTCTCTATCTGATAACTGGCCTGTCTAAAATGATAAATCAGAATAAGTTCTATACACACAACCATCAACTGAAAGTTTAGTGTAATTGAAAGTTCTATTGTTTCTCTCTCTCTCTCTCTCTCCATATGTTCCAGCATATGTCAGATTTTTACTGTGGCTATGTCTTTGTATTTTGTGCCAGATATCTATGTCTTCTGCACAGTCAATGTGAAAAACCAATATGGATGTGCACTTATTCCAAACTTGCGATGCAAAAGGACAAGTGAGGAGGAGGTGTGGGATATTTTCTCCTTATCACTTACATAGGACACAAATTCTTGGGTCCTGCCAGTCTCTTTTTTGCAAATTGTTCCATATTAAGATGGCCTCCTTCGCAACTAACCATAAGAAATCCGGACCTTGAGCGGACACTTGTTCCGCCAGATTATGTGGCTATGGGCTAAACGTCTCTTCTCATTAATGATAAAATTATACAGTGAACTAATCAAGAAGAGAACGAATGTATTCACCCTCCAAATAGGCGATCGCCCTCATGATTACTAGGCGTAACTCCTGCCAGTAAGGATTTTAGACGATTAATGGTGTTAACTTCAAACCCTCAAACAAGATTTGCGAACTTGAATCTCTTATTTACTTCTACTAGAGAGAGAGAGAGAGAGAGAGAGAGAGATTACCATCCATTTGCAACATTTCATACTAAAGAAGTAAAGATTGGAGTTGTACCAAGAATGGTTGAAATGAATAATATTTTTTTGGAAATTCTAAACCTAAAATTCTTGATTTTTATATATGATTTCATTTCATAATGTATTGAGCTCACACTCCATGTGCGAAGCCCATTTGATGAATAGAACTTTCCTTCAAACGGAAAGAACACAAAGGTCTAATAACAATATTGCCACCCGAATAAAGTACATGTAAAATGAAGGACAATGAAAGCATTGAATAGAGGTATGTGTGGCAAGTGGACCGAGTGGCTCGTTGGGCACGCCCTGCCCTGCACGTGCCCGGCACAGCTGCTCTGCCCAGCACGTGCCCGGCACGGCTCAAGCTCGAGCCGTGTCCGAGCTGGAGTTACACGAGCCGTCGGCATGGCTCGGCCTGGGCCGGCCGAGTCGTGCCTGGCACGTGCTGGGTACATTTCAATTTTTTTTTTTTTAAAACTAACTGTTATAACCGTTCAGAGGTTTTTTTGCAATTCTTTTTCACAGAACCTCTCAACAGCTTTTTTTATAGCCGTTAGGGGGGATTCTTGCAATTTTATTTTGCAAATTTTGCCCCCCAACGGTCAAAATGACCGTTTGGAAGGGGGGTTGCAATTTTTTTTGCAAAAAAAAAAAACTTTTCTTTCCCTATAAATAACCACTCATATCTTCCACTTTCATTCTTCGCATAAAAATCTTCATTTTCTCAAAACTCTTCTCAATTTTCAACTCTATCAAAAATTTCTAAAAACAAAATTCTTCTAAATAAATTCTTTCATATTCGATCAAGTTTCAAACAAGTATCAAGTGATCAACAAGTCTCAAGCAAGCAAACATCAAGCAAGCCTTAAAATCCAGCATCAAGCAAGCCTTAAAACCAAGTATCAAGCAAGCCTCAATTCTCAATTCTCAAGAAAACTCTTCATAGTTTTTCCGGCTTCCTCTCTCTAATACTCATCTCTCTACTTTATCTCTCAAGTGGCTCACCACTTAAGAAGTATTTATATTTGAATTTTTTTATTCGATTTTTTCCAGATTTTTTGAAATGAATGCATACTCGTCCAACGCTACTTATTCTCAAGTCACAGGTACTTTTTCTTATTTTTTAATAAGTGAAAAATATCAAAGCCCTTACCAACCCTTAGAACACACTTCTCAAATACTATTTTCTACAAATCATATGAACGTATAGAATCAAATAATATGCCCAAAGAAGAGCTAACCGAAACAAGCATACCCAAAATCCAAATAACCATCCTCGGTAGGACATCTAGATCGGACATATGGAAACATTTTGAAAAAATGTTGAAAAATGGTGTTAGAAAATCTAAGTGTAAGTATTGTTAATGATCTATTTTTTCCTTTTAGGTAGTGGAACGAGACACCTTAAATGACATCTAAATAAAACACACCTACTAAATGAACCACAACAAACATAATTAAACACCTACGAAGGAACTTTAGCAACTTTTAAATATAATCCTATGACTACAAGAGAAGAATTAACAACATATACATACATGCCGAACAATCTTTTTCTATGGCGGAAGATCGAAAATTAGAAAAACTTATAAAAAAATCGTTTGCTCCCGAATATAAAAAAGTCCCACATTTTACATGTAAATCCGACATTATTAAAATATATAAATATAGGAGGGAGACTTTAATATTCATTTTAACATCTTTAATTTATAGAGTAGCAATAACTCCAGATTGTTGGGAGACGTTAAATAGTTATCATTATTTATGTGTAACGACCTACTATATAGATCAAGATTGGTGTATCAAAAAAAGAATAATTTATTTTAGAAGATTTGAATTTCCTCATAATACACATAACTTATCACAATCGCTACTTAGTGTTTTTGCGGCATTTGGAATAAATTTTATTTTTCATTTATTTTGACAATGCTTCCAAAAATACGGCAGCAATAGAATTTCTAAAACAATTACTAAACCAATTTTAGATGAAAAATTATTTTACATTAAGTGTATTTGTCAAATACTTAATTTATGTATACAAGATGGATTAAGAATAGTAAATGATTCAATAATAAACTTAGAAATACAATAGTATTTATTAAAATTAGTGAGCCAAGAAAACAATCATTTAAATAAATATGTAGAAATTTTAAAATCTCACCTAAAATTTTACCTTTAGATATAAAAACAAGATGGAATTTTACATATAAAATGTTAAACGCGACAATTAAATATAAAGATGTAATAAATATGTTTAATAAAATAGAATTACCATCTTGTAATTTAGATCTTAATGAATGACACCATTTGTATTATATTTGTAAATTTTTAAGCAAATTTAAAATTACAACTAAAGCACTGCTAGGTACTTATTACGTACCCAACAACACACATCGCACTATATTATATAACCGAAATTAGTTCAGTTTTTAATAAAAATAAAAATCACCCAATACTTGAAGATATTGTTCAACCTATGAAAACTAAATTTAATAAATATTTTCGAAATTTTCCATACTTACTATATTTTGCAACTGTTGTAGATTCACGTTGTAAGATGATAGACTTGAAATTTTAATTGATTTATTTTATAAAAATATTTGTTATGAAGATAATGTTAGGAATTTAGTTAATGATATTAAGATTTGTTTAGATATTATATACCATACATATGAAGATATGTATGGTGATAAAACACAATTTACAAAGGAACCAATTGCTAGGGAAACTCAAAATCTAATAATATCATCCGTATTTCACTGAAAAAAGCCTAGACAATTTAGTAATATTTTAATGAACTACATTATTATTTAGAAAGGGCCAACTATGAAGATGATGTTTCTCCTGAAAATTATGAAGTTTTTGATATTTTGGCATTGTGGAAATCACAGGAAAAAAAATATATCATGTGCTTTCCAATATGGTCTATGATCTACTAACTTCTCTGATGTCTACAATAGAATCAGAGTCTGTTTTTATTGCAAGTGGTATAGTACTCACAAAGTGGAGGAGCTCGATGACAATAAACATATTGGAAATGTGTGTTTACTTGAAAGACTGGGTCGATGCAGAAAAAAGGGAATAAGGATCGTCCAACGAAGTAGAAGTAAAGAACTCACCAGAGAATGAATAAATTTTTTTCTTATTTCTATATTTGTAAATATTTTCATGTATTTTTTTTATTTTTTCATGTAATTTTTTTAACTCATAAATCTCTTGGGAAAAATACTAAAAACAAGTTGAGAGTAACGGCCAGAATTATCTCCCCTCTCTTCAGGCTTTGTATGATTTTTAAAGAGATTTATAGAGTAATTATGTCAATGTAATGAGATTTAATATAATAATATTTTTTACTATCGTTTTTTCTTTTTAAAACTAATTAAATTAAACTATCTATTCTCTTAAACTTACTTAATAATTAACTTAATATTTTTTAAATAAATTTAAAAAAAACGTACCGGCATGTCTTGGTCCAGGCACGACACATGCCCAGCGGGTCATGCCGGTGGGCCGAGCCCGAGCCAACGCCCGGGCGAACGTGCCAGGTACGGCACGTCCTGAAAATATGACATATCGTGTCCGGACTGGACACGATCCACTTGCCACGTCTAAATAGAGGTGAGACAAAATGAACTACTAACATGTCTATTTCCAAACCCACTAAACAAAAACTAGGGTTTTGTTTTTAAAGAGATGACACTGAGGCAAGTGAATGATGAACAGCATAGAAACAACAGCAATTATGAAAAAACACAAAGTCTTCAATGGGAATAATCAATGCCATATGTACTTCAATTTTCCTTGTAAAAATGGAATAATTAATTATAGTCAATCCAAAGATCTCATGAACCTAATGAAATTCTCATGGACAATTAAAAAAATAAAGAATTTCCATACAATTTGTTTTACCAAAACCGTTAATTACCGATCTGAATAATGCATTTTACTTGCACATCTATCAGAGATATCGGATCCACACAGAGATGAGAATGGGCAAATATAAAGATCAATTCTTGATATGTCATATTCAAAATTTTAAATTTTTTATTTTTTATAATTTAAAATTTTTAATAGAGCAATTTGTGGATTAGCTTTAAACCAGTCTATTCTCATCCCTAACCAAATAGTCATAAAAATAACTGTAAGAAAACATTATCTTGTCATTCCTTCAGTTAGGAGTTTGCATGGGACTAAAGTATGTAGGCTACATGAAGGGATGACAATGTACGCATATATGGATTAATTTTTGACCCTTCATATAAAATTTTATTTCTCTAATTCAAAATATTGTATAGTACAAGCTAAAAGAGCCCGTAAATGCCTCCATCATCATCCCTTCCTATATGTAGGGCTACAGCTGCCGTCTTTGCGCACACAAGCAAAAACTAAATCAGGAATGATTCGTTATCCTATTAAATCAAATCAAAATATGCACAAACAATCTCCACTGAGACTCTCACCTACATTACCTGAACTGCTCGCAGACATTCATAACAACCAATTCTTTACAAATCCTTAATATCCAATGGATCTCGCAGACAAAAGAACCAGCGCAATGCAACTGTAAATAAAAACTTTTGAACCTTTTCTCTAAATCAAGTATATATAATGTTGTCCTCAATGTAACCCTCCACTAGTCTATAAATATTGCCCCCGCCCCTCTCTCCTTTATAAAGTTAGGCCTCCCCATTCCAAGTCTCCTCAGCTATCTGCCATGGACAGTGCCAGGGTCTTCTTTTATGTCTTATCGGCATTCATCGTGATCGGTACATCTAACTCTAATCTGTCTAAATTGAAAATGAACACTTGTTCTTATTTCTCTACTGTTTCGCTGTAGGAGCTGATCTGGTGAACGCTAGCAAGTTTTTTGTGTTTGGAGATTCGTATGCCGATACTGGCAATCTGGGCAAGCTTGACAGGAGCCTCACACGCTGCTGGTACGAACCCTACGGCATGACATTCCCTCGTCGGCCAACTGGGCGTTTCTCTGACGGGAAAATACTTCCTGACTTCATCGGTAACTGTTTTCAGTTCACTTTGTGTTGGAGTTGCAACATGATATTACAAATAGAGAGGCAAAAAAAAATTAAGAAAAAAGATTTAATTCCAAATGCTTTTGTTTATTTGCTGTTCATGTCTCTTTACTCAAAGTGAGCGACATCTCTTTATCTTTTTTTTTTTTTTTTTTTGAGATGCTTCTGTTTGTTCTTTTGTTTCACTGAATCACTTTTAACTTAAAATCTTTTCATTATTAAACTCATTTTTAGCAGCCTTCTGCACAACAATTTCACCTAACATGTGGTACAATCTTAACTTCTTATTAAAATGTTACTGTTTCATTTAAATTTTAGGACTTTTTAAATATCTGCCCTTCAATCTTTAAAAATTTAAATTTAGTCTCCAAAATCTTCATATTTTGAATTTAGGTCCTCAAAATCCTTTAAGTTACCTCACATTAGTCCCTAGCCATATATTTAACCCGAATTTTCCGTTATACCCATAAATTACTTTACCTTAGTTCTCCCTTCCTTCTTACCCTCTCTTCCTCCTCTGAATTTCTCTCTCCATTCTTCTCCTCTCTCTCTTCCCTCTTATTAGGTAACTAAAAGGAGAGGGAAGAGAGAGAGAGGGAAGAAGAATGGAGAGAGAACCCAATAAGAAAAGGAAGAGATGAGAAAGAGAAAAGAGAGAAGTAAAGTGAAATACTCATAAGTATAATGGAAAATTCGGATAAAAAATATGACTAGGGAGTAAAGTTAGTTAAATTAAAGTATTTGAGGGACTAAATCAAAATAAGAAGATTTGGCAGATTAAATTCAAAATTTTAAAATGTGAAGGACAGATATGTAAAAACACCTAAATTTTAATACTTTTAGTTACTGAGAGATGGAGTGTAACTTTGATTTTATTCATATGGCAGCTTCTTTCCTAGGAATTCGATCTCCGGTCCCTTACAAGTTCCGGCGAAGAGTCAGTTCCGGCCAGCTGCAGGATGGGATGAACTTTGCTGTTTCAGGGACCGGAGTCTTCGATCTGGGGAACTTCCAGCGCAATCTGTCCGCTCAGATCGACACATTCCAAGCTCAGCTCAACGGAAATATCTACTCACAGCGCGACCTCAAGTCCTCTGTCGCTCTGGTCACCATATCTGGAAACGATTACGACAGGTTTTACCAGTCGAATCGTGGACATAATGTAAGTATCAAATATCCATCGGACACACATTCAGGTGAAACATAAAATTTTATCGGTTTTAATGATTCCGAGCAGGAGATCTGGGATTATATCAAGAATGTCACCGAGAATCTGAAACCGGGACTGAAGCGGATTCATGATCTCGGAGTGAAGAAGTTGGTGGTGACCAACCTGACCCCGTTAGGCTGCACTCCTCTCATTGCCAGGAGAAACAGTTACAGAGGTTGCGACAAGTTCAAGGGCTCCGTCGTGGATGTACACAACGAGAAGCTCAATGAAGTTGTCCAAGAGCTGGGAAAGGCGAGGAACTGCTCGCCCTCGGACTTCCTTGTTCTTGATCTTCATTCTGCTTTCAGGTCGATAATCAATCAAGGTGATGCTTGATATCAGAAATACAACCGATCAGTAACTTTGAACGGTTGCTGTAAGGCTAAGTAGAGGAAACCACAGAGTATAAAAGTTTTTCGACAAATCTTATTAACTTTTTTATTTTATATAAACTCTCACAAATTTTTAAATTTCATTAAAACTACCGATCAGTGTAATTGAAAGATTAATTAATCTATTTAAAAAAAAACAGTAAATATCCGTTCTCCGCTAATTTCATATAGGGATTTTTACATGACTTTCTCTTAAATCTTTAAAAATTAGAATTTAGTCTTCCAAATCTTCATATTTAAAATTTAGTCCCTAAATCCTTTAAGTTACCACAATTTAGTCCCCAACTATATTTTTGTTCTGAAATTCCTGTTATACTTCTGAGTTACTTCACTTTAGTCGTCTCTTCCTTTACTTCATTCTTTTTCTTTTTATTGGATTCCTCTCTTTATTATTCTCTTCTCTCTGTTTCCTCTTTTTATTAGGTTCTCCTGAGTTACTTCACTTTAGAGATTAACTGGGAGGAAAGAGAGAGAAGAAAAGAATGGAGAGGAGAACCCAATAATAAGAGGAAGAGAAAAGGAAGGATTAAAGTGAACTAACTCAGAGTTATAATGGAAAATTCAGGCCAAAAATATAACTGGGAGATAAATTGTGGTAACTTAAAGGATTTAGTTGACTAAATTATAAATATAAAGATTTGGAGGATTAAATTCTAATTTTTAAAATATAAGGAAAATATATGTAAAAAGCCCTTTGGTATATTGTGTAGAATATAATAAATCAAGATGGAGGTGTTAGAGAGATTGAAAAGTATTATTTAAATCCATCGCTTAAATAAGTTTACATAACATAAAATAGCTCATGAGGATCGATGAAAAAATCATCATGATAAGTGGTTTCTTCTATTTTAAGCCTCCGCATGATATCTGATGATTAATGATATTTTTTAGATAAAGGAGTGAGGAAGTTCGAGAACATCCTCAGGCCGTGCTGCGAAGGCGTGGAGGAGCGGTTCAGCTGCGGGGAGGTGGACGACGAGGGAGTGAAGCAGTACACAGTGTGTCGAAACCCGGAAGACTACCTGTACTGGGATTCTGTGCACCCAAGCCATGCAGGGTGGGATGCAGTGTATCAGGAACTGCAGCCTTGGCTTGCGAAACACCAGCTGGGGAGAAATTGATCCAGCCAGATCTCTACCTTTTTAGTTGGTCTTGTTCCTTTTGTTGTTTGATCAGTTGTGTTTGTTGTTGGGTTTTGCCTCCAGCTGGATTGTATTGCAGACTGAATGGAGTAATGGAAGCTTTAGTTGAATGCCATCTCTGCTTGTTTACTGAGCAATTCCCTCAGCATTCCGTTCGTTAATAAGTCGTAAAAGAACAAAATATATGGTCTCAATAATTTCGAATGTACTGGAACCACGAAAAGACACAAACAAAAGCCTACGTAACGGGAAATTTTATTTACACATGGAAATCTATTCTTCATGCATGGTTTTAAAACTTGTAAATAATTACAGGTTTAACATTTATTTTTTTAATTAACTTATCCTTTTAAATCAAAAATTAAGACTTTTTAAAATTTAGAACTACAACTCATCGTCTTCCTCCTCTGTTTTTTCTCTAGAACATTTAAAAATATTTTTTAGTGGAGTTTAATTTTTAAAAAAATGCATCTCCCACAAACCCATTGATTTGATTTCTTAATCTCTTAATTTTTTTTTAAATTCATGTTCCTAAAAAGATCTAGAGAAATTTTAAATTCTTCGAATTCACTGTAACAAGTAAAATTAGGGTTTGAAGTTTTAGTTTAAATTTTTTTATTCAAATGGAAAATTCCAACATGCAATTGGTGTCGGACGACAAATCTAAGATACAATTTAAATTTATTCTTAGTTTTTTATGTGTATTTGTTTGTAATTTATTATTACTTATGATTTTTTTGTGAGGAGAAGTCGGCTGCTGGTCGGGTTTTAATACCCGACCAAGCGATTCTTTGGTCGGGTATTAATACTCGACCAACATATTTTTAGTTTAAGAATTAATATCCGACTCGAAAAATTTGGGATCGGACGACATAAGAAAATAGAGAGAAGAAGAAGGGTTAAACTTGGAAAAAATTTGGGTGCATAGAGTAAATTGGTGACATTTCAAAGTGGAAGTTTGGTATAAAGAACACTCGGAACGTCAAAAGTAAATTGCAGAGTGTAAATAGAATTTCCCGTACATAACATAATAAAACAATAAAGGGGTATTTATATATTTGTCCCTTAAATCTTTATAAATCATAATTTAGTCTTCCAAATCTTCATATTTAGGATTTAGTCCCTTAAATCTTTATAAATTATAATTTAGTCTCCCAAATCTTCATATTTAAGATTTAGTCCCAAAATCCTTTAAATTACTACAATTTAGTCCCCAAGTTTATATTTTGGCCCGATTTTTCCGTTTTACCCCTTATTCCTTCACTTAATTCCCTCTTCTCTATTCCCCCACTCTTCTTAGTTCTTATTAGGTTCTCCCTTTCTTCTTATTTTCTCTCTCTATTCATTTATTGGATTCTCTCTCTATATTGAAACCAAATGTATTATTCTCCACTAAATGTATTAAATCTATAAATAATTTATCCAATATAGAGAGCGAGAACTCAATAAATTAATGTATATTGAGACTTAAAGGTTTCATACATTTAATAAAGAATAATACATTTGGTTTCAATATAGAGAGGGAGAACCCAATAAATGAATAGAGAGAGAAGAGAAGAGTAAGGAGGGAACCCAATAAAAACTAGAAAGAGAGAAAAAGAGGGAAGGGGAAATTAAGTGAAGAAAATAAAGGGTAAAACGGAAAAATCATACCAAAATATAAACTGTGGGACTAAATTGTAGTAACTTAAAGGATTTGGGAGACTAAATCCTAAATATGAAGATTTGAGGAACTAAATTATAATTTATAAAGATGTAAGAGACAAATATGTAAATACCCCAACAATAAAACAACAAAAGACAACAAAAAGGTTTATGGTTGAAGGTTCTCTCAAAACTGTACCCCATTATTATTTGAGATGAGAATCACGTAGTATTCAAGTCCCATATCTATCGTGTCCTCTCTTTAGTATTTGGATATTCTCGTCAGCTCAGTTTGAATATTTAGTTTTATCGAAGAATCCATTCCCGAAGGCAAGTTGTAAGTGTAGGACCCAGTTGCCGAGAAAAGCAAAAGTAAAGCTGAGGATTCTATAGAACCGATGGATACAATCTTGTGCTTTAGAATTTCCAGAAAAAAAATGTTTTGAGCATCCAGATTACAATACTAAGCCACTCAAAGTTTGAGCATCCAGCTCCACACTTTAGGCACATCATCAGGTTGCTTTCAATTGAGTTAGTCGTACCGATAACAAGGATAGCAAGGTTGAAGCTTATGTACCTATTGCTTTGATTCAGTCTACACAATACCAGCCAGCCAAACAATTGACCCAAGTCATATGGTGCCACAATCCATATACAGAGCACAACTAGCATCTGAACAAGAAAATATCAATTAGAAGAAACTTGTCACATTAATTAACTGGTCCAAAAGTGAGGTACAAGAAGCTCAATGTAGAGATGGACAAGATGAACCTCATCCGCAGCATCCTCGATCAAGATATCTTCACTCAGCTTCAAACGATGCTGCGCAGAAAGACAGGGAAGAACAAAAAAAAAAAAAAAAAATACTTTCAGCCACATGTCTACTTCTTTAGTTGAGTGAAAATATTTCTATATATACTTCTGTTACAGACACCATTATCCTCTTCTGAGCAAACTTGCCTACTGTTACTTTAAAAGATTTAAGTGGAGTATGGAGACCGACAAATTTTATGCCAATGGTCTCTTTCTTCAGCTGATGGACGGTGGTTCATCCACAAAACTTTGATACATTCCATACATTGTGACATCATGTGACACCAAAGTGGCATGGCATAGTCTCTTCATGAAACAGCATCCTTCGTGGGAGGTGTGATGTCCATTCTATCTCCATTTGCATCGACAGTTTCATATTCAGAAAGGAGATCCATGAACTCGTTTAGCAATCTTTGGACCTTTCGGTTCGATGCCATGGCTGGAAGGATGTCTTCTCTCAAGAGTTTATGCTTTTTCATTCCCTAAAACAAGATGACCAGACCAAATTCACAAATTTTTATGACAAAACAAACACAAAGGCTAATAGAAAGCAGTTGATTTAGCTGGTGGAGTTGTCTAAAGTTTTTCCCATTGCAGTACGTGTTTGATTTCACATGGTGCAATATGTTATGGAGCAGATTATTACTAATTTACTATATACCAGACATTGGTTTGGATAACAAAATCATACTGAGAGGAAGAACAAAAGCCAGCGCTGCCAAACTGGGCGAAGCATGTATGAAGTCATGAATATGAATGCAAAGGGAAAACCATATAGAGAAAACTCACGAGTACACATGGATCCCACGCAGGGTTCTTTGGATCAGAGGAAGCAACTTCAGCCATTCCAGTGGGAGGACCAAGGAAGCTATCACAGACTTCCCGCAGCCGAGATTCATCTGCCTCCCTGAAAATAAAAAAGAATAGGGAATCAGTAATGATTAGCAAACCTCCGAAGCTACATAGATATTTTGAAATTCATTATTTTTTGCATTTTTCATAATCTTTCATCTTCACAATTCCTTGAGCTCCTATGCAAGTAAACTATCAAATACTTGGTGACAACATAAGAACTACTATCTTGTGAACTGATTCATCCAACCTGTAGAGTATGATACAGGTTGTTACCATATCCTTCAATAGGAACTCATTTGTTTGCATGTCATATGGCACTGATATGATGATATCATCCTGACCATAATGAAAGTAGAAAACCAAGATTTTTTATTAGCACTGAAACATCTCTTCAACAGTAGATGGCAGTCAAGGCCCAGACTTCTTTTTGGTGTCTAGGCTGCATGTTTCCTGCTACTCCATATAAGGGGATCACAGAATTCGCTTCATACAATTATGATTTCCATACAAATTGAATCCTTCAAATAATTGGGAAAGAAAGATCACATGATATAACAATAGTCTAAGAATCTAAGATCTACCCACAAGGAGGAGAAATTAGAGTACAAACCTTGCAAGAAACCGGATATAAGAAAGAAGGCATTGGCGATATTCATTAGGTGACTTTAAAGCCAATGCAGATGCCACCTGAGTTTCTAAATGAGCACGAGTCTGCACCCCATCATCTGTTACCCTACGTTATAAATCCCACTAAAAGTTTCAAAAGAAGCAAAAATGAAAGGATAACAAGCATGAACATGCAGAAAGAAACGATACTATGAGGCACTAACAATATGAAAACGTGGATAGTGTACAAACCTGCTCCAACTTGGCTTTCTGGCAATGTATTTCCCAATATCAACCTGCAAATTTCCCAGTTCACCGCTATGAACTGAACTTAAACTAAATGAGCTTGCAAAATTTGAAGCAGGAAAGCAGTCATCAGCTATTCTCAGCCAGCACATCAGGTTCATGTCAAAAAGAAATGCATGACGGGTAGCAAGAACAACCAGGGGCGAACCTGATCTTGAAAACCTTGCAGATATAACTCTGATAGTGCCTAAACATAATCCACAAATTGCAAATGAGATAATTATAAAGATGTGGAAGTTACAGAGAGATATATGTGAATAAGACTGCCTTTGGTTCCAAAGAAGCCATAGAAGGAAAATAAAATGTTAAAAGTATAATAATTAAAATAAGATAAAAACAAAACCAAAAAATTTCACTTCCCCCCTCACTTGTGCTCCTTTCCTCATCCGTCATTTTTCTATGAAATCAAGCAATGTCTAAGACTCTAAAAAATAATTTCTCTCTGAAAAGTTTCAGCAGATGCATAGTACTCCCAAGTCCTGACATCAAATAAATATCATCAGAGAAAATTCATACCTGCATCTTTTGTAGACAAATCCTCCCTTAAAGCAACGAGAGAAGATAGTGTATCATGCAGAACGCAAGTCCTGTTGAAAAGATCCCAGACATATAATAATCCCCTCCTTGTAACCAGAAGTAGCTTCCAGCACTCATCACAATCTATAAATACTGCAGCAGATCCCATCATCATTGCTGGCATGGCTCTTCTTCCGCATTTTGTATATACCTATCCAGAAAACAGATCTTCATTACTACACCTAATATTATCAATGATATTACTTCTAGTTTTAGTGGACAAAGAGGAGAGTCCCAGCTTTCACTTCCAAATAGATTAGACTCCAGGGATTTCCCAGAAGTAGGACCTGTCAGGTCCCCCCTCCAATTGGGAAATACCATAACATCACAGTGAGGCTCAACATCTAGAAGCTCTTTATTAAATAACCCCAAAAAAAACCTATAACAATTCTTTTAAGGAAAGATAAATATGGATCTACAGCGTAGGCGAGACACTAAACAGTAATAAACTAAGTGAGACAACAGTACAGACACAAGATATGATGCATGAGTCACGACTAAAATATATAATGGATCACTGATCAAATTGCAAGACAACAGTCCTACTAGTAGTGTAATTATGGCATCACGAGAACGAAAACAGAAAACATATTAATAAGGACTACGTTCCAAGAAATGTCAGAATAAATGTTAATTTAAAAGCATGCAAGTGTAATTTGACATAAAATTGCAACCATAAGAATTTTGTGCAAGTTTGGTGTATATGTTCAGGATTGCAGTGGGGGTTGGAGGGCAAAATCTTATTTCAGGTAGATCATTTCCTGAAAACAAAAATGGGAAAAATGAATGGTGAGAGGAAGTGAAATGTGTATCAGCACCTACTAGCTTGGCATATATTATATCAAGTCACATGTAGCACAATGACAACTAACTATTTTGAACAATGGATTTCATGTACATAGAGGAGCAAGAAGAGATGACGAGTATGTAGCTTAATTGGTAACAATGGATGCACAAGAAGAGACACATTACATAGAGTTCTACCCCATATTTTTCCACATTGTTCATCAATGAGGAGAAAGAAGGCTACTATCCTAGCAGACCAGATGAAAGGTACTGGTATTCACAACACTGTACAATCTAAACTCATGCTACAGGCAGCAAGTCTTCAAAAAATTACTAAACTAGGAAAGAATGTAAATGTGGGGAAGAACAGCAAAATCTGTTGTAGGTACTCAGGCTATTTAGAAATACATTTCTACAGTTGCATGTACTCCGCAGGATAACTATTCAAAACTTCTATGTTAATTCATCAGTAAATTATACTAAAAGAAATTATTTTCGCAGATTTAATACGGAGAGTATCACATTATGCTTTAATATATTCAGTCTTCATCTAGAGTAAAAGATTCATCTATATACCTGTAGGCATCCATCCTCACAACCAACAGCCCAAAAGTTGGCATTCCCAGCTAAAACAGTTACTTTTCCAGTTATCCGATCTGACCAAAGCGTTTGGCTTCCTTTGGTGCAATTAATTTCAGTTTCCTTAGTCAAAAATGTGTTTCCAACACCAACAAAATCACTTGCAGTGCGTTCTATAGGCTTAGCTTCCAGGCATATTGGCACATCATCATTATCTTTCTTACTACAGACTCGAATGGAGAGAGCACTGCAAGAACTTAAAGGACCTACAGCCCCTGAATGTTCTACATTCATTCTCCTGTCCATGCCAGCCAAGGCAGGAGCTTTCTCAATAACAAGGCTTTCATGAAAATTAACCCTAGCAGTAATACCAGACCGTTCCCTAGATCCACAATTATTGCACTTGCTTGCATCAGCACTTCCACCATATGGCCGTTTAAGTCCACATTCCCTCATTCCACTAACATCACAACTTCCGCCATGACCATCTCTTTGCTGATCCAAGGCTACGGAAGAAAAATCTACCCCTTGAGCTTGGGCCACACCAGAAATAGTTTCCTGATGGGCAGGAGCTCCAAGTGCTTCTGGAATTATTCGCTTCCTTCCATCAGGACGCCTGTATTCCCTCTGTTTTACAGGACTAGATAACCGGCCAGGTGCAACTTTACTCAAGCCATCATTGCTGGCACCTCCATTTTTCTTCCCATCTTCAGGCAATGCTTCAGGAGCCTTTGGAACTGGCTGGTTGACAGTCGTGTTTACAGATTCTGTAGAAGGTTTTTCAGGAAGTTGACTTTGTTGAAGATTGGAAGGTCCTTTCTTAGCTGAATTTTTAGCTGCCACTGCTTCTAGCAACAACTGTGCAGGACTTTCAGCTAAGGTTGCTTGCCTTCCTCTGGAATCACCATATCGGCTCCTCTTCAACTCATCCAGTTCAGTGTCAGTCAACCTGTGCCCTAGCTCTTTCACTTCAAAGTGAAAAGTTGCAACTGTCCCATCCAAGGAACAAGCAAAGAGTGCATATCCATCAGGACTCCTGTTCCAGACAACATGCATGGTTAAATTTAAGGTGTTGAATAGGATCAAAAGGGGGCTGAAAGGCTAGCAAACTCCTATTCAAAGGATAGGTGAACTGAAGGCATAAATACCACTGAACAGGCAAAAACAGATATTTAAAAGACTGGGAAACACTTTACCAGGATAAATCAACAACACTTTGAGAGAAGAAGTGTTTGGCTACAAAGAGAGGACGAGCACTCGCTGTTGTCCACACAGTTATAGTTCGATCCTGACTTCCAATAGCTATCACATTATAAGGTTGTAGCTCTTTTGATGCAGACTTGGAGGCGCCATTAGTCAACCCAGTAGGAGCAACCTTTGCCTCTTGCCCGTTAGCAAAATACTTCCGAAACATTGAATGGTTGAACTTTACCACTATGATGGGTGCATTGTGTCCTAAAAAGTCAAAAGTAGCTGACCATTCACCTCTTTCTAGCACAGGAGCCGAGTGTCTGGGTTTCTGGAAGCCGTGAGTAGTAGTGATAAAGTGGCCGCAAGGAGACCAACCCAACCGTCTGAAGAATGTTGAACCTAGCTGAACAAATCACACACTAATAAGTCTCGATGCATAGGTATAGACTTTTCTTACAAACTAATAGATGAAACAAATCTTTCTGATGTTCAGGACATACAGATTTTGCCCAATGCCCGTCGGTCCTGTGCGCAAGGCTCCAGTCGCTCGTGCGCCATATGATGACACTCTTGTCATCTGACTGGCTTGCTATAAAAGAACCGATAGGATCCCAAGTAACCCCTTTAACCAAGCTTGTGTGGCCTCTTAGTACAGCAGTACAAATGCCATTGGTCATGTTCCAGATGTGAACAGTGTTGTCCAAGCTACCGCTAGCCAATGTTAAGTCATCAGGCGACCAATTAAGATCCACCTACTTCAAGCATGGCAAATCAATTCCTCAGTTAGAAAGAAACAAACAGAAAATACAAAGAAAGATGGAAAAGAAAAAAAACCAAAAGAGAAACATAATCTCGAGGAATAAACAAAGCTGAGAAGATCAAGTGAATACCACGTCGGCAGTATGACCTCTCAATGTCATAATGACCTTCCAATTCTCTACATCCGCAGGCTCACCGCTACCAAATTCTGTCGTGCCTGAACCCGGTTTTCTCTCGTGAATTAGAATCACCTGATCATCAGAACCTGAAGCAAGGTAGCGGCCATGTTTGGCCCACCTTACACAGTTGACTGATCCAAAGTGATCACGGAGGGTAGCCAGCAATCTTTGGGAAGACTGGTCATTATCCAAGTCCTTGCCCACTGATTTCATGTTCCATATTCGAACCTAGAAACAAGATCAAAGAATAAGAGCTTTATAAAATAACCATTAACCAGGTTGAAATGTCATATATTAACATTGACCAATTCTTGAAATAACATTTAATCAGCTTAAATAGACATCTTTACCACAACAATATCTTCCAAGCTTATTCTTACTTAGCTGATATAGAAAGTTCAATATTTTCAAACTCCAATATCTGAACATATAGAATGTGGCTAAAGCCGTAGAATTTGGAGTGAATCAAGCTAAAACTGATATCAAACAACCAATACAATTTGATCCCTAGTTAAAAGATGATACCGATATACACTTCCGAAAGTTTTCAGCAAGATTTTCATCAATTTTATCACATATGAATGCTAATTTCAACTGAACACAGAGAGCGGGAGTATTAAGCAATCTGAGCAAACTCCAGCAAGTAAAAAACTAAACGAACATAAACTCAAGCATAAACTAATAAAAGAAGCATCTCTGATCTCTCTCCCATTAAACAGTACAGTAACCTTCCTCCAAGTCTCCTTCAACTAAAAATCAAGCAAGACCCACCAAAATCAACTGAAACGAGAAGTACCAGGTTGAAAAAGATCGCACCTTGTGATCTCCTCCGCCAGTCGCGAACCTGAGACCGCCTGCTTGAATATCAATCGAGAAGATCTGCAGCCCTTCATGCCGAATCCACCCGGGCTTCTCTGAAATCATCTCAATCTGGAGCCCTCCACTCACTGATCGAGATTGAAATCTGCACACTGAGCTCAAAACCCTAGATAGGTTTCTTGCGCAAAACCCTAATTAACAGCTCACGGGGTCACAAAAAGAGACAGAAGAAAAAGGATCGAAAATTGGGAGAGCTGAGAACAAAACCCCCAAGCATTGAGAGAGAAATTTTGGAGGTTAGGAATCGAATTTTGGAATTTTTATTCCCTGATTTTTTTTTAAAAAAATTCTTTTTTTTCTTTTTTTTTTCTTTTTTTTTTTTAACAAAAGGGAAGAACAAGGGGAGATGGGTGAAAACAAAAATTTTAATAAATGTAGAAGAATTGATTTTGAGAGATGCTTATTATATTTTTGTTTTAGGGCAAAGAGAGCAGCTTTGCTGTAAAGCGAGGTTGACGTAATATTGGCCGTTGGATCGTTGAGAACGCTCCAGTGGTAGAATCTTAGCAGGAGAAAAATTAGAGTGAGATAACTTGGGCATGTTATGTTTTGGTTTTAGCAAACCTAAGTTGAGATGACAAAAGGTAAATTAAGTCTAAAAGGAATGTACTATTGCAGAGTAGTTCTAATTGGACATCCTATTTATAAAATAAAATATAGATCATAACAAACCTCTGATAATCATTTATCTACAACTACCGAAAATAGATCGAATAATTCTAATTGACCATTCTGTTTATAAAATATGGATTATAAATAGACCTTCAATAATTACATATCCATAATTTACACAAAAATAATGTAACATGATATTAATTATAGCTATTCAAATTGAAACATATTTTGTTGTACACACATGGTGTTAACGATATGACTTGTAGTATTTTGTATATTTTTAACATATGCAATCGTGAAGGGGCCAAAACTAGACATGTCTCTTCTTTTTTATCTCATAATTCTATATATTACTTGACTTAATCTTATGAGTTTCAATACTCATATCTATATCTACAAAATACTGAAAGAATTAAAGTATATAATCAAGAAACATCTCTTTAAAAAACTTCCAAAAAGAGACGGAAATTATGATAAACTTAAATGTATTCCTCCAATCATTTAGAATTATACCTCTATACATAGCAAGTTTGGGAATTGAAAGTCGCTTTTTAAAGATTAATAAATTTGGAGAATGACAGTCGCATACTTTGAGAAAGTGAATATTCCGTGCATATTTTTACATTTGGGTTTGAGTTTATATGTTTTTTGGCCCCTTTATTATAGATAAAATGGTGGATGTAAGGGTCCCTGCGTGAAACGGAGTTTGAGTTTATACGTAATGGTTCTTTTTCATTCATAGATTCGATGGATCGCATGTTTCACGGTCCACTAAATTCAAGTCCTATAGAAAGCAACCCATGCTTGCTCTTCAAGAAACTCCAATACTAATATATGGTTCTGTGTTTCTTTTGTATGTGTCCTTCTTCTGTATGTGCCTCCAAGAGGGAGGCACATATATAAAGAATGATTTCGATTGAGCAAATTCATCACTCTAGACACATGACAAGCTTCTAAGTTTTAATCCGCGTCCTTTTTTATATGGATTTCCTATTGACCATAATATATTATACTGTAAGTTCTATTATTACTCTTTAATGGAATGTGTTGGGAAAACCACCGTAATGACTTCATATGTGGTTGTGTGTCGTATGCAACATCTTTAGTAGAATGTTCTTTAGCAAGCTGCCTTCTTTGATTGGATCCAAGTGTTAGCCAAAATATATACCAATTCCATTCAAACAAGTTGAATTCAGAATTAAGAAAACTAACTAATCAATCATGTTAGCTTGTTAGACTCTCTCATGACAACATCAGACGAAAGAAAAAAAAAGCACTTTGTTCAATATGGACTTTACAATTGTATATTTCAAAAGCTTAGCTTTCTTTATTCCCAGTTTCGGTCTGTAATTTAATGTAAACTAGTCAGAATTCATATTTGTTTGTGATTAAAATGAAATGAAGTTTCTAAAATAAAGTTAGTTTGAATTTGTCTGTGATTAGAACTCAAGTATTTGATTCCCAATATTGACTGGAATTGATTCTGACTGAATTGGGGAGACTTGTAAATTTTAATTAGAAAGAGACTTTATTATTATTATTTTTTTAAAATTTTCATTTTATTCTCCAACTCCATTGACTATAACCTACAATTTTATTGAGGCTGCCATCTGAACTCCTTCTCAAACTTGCAATCTACACCCACCCCCAACCACCACAGACAGAGATCTCTCACCCCATCAACCCTCCCTCAACCTTTGCAAAAGGAAACCAACATCTTTTGTTTCTTAGTGCAAAGTTTTTCGACGATGGAGCCTGCTGCAGAGAGGTTGGCTTGGTGCTTTGCTGCGTTCTTTGCTTTCCTTCTCCTTGGGAGCTACTGCGGGTCGACTGAAGGGCGTGAACTGAGGGAGCGGGCGACGACTGATCGGCCTTGCAACGAGATGTATGTTGTTGGGGAGGGGGAGACACTGCATAGCATCAGCGCCAAGTGCAGCGATCCTTTCATCGTGGAAGAGAATCCTCACATACAGGATGATGCCGATGTCTACCCTGGCCTTGTTATCAAGATCACTCCCTTCAGGAGCAAGTAAATTTAGCTTTACTTCTTCTAGTAGTTAAATTTGCTTCTAGTTTTTTTTATTTGTTGTTTATAATTGCTTTCGGCGGCAGTTTGTACCAGGAACCAACGTATGTAAATTATATAAGCATATATGTAATCTTGTTGGTGTCAGTTTATAATTATGTTGTTTCTAGTTATTTTATTTATTTTCTGCATGTGTGTTGATTTCAGCATGTTGCTGGATATTTTTCCCTCTTCTATTATGGAAAAGATTATTATTTTGGTATATAACTTGACTTTAGCTCAATACCATCCTGTTAACATGCCCTGAAAATATTATTATTATTATTATTATTATTATTATTATTTTTTGAGAAATCTTGAAAATATAATTAATTCAGGAAAATAGAACACATAAATTACTTTGCTTTGTGAATCATGAGCTCAACAAAAACTTACCTTCATTTGAGTAATTTAACTTGAAACCGATTACATAATCCTCTTCAGAATAAATTCAGTCTCATTGTATTATTTCACGAACATAAACATAACCAGTTCATAATTTAACATCGGAAAAATCTAGAAGGAGAGACGACGACAACAACAACAACTAAGCCTTTTATCCTAAGTATTTGGGGTAGGCTATATGAACCCAAAAAAAATCATGCCGGATCGATCACTTTGATTTCTTCTCCATTCATTTATATCAAGTAATATCTCATTAATTAAACCTCTAAACTCCATATTTTTGCGTATCACCTCCATCCATGTTTTCTTCGGTCTGCTCTTCGTTTTTTTAACTTGTCCTATATTGATAAACTCTTCTCTTCGAACTGGTGCACTTGTAGGCCTACGTTGCACATGACCAAACCATCGTAAGCGATTTTCTCGCATCTTCTCATCGATGGGAGCTACACCTACTTTAGCACGAATATCTTCATTTCTCATTTTATCTCTCCTGGTGTTGCCGCACATCCAACGGAGCATGCGCATCTGTGCTACACTTATCTTCTGTAAATGACGTTTCTTTATAACCCAACATTCCGTGCCATATAATAAAACTGACCTAATAGCAGTCCTATAAAATTTCTTGTCAACCAGCTAGCTTGTATCCTATGGTTAACATCATTATCGATCTCTCCATCATTCTGAATAATAGAACCCAAATATCTAAATTGACTGCTCATTTATATCTCTTACGTACCTATACAGTTTTACAGCATTATAGTCTAAAGAGAGAAGTGGATAAATTTTCAACAACTGGTACGGTTTCTATTGCGTAGATAATCAACAATTAATCGATTTATGGTCAAGTTGTTGCAAGGCTGAGGAGGAGAGATGGAGGTACTATCTAGGATCAGTGAGCTGTATCATCTGCTATTTCTCTACTTTCTTTGTCTTGTTTGGCTAACTGATGAGCCAGACTCTGTACATATGCATTTCTGATACCATTCAGATTTAATCATGCAACTGCCTCATTCATCGGTTGGCTAATAGCCTCATTGAGCTATTGTATCAGTCCTTTACGTTAGCTTATGGTATATATGCTCTGCACTTTGGTGGCTTGGACAGTTATTGTCAATGCTCTATGTGCTATGGAGTCACTATACTGTAGGCATATGCAGCAACAAAAGAGAAAAAAAGAAAACCCAAAATAAAAAAAAAACATAAAGGAGACGGATGCCCATTAAATATATCTCACTGCAAGATGTAGAGGTTTGAAAAGAATGTTTCCTGTCCAAGGCTGAATATCGAAAGCTCATAAGCTACGTAAATAGTTACAATCACATACATGACATTACGGAAACAAATCATAGACACGTACGTAGAGCGACGGAAGTATAAAACTGTCTAGGTTTCAATCGCACACGTACTTCAGCACACCAGGAATGTGAATGTTAGAGAAGTAATCTTCCCAGTCGATATGCTTAGGATCAAAATCAAAAATCTTGGCGTCCTCGCTATTGTTCTTTGCCACTGCCATCCTTAAGCTCTCCATGTTGGTGTCATCGAAACTGCATAAAACGATTATTCATAGAGTATAATATTATAAATATGGAATATATTGCTTCAGATGGAGAGAAGTCGAGCAAATTTCTGAACACAGACACCAAAAAAATCTCAAAGATATGGAAACACATATGTGCATCAATTCTTTGTGAACAATTTTGAATTGGAGATTCTATACTATCAGTCATACACGTAAGGTCAGCACAGCACAGCACGTGAATTTGGTATTTGTGCAGAAAAAGGAAGAATAAAATAAAAATTATATGAAATTAAATGAAAACTCAAATGGCATACTCTAAATAAATTAATTTAAAGCCAAAAATATATCGATCAATACATTCAAAATTATGTTGCATATGTACGTAACTGGCAGGAGTATACAATATCATCAAGAATCTACATTATCTAAGCACACCGAAAATTGAATCATAACCAAAAAGAATGATCGTAAGCCTATAGAGAAATATTCGAGAAACAATATAAAAACAATGTTATTCGATTCAACAGGTATCAGAAGTTCAAGGAAAAATTTCATACCAGCCCCTGAAGTAGGCATAGGGCTCGTAGAGGTCCACTAGACGCATCATAAACTTATACTTGCGGAGAAGATCATTGTACTGTTCCGAAAATGACTGACATAGTACCACATTAACTAGATGTAATACCTATACATACAAGAGAAATCACAGGAATGTAAACAGACAGAAAAAACTTTTTACAAGTACGAAAATGTTCAAAGAGTGAGTAAATCAATGATCACCTCCAATGGCAGCCTGTATCGCAATGTCATATATGCACGAAATAAGGCCATATTCTTGAACAATGGAATTTTGCGCGTCTTGATTGGTTTCCCATTATTCCCGATACGTGGATTCTTGAGGAAATACTCGAAGCCACGGATCTCTAAGGTGATATACTTCACTGGATGGCTTGTTGATGAGCATATGTGATAGATGAATTGAGATGGTTGGTTCGAATGAGAAATCATGGCAACAATCATAGAATTTACCACCATGTCTCCAGGAATCTACACCATAAATAAAACTTCATCGTTCATAATGTAAATATAATTAGGACCCAAATTTGGATGCAAATGCATTTTGATTTTGTTTCGTACGTGATGCATGCATGCAATCTATATGTACAAAGTCTTCCAACGAAACTTACAACATCCATAATCAATTCAGGGTCTCCAAATAAGCAAGGGAGCTTTCCCTTTGCATAACCAATTATCAAGCTATCTATTGTTCTGCAAAACCGAAACAGATGTATAAGATAACATGATATCGTACGTACTACATTTTTTTTTCTGGAGATAAATATATCTTCAAGCTAAAATATATTATAAAGTTTCGAGCTCATATAGAATTACGTACCTAGTCCCTTCAATCCAGCCAGGCAACGGTTCTTTATAAATGCTAGTTATGATTGTTGGCCGCAAGATAACGAGTGGGATGTCTCCTCTTAGGTTCCCAAGCATCATCTCGCCCATCGACTTTGTAAAGACATATGTATTTGGCCAACCAAAAGTTTTAGCCCTACAAGATACACATACAGCAATATTAATATAACCATGATTATTTGATGAATGGTTAAAGCAATGTTAAAAATAACACGTTATGAAACCCGTTATATTACGTTACGTAACCTAACGGAACCTCAACGCTACGTAACAACTGAAAATAACTCAGTGCACTGTAACAGTACGTTTTTTATGTTATTTTACGTTATATTACATTACGTAACGTTACGTTAAGTTACGTTATTTACAATTATTTTTTTAGTAATTTCTATATTGTTGTTGATTATTATTTTGTTTATTAGCAAATTGATGTAATTTTCTTGACTAGTTGCTGGCTTGTTTGATTACTTGTGGAATTGCTAATTTAATAATTTACAATTATTTCCTTATTCGCTTATTGTAATTTCTCTTCGATTGCTGAAAAATCTTATTAATTTTATTGAATTTTTAATTGAACTGAAATCAATAATTACAAATAAGATAAATTGAATATTACAAAATATAAATTACAATAATGATAATAACTAGAATTGAAATAAAAAATTAAAATCTTGTTTTCTTATTTAAATGATGATTGGAATTGCGGTTGGAGACTTAATATAATTTATGAAAATAAATGTTAAAATTATTGTAAAACTTAACATAAAATTAGAAAAGATTATGTATTTAAAAATAGTTATATATTATTTTTTAGATATTTTAAATTTATTTTTAAATTTATAAAAATTATTTTATATAGTTTTATATTTATTTTTAATTGAATAAATAGTAAATTATATAATCTACGTTATGTGTTACGCTATATGCGATATTATCTAACAGAGACAAAACGTTACGTTATCGTTATCGCTATTTTAAACATTGGGTTAAAGAATGAAAGTTGTACTCTAACATTTATAGTTAGTCTTGTTTTTTGAACAATGAGAATATTTATGAGGAAAATGACGATAAAATGCTTGGCATTTCACTCCTTGGTAATTCAAATTTGTCGGTTGATATGAGAATGCAAGTTCAGACCTTTGAAGACCCAGTTCTTTCATTGCTGTCTTCTCAGCATCTTTCTCTGCATTATCCTTAAGGAGCTCCTCTTTTCTTTCTTCGACCAGCTTTAGCTCTTTCTCAATGTCCAAACCCGAGCTCCCGTTAGGTGTTTCGCCCATGTGAAACTGCTTCTCTAGTATGACTCCTTCCCTCATACCAGCTACATAGGCTGAAATATAATTAAATAGCACACAAATTACTCAGGGCTTCTGAAGGCCGAAACAAATATGTTCGTACAATAGTAGTAGCTGCAGATAGAACATTTACTCACCAGTCGAAACATGAAGAAGAATTTCAAGCTTGGCACATTTCTTTGCAAACTCTAGCACATGCTTAGCTCCCAAAACGTTTATGTTCAAGGCAACATCATACCTACATATAGAATAGGATCAAAATAAGCAAATCCAATGAGAAATAGCAGTACTACCAGTCTCTTGCGATTGAATGAACGAACGAACGCTTGGCACCTCTCGTAGAAGTTTGTGGTCGCAGCTACGTTCAAGACAACGTCAACTTCCTTCGACAAAGCTTCTCTGAGATTGATATCCTCTATACCAAAATTCTCGAGAGTAATATCCCCCGCTATAGGAAACACTTTCTCTTCGATAAATGAATTGAAGTCCTTCCCATGCTTCTCTCTTAGGACATCAAACAACTGCTTTCCTATCACCTGCACATTGGCCAAGCATCTCTCAGCTCATATAAGATAGCTAAAACAAACACAAGAGAGCGTGTATCGATAAAAAAAAAAAAAAAGGGCATGCATGTGTTGATCATAATCAAATAGTTGTCTGTAATATTCCATTTTTCACCGAATTATTTGTCTGTATAGTACTGTTTTGCTCCTAAAAATACATGAAAAAGAATTGAACTTCATATAAGAGACTCCCCTACTAAAAATTATGTGTGTTTATGCCACGATTAATTGAACAATTGTTAGGTCATACGCATCAAGCTACCTAGTACTATATATTTTCTCTATAATTATCAAATATCTCCCCTTCTCAACCTCCCAACCAACTGATAAAATCAAAGTCTAATGTTGAATATTTCATCACCAACATAGATTGGTAACCTAATCTTTCATTTTCAAATACATCAAAAGTTTACCAATATGCTTATTAAAAATAGAGTTGGTATGGTAAGATTGCCGCACCTAGTCTGGCTAACTTAAGCATTTTTTTTTAAATGGTGGGTATTAATCTCCCTGTGTTACATTATGAACAGAAACAAAAATAATGTCTAAGGGAAGCCACTCAAAATAAAATATAAAAATATTAGATTTACATATACTATAAATGATATGGTGCTTGTCCTAATGTCCAAAGTTATGGTTATGTCGTTCAGCTTTTATTACAATCATGTTGTAAACTAGTTGTTCTGTTGAATTAATAGTTTAGTTCCGAGCGATCCTTCATAGACCCAATTAATTTAAGGTACCTTGCAGGGCTCTATTGCAATTCAGGCAACCGTATTTACTTGTGACTTGTGGTACCCCATAGGGCTTGGACTCTCCCATATGTAGTGTTTCTCAAATCAAGCATTTCTTTCTGGCCTCATATGGTGCTGCGATCTACATATGTAGAGTCTAGCTAATGGTAGTTTGATTGCCTCTCTTTCTTCTTACCACCTAATCTTCCAATCATGCCGGTTCACGACAACATTTCTTTTAATTCTGTCTAACCCCAACAGGTCTAACCCCAATAGGTCCATCATGACAAATAAATTAAATGGATCTGCATCCCCATGACCCAGTGTCACCCCAACATGACCCATTTGCATTTTGAAATTCAAAGCCCATTTTCAAAATTCAAGAAAGCCTAATTGAATTTTTGAAATTCAAAATTCAAATATCACGGCCAGTCCATATACCCATTTCAAAATGATCGTACCCTCTCGCCGTGCGACGACTCCGACTCCAGAGCGAGCAACTCCTCCCGCCTTGGGACCATGACCCAAGCGACGACTCCAACTTAGGAGCGAGCGACTCCTCCTGCCTCGAGAGCCACGACCCGAGCGATGTATCCTACTCCTCCCACGATCTCGCGTGTGTCTTCCGACTCCCGCGAGTGACTCCTCTAACTCCCTCGATCCGGTGAGCGACCCCCAACTCCCACGAGCTGCGAGCGTCTCCCGATTCCCAACTCCCATGAGCCGGCGATCATACCACCAGCCCGAGTGTGTGCATGTGTGTGTGTGTGTGAGAGAGAGAGAGAGAGTAGCTAACTCAAATATTAACATGGCACTGTTTGGTGACTAGTTGTCAATTTAACTAGTGACTGAAACAAAGGTACTACAAGTTGGAGATGCACTATCAGGAGTTTGAGATGCAGGCTCCCGACTCCACAGCCGACGGACAGGTTGACCGGGCATGAGGATGCACAACCAGGAGGTGGTTCCCTTCGTTCTATCACCATGGCAATCTCTTTGTATTTTTAATTATATATATTATATGTGCATCTATACGATCTCTCCTTAGTGAGAGATAATCTATATAGACTCCACATGTAACTGATCATTTCTTTTAGTTACTTCAATGGAATCGTTAGTTTAATTCTCGAGCACAAGATAAATTGTTGAGAAGGGATTATAAGCATCAGATATATACCTCATTTTGCACGCGTTGCATGGCCGACTTAGAGTCCGTAGCTCTCACAAGGAGGAAGAACTTCTTCACATCAGGCTGAACCCTAAGCACCTTCTCCACAAAAACTTCACACGCCAAATAAATATAATCAATTAAAATTCTCTCAAACCTAAGTAAGAAAATATATAACTCTGATCACCTGCAGGAACTAGAAAAAATGGTAACTAGCTAGATACGTACTCTTTGCTAAGAACCCAGTTGAGCCGGTGATAAATATGCACTTGCCCTTCAGCTTATGTACTATTCCGTCGAGTTCCATGATAAAGAGTGAGATCTAGCTACTATGAGAATGATGAGAGGAGAAAACGAAGGATGAAGATTAAGAGTAGTACTATGTAGAGTTTATTTATAGATCAGAGCTTTCATTAAACAAGAAATATTATTGCATGTCATAAGCAAGTTAGAGTGCACGAAATGTGGTAGCAGGTTTGATTAAATAGAGACGAGAAAGCAGATATTTTAGGTCAGTTCGGGTATGGTAGTTACAGCTAGCTAGCTACTATATATTGAATTGAAAGAGTTATGTGAGCCGCCGGCTCAGAAAAAGTCATAGGGATTTCTATATGCAAGTCGCCAGCTCAGAAAAAATTATGTGAGATACGTAGCAGCAAAAATATACCGATCCAATAATTTTTAATTAAATTTTTTATAGAATTAGTATGTTTATCTTCTTAGTTTTTTTTAGATCGAATTTCATAAATTTTGGAGTTCATTTACCCTTTCATCAAGTAGATACAAATTATTTTATTTATTGAAAAGTATTAATTTTGTTTCAATTTGAAGGAGGACCAAATCAAAACTAAAATCCAAGAAATTGAATGTGAGTAAACCCTAGGAGTCGAGATTCAAAATCCATAAAAAAAAAAATTTAAAAATTTATTAGAGATAGTAGACATGAACTATAGTTCAAGTTACTTGCAATTCATTTCCATTATTCTTATGTATGTACGTACATACATACATATGTGTGTGTGCACACGCACCGAAAATCTATAATCTATAATCTATATATAAGAATCCGTATTATCAAAGGATTTTTAGCGATCAATTCTAATATGGAATGAGTCAATCATTTACTTTAGTACAGGTAGGAAGACTCGAGTAGAAATTCAGAATAACAAGTAATTCCAAAAAAATGGTTCGCATTGAAAATAATTTCCAAAGTAGGCGGATCCCGACTTTACGAGTCCGGATCTGTGTTTGGGAGGATCCGGACTTTCCAAGTCCGGATTTAATGAATCTAATCTAATAATAGTCCGAACTCGTGAAGTCTGGATTGTCCATTAATGGATATTCGGACTTAACCAGTCCCAAATAGGATGTTTCAAATTTAAAAGTCCGAATCACCACTTAAAGAGGATCCAGATTTACTCTCCTCTTCCCACCCTAGCCACTCTCTCAATCTCCCTCCCTCCCTCTCTCTCTCTCTCTCTAAAATCACTTTAAAAACTTGTAAAGCTAGGGATATACTATAATTGAGCTCCCTTTTGAGGAATTTTTTTTATTTTCTCGTTACTTAAATTAAATTCTTTAATTATTGTTGAATTATTGATATGCTTACCATTATTTATATAAATAATTTATGTGTATTTTAGGTTAAGTGGCGTTTGGTATCATGTTTGTGTTCTTTATAATTTTATATAAGAAAATCTAATTTGTGAGCAATACATGATTAGGAAAATCTAATTCGTGTGAGTACTCGGTAATTTTTGTTTCAAATAACAAACTAAAAAAAAAAAAACCATTATGTCGTAGGTGACGTATAAAAGTAACCAATAAAATAATTAAGAGTTAATCACAGTCAGATCTCCTAGAGTATGGGGTCTGTAACTTAACAGATCTGAAAATTGAAACTCTCAAAAAACCTCCTGAATTGTTACTCATGTTAGTGAGCAGTTAACTATTATCACCCTTTTTAGATCAAATTACACTCTTTTTATCTAATTTCTATTTTACCATCACCCTTCTCCTTAACTCAGTACTCTTCTCCTTCACTAAGTTAGCACTCTTCACATTATCACTCACTACCCCCCCCCCCCCCCCCCCCCTCTCAATCACTCACTCCCTCACTTTCTCTCAAGCACTCTTCTCTAGTAGCCAACTGATATTACCGAGCAGCAGAAGCAACAAGCAGACAGCAGTAGCAAGCAAGCAGGCAACAAGCTTGCAGCAAGCAGATATCAGTGAGTAGAAAGCATTCAATGCAAATTGAATATATTAAGTAAAATATTTTCAGTCTCTGCAGTTCAAAGAAAAAATCATTTGCAAGTAGATATCAGTGAGTAGCAAGCATTCAGTGCAAATTGAATATATTAAGTAAAATATTTTCAGTCTCTGCAGTTCAAAGAAAAAATCATTTGCAAGTAGATATCAGTGTAGCACAATAGTTCAAATTCCGCAGTTCAAATTCAATTGCAACGACACAGTAGCAGATATTCCAAATTACAACAAGCAGATATTAGTGCAGCAGTAGATATTCCTTGCACATCAAGGAAAAATTAATTTGCATAACAATAACATCAATTTGGACAGCAACAACAGATATTCAAGCTGTTTCCAAATAACAACAAACAAGCCAAAAACAAATATCATTTGCAAATCAACAATAAAATATCAATACGAGATATTCAAAAGCATCCAATATTCCTTACATTAACCATACATTACACCATATTTACATAACATAACCAAAACAACACATTTCTGTCCATTTTTGTCAATTTGACAACACATGCCAACAACATAACATAACACAACATGTTTGTTTAGTCTGTCAACATACTTCACTACATTACATAACACAACCATCAACACGCTTAAAATTTGGCTCCAAATTTGTTAATCTGTCAAGCTGCATGAAAATTATAATATCAGAAAAATAAAACATTAAGCAATAAATCCAACACATGCCTAGTACTATGGGTGAGCATCTGTCAGTTCGATTCGGTTTTGGGAGAAAAAAAAACTCCTACCGAAAACCGAACCGAACTAGTAGAACTGAAACCGAAACCGACCGAATTTCCAAAAAAACCGAAACTGAATTTTCGGTTCGGTTCGGTTCGGTCGGTTTTCGGTTATTTAGGTTTTAAACTAAATATGTGATAAACACTTGTATTTTATAGAAAAATACACTACAATTGTAAAATTTTGATTTTTTTGGTCGGTTTCGGTTGGAGCTAAAACCACCGAAACCCGACTCGAAATCCGAAATTAATTTCGGTTTTTAAACCGAACCGAAAACTGAAAAAACCAAACCAATCGGTTCGGTTCGGTTCGGTTTTGCGATTTGGTTCGGTTTTCTGCTCAGCCCTACCTAGTACTCAAAATTGTACACATTTATTAATATATTACAAATGTCGTGTAATTGCTTTTCGATTACAATGTCATTTTCCGAAAGAAATGAAGATGAATCAAATCTCTAGCCAAATAAGAAACAAATTGTTATTTTGAATGCAAAATAAAAGCTTGTGTTATCACTGCTTGCTCAGAATTCAGAAACTTAGCAGTTCGAAGAACAATAGTTCTTTTGTTACGATAAATCATTTCCTAATTGAGCCAATTGAATTCTTCAAATATGCATATAATTTGGAGAGAATTTAATTGACAACTATAACAATTTGCACAGATACAGGACGTTAAATCCTTGGTGGCAGACAAATTATAAGCTTTTTTATAGAAAGGAAGAAGAAAAAAGCAAATTTTTTATTTCTAATTCCACACAAATAAATGAAATTAATTAAATTTACTCTCTCACTCCTCATCATTAAGTATAACCAATCAATTATAATTCCAATTGATCAATTAATATTATTACTTGTGCCAATTTTGATCAAAATAGAATCAGGGTTCATAACGATATCGATCACGATCAAGAACAAACCTTTGCAAAAATCAACAAACGGCAAACTTCTTTGGATTCATCAATCGCCCAACAAGCTAAAAACGACAACGAATTAAAAAAAAAAAAATTACCGTAAAATTAAACGAAAATTAGAAAAAGGGGAATGACCTTGGAAATGGAGCTAAAGATATGCTGAAACGATGGGATCGAAGCAAGGAAGGAGATAGGTCGCCCGCTCCAATTCTTTGTATGCGAGAGAGAGAAGTCGCCGCTCTGTGCCCTAGTTTCACCCAAGAACAAGACGCTCTGTGCCCTAGAGTCGTCCGCTCCGATTCCTCTTTCTGCGATTTTGCTCAAAAAAATTCCTCTTTCTGCGATTCCATTTGGATCGGGGACATTTTAGTCTTTTCACGATACGTGCAAATTACGTAACCCACTTGTTGACGTCTACTTCACTCCGTTAGATTGTCCAAGAAATTTTTTAAGAGTTTCAATTTTCAGTAGTGTTAAGTTACAGATTCTCGTACTACAAAGTTTCTGACTGTAATTAACCCAATAATTAATAAACTAAGAAGTCTTTTTTTTTTGTTAGTGTGCATCTTTAATTCCATTAGTCATTAAATCATTAGGTACAATGACAAACATTTCTATTTTGTTGCTTATTCAATTCTATGGTACTTTAATATTTGAAGAAGATAATAAGTTCAAATATATTGATGGAAATACAAAAATGTTGAATTCATATATGTTTGAATATTGAAACTTTAATTCAATTCACTAGTTCAAAAATAAATGAATAAGATAAATGAAAAATGGCTTCAAAGTAGAATACATAGTAAAAAGAACAAAAGAAAAGATAGTCCCACATAGGTAAAAGTGTTGTTAGTTTGTGGGTTCATATATAATTGTTTGTTCCATGGTATGTGGTAAAAGTGTTGTTAGTTTGTGGATTTATATATAATTGTTTGTTCCATGCTATTGCTTATCTAATAAGAGGAGAAACGTTACGCACCACAGTTGGTGTTACGCATGCGCACACATCACACGGACGACCACCGTTTATAGGCTCGTTTTAGAAACAATTTTTTTCTTTCTTCTGCAAACAAGAAAACTCTGTCTCTAGACAACAGTTTTCTATCTCCAAAAGAATTGTCCTGTTCTATCTTGCATTACATCTTGAGAGACCGACACCCACTGTAATCCAAAAACACCAAAAACATACCAGCTGTAATCCAGAAGCATACCAGTGGAGGGCGAAGGCGAATATGTTTTAAGAAAATAAAGTTCAACGCTAGTCTCGATTATCTTCCAATCATCATCCAAACTGCGATCATTTTCTGCATATATTCGTCTTTCAAACAGTAACGTATTCTAACTTAGTTTACATATACATTATTCTGTCTAGCCATTTAAACTAATATATATATATATATATATATATATATATATATATATATATATATATATATATATATATATATATATATATATATATATATATTATATGTTGCTTACAAAAGTAAACTATTTATATGATAGTTAAATCAATTCGGATTTCATATCTTTTGTTCAGTCTCTAAAATTATCTAATAATATTTCTGGTTAAAAAAAACAACAATCTTTCTAATCTTATCATTCTTATACAGTATTTATTCTGTCTACAAAGAAATTATCAAACATATATATTGAGCTGCTTGAATTGTCAAAGCATGTAAAATGAACTTGAGTGAGTATAAGTTTCTTTTGACATGCAAATAACCTACTACAGATGAGTATACTGCAATCCTTATAATAGACAATAATTATATCTAGATGCAACACTCAATTTATATAATGATGTTCAGTCAATGGAGTTAAGCTTGTTGAGAAAAAAATATTTCATGCTCGCGTATCCGATCCGAACCAAGAAGATTATACTCGTATGCTTGATATAGAGGTAGACTCTACTAGATTCATATTGCCTGTAACATAAGTGGCCAATTATGATGACAATAATGTTGGTTATATTTTTACAGTATATGTAAAGTGGAGGTTACTAATTCTGTGGTTGCAGATTGAAGCATACAGAATTATTTTAGATTAACACAAAATGACAGATTTGTAGTTAACAGAATTGTTACTGTTATCTTGCAGGAAATTAATTCTGTAATTATGTTTATGTCTATATATTTCCAGTTTTGAAGTAGAAGAAGAAAAACCATCAAACTGTTCTTCTTTATCTAGTATACTATCCTAATCAGAAAAATAAGAAACTGGATTATGAAAAACCTGGTTCAGAACCTTGCAGGAAGACTGGAAGAAGACTTTACTGACAGGAAATAGATTGGATGAAGATCGAGGCTAATGTTGGACACTATCTCCTTAAAATCGATTCGTCCTCCACTGTTCGCTTCTGGATTTCTTGGACGTCGATCTCCCAGGATACAACGATCGATCTGCAGAGGAAAGGAAGCCGCAATCTCTCTGATCTGGCGAATCTGATAAAGGTTCTCTCTGGTTTATGTTATGCAGGACTGGACTTTATTGAAAATGATGAACAGAGTTCTTCTGTAGACAGAAATTCTGGAACTTCTGTCTGCAGAAGAAGAAAGAGAAGAGAAAAGAAAAACGTGTAGATTGAAACACTGACCCAGACCCTATTTATAGGTTTTCAACAGTCGCAACGGTTGAGATTTCAACAGTTGCGTACGTGCGAAGTGCAAAGTGCGCCTCTAAAGCTCCCAATGCGCCCTAAACGCCCATTCGCCCTCGCACACGCGCGTGCGCGTGCGGGTGCGGGCGGTGCGTAGCACCACCCGTGGTGCTCAAGGTTTTCCTCTTCTTACATAAGTAAAGTAAAGGAGCAAGCTATCATATTTAAACCCACATCCTTACATTCCCCTATCCCATGTGGGACTATCTTTTCATCTTCCCTTTTTGTTCCTTTGCTATGTACTCAACTTTTGAAGCCAATTTCAATTCACTTAATTCATTTAATTTGAACTAGTGAATTGGCTTAACAAAAGGTTCAAATTAGTGAATGAATTCAACAATCCCCCACATGAATGAAATGGCTTAGACTCTAATGCAAATAACCAGAGAGTGTAATAGAAAGTTACCGCATCGGAAGAGGTGGCTTTTAGTTTTGAACCTTCCCTAGTGAAATATTATCGAGTTTACTTGCTAACCAGTGAACACGATGTTTTTGAACTGTTCAGCTTTTGATGTAAACTAAGACAATAATATTCACACGATTTCTTTCAACTTTATCAGATTCTATGTTGTGTCCATTTTGGCCTTGGACAACCTGGTAATTCTGTGAGTGCTCTTAGAGAACTTGGCCTTTCTCATTCTCATAGAAGCGGCCCCTTCTCACTCACATAGGTGATTTCTTATCAAGAGTATCCTGCCATACTCCACTTAGATTTCTAAGATATAAGGATCATTAAAAGTTTTGCTTATCCTAACACATTGCAGGTAATCACTATTTTACCATAGAAATGAGATAGGAAATATTTTCCTCAGTGATTCTTTCGAGTTCCCCCACAATTCGGTTGTCCCTTTGAACCTAGATCTTGGGATCTCCAGTCAGCTAGGTTGGGTTGCCATTATGGAGTTACTCTTTAGTAGGCTGTAATCCCATTCCCCTCGACAACTTATATACTTGATCTCTAGTCAAGCCTTTTGTTAATGGATCTGCAATATTATCTTTTGATTTTATATAATCAAGAGATATTATTCCGTTTGTAAGCAGCTGTCTTACAGTTTCATGCCTACGACGTATATGTCGTGACTTTCCATTATATAATACATTTTGTGCCCTTCCAATTGCTGATTGATTATCGCAATTGATGCATATTGCTGACACAGGTTTAGGCCACATTGGAATATCTTCTAAAAAGTTTCGAAGCCATTCTGCTTCTTCTCCAGCTTTATCTAAAGCTATAAACTCATATTCCATAGTGGATCTGGCTATACATGTTTGTTTAGAAGATTTCCAAGAGATGGCTGCACCTCCAATAGTAAAGATATATCCACTTGTGGATTTGATATCTTTTGAATCGGTAATCCAGTTAGCATCAGTGTATCCTTCAATCACTGCTGGATATCTAGTATAGTGCAACCCATAGTTAGTAGTGTACCTCAAATATTTGAGTATTCTAACTATTGCTTTCCAGTGGTTCTCCCCTGGATTACTTGTAAACCTACTCAGTTTGCTTACTGAGTATGCAATATCAGGTCTTGTGCAGTTCATTAAATACATAAGACTGCCAATGATCTGAGAATATTCTAACTGTGATATACTAGCACCTATATTCTTTGTAAGATGTAGACTCATATCTACAGGTGTCTTAACTATATCAGTATTTCCCTTGTCAAATTTTTTGAGTATCTTCTCGATATAATGTGACTGGGATAAGGTATATCCATCAGATATCTTGGATATTTTAACACCAAGAATAATATCTGCAATACCTAAGTCTTTCATATCAAATTTCCGTGTTAACATGATTTTTACTTCCTTAATTAGAGCCACCGTGCTACCGGTGATAATCATGTCATCCACATATAAACATATAATGACATAGTTGTGCATATCCCCTTTTACATATACACATTTATCGCATTCATTATAGCGAAATCCATTTGACAACATAACTTGGTCAAACTTCTCATGCCATTGTTTAGGTGCTTGTTTAAGTCCATAAAGAGACTTAACAAGTCTGCACACCTTCCTTTCTTTACCTGAAACTACAAACCCTTCAGGTTGTTCCATGTAGATTTCTTCATCTAATTCACCATTTAAAAATGCTGTTTTTACATCCATTTGATGAAGCTCAAGATTATATAATGCAGCAAAAGCAATTATTAATCTTATGGATGTTATTCTTGTTACAGGTGAATATGTATCAAAATAGTCAATACCTTCCTTTTGTCTATAGCCTTTTATTACAAGTCTAGCTTTGTATTTATCTATAGACCCATCAGGTTTTATCTTTCTTTTAAAGATCCATTTATATCCTAATGGTTTACTTCCTGGAGGAAGATCCACAAGTTCGCAGGTGTGATTTTGAATAATTGATTCAATTTCACTATTTACAGCTTCTTTCCAAAAAGGAGCTTTAGGAGTAGACATAGCCTCTTTATAAGTTTGAGGTTTTTTTTCTAATATATATGTTAGAAAATCCGGACCAAACGATTTATTAATCCTAGCCCTTTTGCTTCGTCTACATTCATCCTCATTGGTTTTATTTCCAGAATCAGACTCTGTTTCTCTTATTATATCATCACAAGTCCTTTTAGAGGAACTTGGATTATATTCTTTACTAGGAAACATATTCTCAAAGAATACAGCATTCCTAGATTCAATAATAGAGTACTTATGTATCTCTGGATGATCAGAGTTAAAGACAAAGAAACGATAAGCACTGCTATTATGCGCATATCTAATGAATATACAATCAATAGTTTTAGGTCCAATTTTAGTCCTTTTCGGAGTGGGAATTGCAACCTTAGCTAGACACCCCCACACTCTTAAGAATTTATAACTAGGTGCTCGACCTGTCCATAATTCATAAGGTGTTTTCTCAAGTTTCTTTTGGGGTATTTTGTTGAGAATATAATTGGCAGAAAGCAGAGCTTCCCCCCACATATTCTGGGGTAAACCAGAACTTATTAATATAGCATTCATCATTTCTTTTAAAGTTCTGTTCTTACGCTCAGCAATTCCATTTTGCTGTGGAGTGTAAGGAGCAGTTGTTTGATGTATAATACCATGTTCTGCACAAATTTGTGCAAATGGTGACTCATATTCTCCACCTCTATCACTTCTTAACATTTTTATCTTTTTGCTAAGTTGATTCTCAACTTCATTTTTGTATTGTATAAACATTTCAATTGCCTCATCTTTTGTTCTAAGTAGATATACATAACAATATCTAGTACAATCATCTATAAACGTAATAAAGTAATTCTTTCCACCTCTAGTTTGAATAGATTTTAAATCACATACATCTGTATGAATTAATTCTAAAGGTTCAGTACTACGTTCTATAGAGTGAAATGGAAGCTTAGTCATTTTTGATTCAACACATATTTCACATTTATTTTCAAAGTTTATATTGAAATTAGGCAACATATTCTAATTTATTAATCTTTGTAAAGTATAATAATTAATATGTCCTAATCTACCATGCCAAATAAAAGGTGACTCAGTCATATAAACAGAAGAATCAATTTTATTGATAATCTTAGGGGCAATGGTCATTACATTTAATTTAAACAGACCATTGGTCATATACCCCTTACCTACATATACACCATTCTTTGTGAGTATAAATTTATCAGACTCAAACACAAGCCTAAAGCTTTTCTTACTCAAGACTGAATCAGAGACCAGATTCTTGCGGACATCTGGTACATGAAGTACATCAGTAAGAGTAAGTTCTTTCCCCGAAGTCATCTTCAGTACAATATTGCCTCGTCCTTCAACCTTGGAGGTTGCAGAGTTACCCATGTAGAGTAGTTCTCCTTCCACAGATTCATATGTGGAGAACATCCACTTGTTGGCGCAGATGTGGCGAGTGGCCCCAGTATCCACCCACCATTCTTTAGAATTGCCACCAACTAGGTTTACCTCTGAGACAACAGATATACAATTTACATCTACATTTGCACAAAGATTTTTTTTTTCGGCCAAATGTGCATTAGGATGTTTCTTCTTCTTCTTCGAAGAATCTGGTGCCTTTCGCACACGGCAGTCCTTTGCACGATGTCCAGGCTTGTCACAGTTGTAGCACTTGCCATTGAATCTCTTCGAGTTACCACTCTTAGAGTCTTCACCATTATGCTTTCTCTTCCTGTCATTAGACTTATTGGAATTTTCCATAACATTAGCTTTAGAAACATTGTATGGATTTCCAATTTTCTTTTCAGAAAGGCGGTTATCTTCTTCAATCCTCAATCGTACAATTAGATCTTCAAGTGTCATTTCTTTTCGTTTATACTTTAGGTAATATCTAAATTCTTTCCAAGATGGTGGCAATTTTTCAATTATTGCAGCCACTTGAAAAGATTCACTGATAGTCATACCTTCAGCATGAATTTCATGAATGATCACTTGAAGATCCTGTACTTGGTTGATTACATTTTTAGAATCAACCATTTTATAATCCAGAAACTTACCGACTACATATTTCTTAGAGCCGGCATCTTCTGTATTATATTTCTTGTCTAAGGACTCCCAGAGTTCCTTAGCAGTAGTAACTGAACTATATACATTATACAGTATATTGTCCAAACCATTGAGGATATAGTTCTTACTCAAGAAGTCCGCATGTTTCCATGCTTCAACCGCCTTCACTGATTGTTGATCATCTTCAACAAGAGTAGGCACAGTCTCCTTCAAGTACTTGGCCAGATTCATTGTAGTGAGATAGAACAACATTTTCTGTTTCCATCTCTTAAAATCTGAGCCACTGAACTTCTCTGGTTTCTCGTACTGGCTTGAAGGCACAGTTGGAGTAACCATGACAGGAGTTATCACAGTGGACATATCAGATGTAGTAGCCATCTACAAATATTAAAATTATCTATCTTAATGTCTTGTAATAAATTTTAACTTTCTAATAAAACTGAAAAAAATCAACACTCCAAATCACAAACCAGAAATTATCTATTCTTTTTCTAGAAGCAATTAAGATTACTAGTCTCCAAATCACCAAATAGAAATTTTTCAGAAGCAATCTAGATTACTAGTGATTGATGACAGTATTTTAATCTAAAATGAAATCTCAGTTTAAAGATTAAATACTATTATAACAGAGTTTTAATTGATAACAGTACTATTAATTTATGGTATTTTGACAGAATTCAAAATATCAGTTTTAAGAATGTAGGTTCTAAACAAAAATGTTTAAACTGTATTCTAAAACAAGTACGAAATTCGATTTTAAGAATGTAGGTTCAAACTAAAAATGTTTAAACTGTATTCTTAAAAGTTAATCTAAAACATGCAAGAATCGATTTTAAGATTGTTGGTTATATTTTTACAGTATATGTAAAGTGGAGGTTATTAATTCTGTGGTTGCAGATTGAAGCATCCAGAATTGTTTTAGATTAACACAAAATGACAGATTTGTAGTTAACAGAATTGTTACTGTTATCTTGCAGGAAATTAATTCTGTAATTAGGTTTATGTCTATATATTTCCAGTTTTGAAGTAGAAGAAGAAAAACCATCAAACTGTTCTTCTTTATCTAGTATACTATCCTAATCAGAAAAATAAGAAACTGGATTATGAAAAACCTGGTTCAGAACCTTGCAGGAAGACTGGAAGAAGACTTTACTGACAGGAAGTAGATTGGATGAAGATCGAGGCTAGTGTTGGACACTATCTCCTTAAAATCGATTCGTCCTCCACTGTTCGCTTCTGGATTTCTTGGACATCGATCTCCCAGGATACAACGATCGATCTGCAGAGGGAAGGAAGCCGCAATCCCTCTGCTCTGGCGAATCTGATAAAGGTTCTCTCTGGTTTATGTTATGCAGGACTGGACTTTATTGAAAATGATGAACAGAGTTCTTCTGTAGACAGAAATTCTGGAACTTCTGTCTGCAGAAGAAGAAAGAGAAGAGAAAAGAAAAACGTGTAGATTGAAACACTGACCCAGACCCTATTTATAGGTTTTCAACAGTCGCAACGGTTGAGATTTCAACAGTCGCAACAGTTGGCCGTATCAACAGTTGTGACCGTTTAACGGCAACCGTTGACGGCGGCCGGTGACTGTTGGACCGCCGACCGTTGGACTTCAACGACTCTTGACTGACGGGGCGGGTGCATGTCGAATTCATTCAGTTCTGAACCCAATAGAGGCAACCCGAATCCAATAGCACCAAAAATCAAAGGCTCCTCAGCTCCAAAGGCTCCTCGCGACGTTGCGTACGTGTGAAGTGCAAAGTGCGCCTCTAAAGCGCCCAATGTGCCCTAAACGCCCATTCGCTCTCGCACACGCGCGTGCGCGTGCGCGTGCGGGCGGTGCATAGCACCACCCGTGGTGCTCAAGGTTTTCCTCTTCTTACATAAGTAAAGTAAATGAGCAAGCTATCATATTTAAACACACATCCTTACATTCCCCTATCCCATGTGGGACTATCTTTTCATCTTCCCTTTTTATTCCTTTGCTATGTACTCAACTTTTGAAGCCAATTTCAATTCCTTTGCTATGTACTCACTTAATTTGAACTAGTGAATTGGCTTAACAAAAGGTTCAAATTAGTGAATGAATTCAACAAATAATTATCAAGTACAGTAGAATACTGCAACGCTAGTGATTTAGTTTGCATAAAATAAAAATTAATAATTTAATAAAAAATAAGCCATCATATTAACGAAATGGGTCAAATTGAGGATTGACCGGATTAGGAAAAGATTTCTTTGGAACAGCATGGATAAATTATCCAACAAATACCATCTAGTCCCGTGGAGACAGATGTGTAGACCAAAAGAGGCGGAAGGTCTAGGGGTGATGGACCTTAGGACGTTTAATCTATCCTTGATGACCAAATGGTAGTGACATTTAATTACTCGAAAGCAGGGTTCGTTTCAAAAACTGCTAATCAATAAATTCGGCACAAAGGGATATATGTTGTATAGGGAATCAAGGCAAAAAAAATAATACATCAGCCTTCTAGAAAGGAATGTTAGTAGTGAGACAGTTAGTCTGTCACGATTTGGAATATAAACTGGGAAGGGAGAATAGAAAAACCTTTTGGCATGATAGATGATACTCACAAATAACCCTCAAGACTTTATTTCCGAAAATTTTCGGAAAGTTGTTAATAAAGATGCGAGGGTGTGTGAATATTGGGGACGAGCAAGGTGGAGATGGACTTCAACAGCATTGTCTGGACAAGATTTTGTTAGAATAAGAGTATTAAAAGGGCTCTCGAGCAACGTATCACTTGTTCCCTCACAGAAGGATAAACTGAATTGGAGATTGGAGAAGGACGGTAAATTTACAGTAAAATTCATACACCGACATTTTATAAACGAAGGAGTAATATCGCCAAACACTAGGTGGATTTGGATTACGAAGTCACTACAAAAGATAAGACATTCATGTGGTTGATCTGCAAATAAGCCCTACTTACTTGGCCGAAACTTCAAAGCAGAGGTTGGAGTGGCCTCAACGTCTGTGTCTTATGTAAGAAGGAAGGGGAAACTACCGAACACATAATATGTAATTGTTTGTTCTTCAAAAATACATAGAACACTAGGACTGAACATCAATATTAAGCTAGATGTTAATATCTGGAGAAGACTCTCTAGGGGAGATAATGATAGCCAGTCACTTAGGACAGTTATTGCGGCACTCTGCTAGAATATCTGGAAGGAAAGAAATAATAGATTATTTAATGATAAATGTCATTCCATTCATGATTTCATTATGTGGACAGGTATCCCTTCGGATAAAGAGAAGCTATATGTTTCAGGAGGCTCTTCAGGAGATGAGATAAAAGCTAGCACGTCAGGCCAGGAGTAGAGGATCATAGCAGAGGAAAAAATCAGCTACTGTTTGATGGATTATTGGACATTTTTATGTTATTTTTTAAAGTTTTATTTAGAACTTTTATATAAACTTATTGACGGACCACTCTACTAGTGGTTCAAACTTCTTATTGTTATGTTATTATCTCGTTAATAGAACGCGGAGGGTTATATCCCGCCGTTTATCGTAAAAAAAAAAATAGAAAATAAGCCTTATCAATTCTTATTATATGTACAATTTAAGTTTGTGTGGGAGACTATCAGAATTATTACAATTTTATGATTTTACACATTCGCAACAGGCACTATTTAGACAATCACAGCTATCTACTTCATATCATATATATATAAGCCAGACACCAGCCCGATGATGCAAGTGATAGAAGGTAATAATTCTTTTTTTAAAAAAAGTTTTGTGACATCGAGTCCCCTATTTATGAAACGAATATAGTCAAAATATTAGCGTCACAGCTGCATTTGTTTTTAGTTGATACCTTATTTTTTTTTTAAAAGGGTTAATTACAGTCAGATCCCCTATAGTATTAGAGTTGTGTAACTTAACACCGCTGAAATTTGAAACTCTCAAAAAACCTCCTAGACATCCTAACGGTGTGAACTGAACGTGAGTTAGGAAGGCACGTGATGTGCACCTATTATAAAAAGTCAAAAATACCATTAGGGAAAACGAGAAGCAGCACCTGCTGCTCTTAGTTGCTGCCAGCAGTAAGCAGCTGCTGCTGCAACAGCTATGCCTGCAACCTGCAAGCTGCTGCAGCAGCAACAACTATGCTTGCTGCTGCAGATGCTGCTAGCATCAACTAAGAGAGATTAAGAGAGTTAAGGAGTTAGAGATAAAATGTAAGGAAAATCATACTCAAATCTTAAATTTAATAGAGTTTCATACACAAAAAATCCAAAAAAATAGAGGGGGTGGGATTAAGAGAAAAAGTGGGTGCGTGAGTGACTGAGAGAAAGAGGGAGAGAGAGAGAGAGAGAGAGAGAGAGAGAGAGAGAGAGGAGAGAAAGAGAGAGAGTATGTGCTGGTTAAAGAAAATGACGATGGTAAAATAAGTATTAGAATTAAGGAGTGCACTTTAACATAAAAAGAGAGTGATAATAACTAATCCCTCAATAACAGTATTAAAGGTTCAGAGGTTTTTTTGAGAGTTTCAAACTTCAGGGTGTTAAGTTACACACTGATGTGATAAATTACTGCAAGCGCACAGTATCGTTGTAGCGCTGTACAGGTCGTCCCACAGGGATCTAGGGTGCTTTTACGATTTTTATTTTTACCTCAGTCTAACGGACTAACCAAAGATTTTAGTTTGAAGTCGGATTAATCTAAATAGCCTAGGATTTAGAATCCACTAGTTTCCAACCATATTCTTATTTCTATTATTTTCTTCTATCATAAAAATTTGATCTTTTAAGTTTAATCTTTACTTCAAGTGCCCTAAGTATGAGCTATCAAGTTGTGTGCAAGCATAACTCATCAAAAATACTACTTTTCATAAAGACAAACTAAATCTTTAGATAGTTCGATGAAAAAGATAAAATCAACAACCCCAAACCCTAACTAAGTATAGGCTATCAAGAAACCTAATTCAAGTATAACCTATCAAAGTCCTAATCTTCGAGTTCTTGTATTTTAATCTTTTTATTGAAAAATCATGTCTTTATTAATTTTATTTAAGAAGAAAATACTAGAGAGCAATTACATGGCGGATCTTAGCTTCATCTACATTCTAGAGCTAAACTAATTAGCTACTCATATTTTTACTAAGCAAGATCAAATTTTTATTCATAAATATGATAAACCCTAATCTAGAAAGCAGTAAAACCTAAACTAGAAAGCGATTAAATCTATCTAGAAAGCAAGTAAAAAATTTCAGAATAATGGTTTACCGCTGGAGTACGGTGTTGTGGCCGCCATCCCCTCAGCAAAAATCCTAATTTTTATTGATTTAAAAACGAGTAGCAAAGTTCAGAATTCTCACAAAATATAAGGATACGGCCAATATATAGGCCTCGGAAATCAAACTCTAATTCTAACAGAACCAAAAAACTATAAAATTACAGTTAAGCCCTCGAAGAAATATCCTCTGGAACGACCACTGTTTGGCCGCTATTTAGCAGGTAAAACCGCCATTTGGCGGCTCACATAGAGAATTTTGCTCTGGATTTTCTTCTGAGTGAGTCCCTTGTCTTGTAGACTTGATTTGATGGACTGTATTTGACTTTGACTCCCTGCAGTAATTTAATCTTGTAGTCTTACCCATTTTAGTAACTTTTCGGACTTTGATTTCCTACTCCAACTCTAATTTCATGCAATCTCCTTGTATAAATCAGATTCTCTGAAAAACACACTAAAAATACCCAAGTAGCATTATTTATATATAAAAATAGGTAATATGAAGGCTACAAATATGCAATATATGGCACTCATCACACACCCCAATACTACAGAGGGTCTAACTGTAATTAACCCTTTTTAAATAATATATTTAGTCTAAAATTATGCAAAGTCTCCAATTTGCCTGGACTATAGGACTGATATAACTTCACTAATAAGTAATAAATTTCTCTCTCTACTCTATGTTTCCTCACAATTACTTCAAGGATTAGTGCCTTAACAACGAAGGATTAGCAAACACTAATCGTAGTGACAGTTCACCTAAGATCAATCACTGTAGATAATCATCATCATCTCAAACCTTAACCAAAATTGTTCTGATGTGTCAAAGTAGATCATCTGTCACCCTCCACCCTACCCAAAGTTTTTGGGCCGTTCGGTTTTCCATTAGAGAGGATAATTAATTAATTAATTAAATGAGAGCGGATAGCAGCAGCAACCAGCAAGTTAGGTATGGGGCCCACTGGGCCTCGAGATAATGATTTTGAAAGCTAAAATTGTTTAGGGGTTTTTATATATCTGTCCCTTACATCTTCAAAAATTAGAATTTAGTCCCCCAACATATTTAAATTTAATCCCCAAATCTTTTAACTTACCACAATTTAGTCCCAAACTATATTTTTGACCCGAATTTCCCGTTATACCTATGAGTTACTTCTTTTTTCCTCTTCTTCCTCTTTTCCTTTTTTTTATTGGGTTCCCTTCTCATTCTTCTTCTCTCTCTTTCCTTCCAATTAATCTCTAAAGTAAAGTAACTCAGGAACCCATAAAAAGAGGAAAGAGAGAAAGAGGAGAAGAATGAAAAGAGAAACCCAATAAGAAGAAAAAGAGGGGAGGAAGAAGAAATAAAGAATGAAAGTGAAGTAACTCAGGAGTATAACAGAAAATTCGGACAAAAAATATGGCTGAGACTAAATTATGGTAACTTAAAGGCTTTGGGGGACTAAATTATAAATATAAATATTTGAGAGACTAAATTCTAATTTTTAAAGGTGTAAAGGACAGATATGTAAAAACCCCAATTGTTTATAACTTTTCATCTTCCGGGGCGATTCTATTGTATTATTTCCGATTTTCTTTTACTATTAAAACCAGATTTTATCAATTATGTATTATTATTTATTCAACCTTCATTGCTATAGGAGTCCAATAAACTTTTCTTATTTTGGCATATTATTACATGCATTTAGTGAATAATAAATGAGTTTCATGTTAAAAAAGAAAAAGAAAATAACAGGAAATACTAAAATACTTCTAGATAAATCTGGCATGAATCAAATCTTACTCATTGAGCACCGTTATTTCTGTATTGATAGTGTGCGTAAGTGGCAAGTTTATTTCTTACAAAATAACTTAGTCATGTAGGTTTTTTTTACCAAAACGGCAAGTGGAGACTCTCCGCGTTCCATTGATAAGAAGATAATAGAACTACAATAAGGTTTAGATTACCTGTATAAGTTAACCCTCGAAAATACAAAATACATTAAAGAAAACACCAAACTAGCTAAAAAAAAAGAGAGATAAGTGGTCAAAGTCCTCCAATAACAACCAGAAGTCAAATGAGTCTACCAAATACACACATCCTCGTCATGAAGAGAAATGTCCTCCAATCGTGTCTGGTCCAGAGATGGAAGAGAGTCGCCGGAGTCTTCACCTTATGTCCCACATGAGATCTGTATGCGCTCCTCGTCCGAGAGTATATCTGCCCAAATTAAGAATAACATTGTGATAATCATACGTATACAAGTGTGTAATGGGCATGCTGTAGTATTAAAAATTCTGTTATTTCTTTCTCTTCAAATAAAGAAAAGAGGAGGAAGAGAGAAGCAAGAAAAAGGAGGAATAATGAAGAAAGGAGAAGAGAGGAGGAAGAGAGGAGGAGAAGAGAAGAGAAATAATGAATGAGGAATGGTAAAATGGTAGTATCAGGTTAAAAATTAAAGAAAGTTAAGGAGGGGGACTAAATTGTAGTAACTTAGGAGATTTGGGGGACTAAATCCTAAATATGAAGATTTGGGGACTAAATCACAATATATGAAGATTTGAGAGACAAACCAGTAAATACCCCATCTTATAATAGTATTTACTCTATAGCAAAGTGGTACTCATCCTTCCAAGGATAGTAAATAAGTTTCATGGATAAGCTCTTCCCTTTTGCAAGAGATAAAAACTTGCACGTAAAGGAAAATTACTTACAATTTTTACTGATTTAATATAAATATAAATATTCCATGCTTGTCTCGGATACGAGAGAAATCCTAACTTATATTTTTTGATAACTGATTAGAATATCGATAAGCGATATTAATATGTGATGATCGCTTTCTTTTGCTTTTGCATATTTCTACAACTATTAATTTCGTTAAAAATCTGGTGTCGAAAAATTTTATAAAGTGCAAAAATCAATTGCTATTAGTGTATCGGATACAATTTAATTTAGTATGAGAGAAATCCTAACTTATGATTTTTGATATCCGACATATATGATGGTCTCTTTCATTGGCTTTTGTATATCCTTCGTTGCACTAACAAATTTTATAGGGTCGCAAATGAGAATTGCTATCAATGCATCCAAAAACATCGCAAAGTTAATTGTCAAAGATGGAATTTAGAACTTTCCATAACTAGCAAATTACCGGGCTCAATCTGCTCCAAAAGTTCATTAGAGTGGGGTCCGCTCCATAAATATGAGGGAGAATGAGTGCCGCAATTTAAAAATACAGAGGGCCCACTGGATCGGTGAACAGCACTCCCCTGTGGACTGGAGACGACGATTCCGTTTCAGTTAGGGAAATTTTAAATGGGCACCAAACTTGACATAGTGAGCACCATTTTCCCCTATGTTGTAAATCACTTAACTATAGATGTGGTGCTCACTAAGTAAAAAGTTGTGCACGTTTAGAATTTCCCTTTCAGTTACCCTGCGCAGCCACTCAAATCTGAAAAAAGAGGAAGCATCAAATTAAAAACAAAACCCTTAATTAAATTCCATTTAATAATATTATTAATTAATTAAATGCGGGAACGTATCGTCACCACCGCGAATTAACTTTGATTCTTTCTTTACTCTTCCCATTTCCCTCGCTTTCCCATTAAAAAAAAAAAAAAAAAAAAAAATCGATCTTTGATGCTCGATTCCTGCCTCTACCATTGACAAATCTCTCCTCTCGATTTTTCGATTGCGCTCGAGAAATGGCGTCCATGAGCCCCAAGGAGCAGCGCGAAGCCTTTGCGAATTCCTTGATCGCCGAGGTAATTTGGATCGTGAGATTGATGATTCCCCTAGGGTTTTGATTTGGTAGTTTGCGATCAGCTAGGGATTTTTTTTTTTTATATTTTATTTTATCTTTTGGATGACGCAGGGATTGCTGGATCAGCAGTTCAATCAGCTGCTGATGCTGGAGGAGGACGGCGCCGGATTCCTCGTCGAGGTCATCAACCTGTTCTGTGATGATTCTGAGAGGATCATCGGCGAGCTCAGCAAACTGATGTATTTTTTTTTTTTTTTTTTTTAACTTTTTTCCGTCTCAAAATTCGTTTTTTGAACGATTTTGGTGTAAAGTTTCAATTTTGGTGATTGTTTGATTTTCTGTTTGCAGAGATCAGCCGGTTGTGGACTTCCAGAAGGTGGACGCCTTTGTCCACCAGCTGAAAGGAAGCAGCTCAAGGTTATTACTTTGCTATTTTTTATGCTTCTTGTTGTCATAAGTAATTAATGGTGGTTTGTTGATTTCTTGTAGATGAGATTGTGCAAGAGAGGTCATTAGTTTGATTTTAGCGACGAATAGATCATATTAGTGTGCCAATTGGGTATTTAAAGTGTAATTGCTGGTTTTATGATTGAATTCTTCCTATTTTGTTTTACTAGTCAACGAGAGGTTTGCATGTTCTTGGTGGGAATTAAATTAGATATCTAATCAATACATATTGAGATATATTTATGTTCGAGTAAACTTAAATTTAGTGAGAGTTCTCTGTTATATTCAACATTTAATTAAATGGCAGCTTTTCCTTCTCCATGTTATTAAGAGATATATTCTCGGAATACACAGCATTTGTAATTTTACCTTAATTTAAGAGATGGTAGGAGGGGCTGCTATAGGTTGTTAAATACTCGTGCATGCATGGATGCATAAATTCCCATAGAGGAACATTCATTTGGAGAGAGAAATGTTTGTAAGCTTCAAATGCATTTGTTTAATGTCTATTCAATTTGCCCAATTCTTTGAAAAGATAGAAGGGATATGTGAGTTAAATTTTTGATGGCCGAAGAACCAATGGTGTTAGGGGAATTTAGTCTTGACATTGAATTTGGTTAGGGCGTGATGTCATGTTAACAACAGTCAGATAAGGCTGGTCCATTTTTTTTGGAGCTCTTTTGTTTTTGATTCACGCTCCACAACAACCCTATGTTTATGGGAAAGGACTAAATGGTGTTGAAGCCATGGGCAGACCCAGGCATTTGAATTGGGAGTGTCCCCCTGCCGGGGATGCAAGGGCGGAGCCCCCAATCTTAAAAGTCTATATTATAACAATATGAATTCGATGATAAAATTATAATTTTGCAAGTTAGTATATGACCAAGATGTAATATGATGAAGATCCAAATTTTGTCGGTGATTGAATAAAAGAGTTTCTAGAAATAAAGTTTGAAAAAATCAATACCGGACTTGGGACTTGAGGGGGGCATACTTATAATTTGAAAGGTAGACTCATAAAAGTTATAGATTGAGTTAAATTAATTTTTTTTGAGGGGGGAGCAGCTGCCTACTCTGGCATGAGGGTGGGTCCGCCCCTGGTTGATGCTAAGTGGACTGTATGAATGAATGGCTAATGCTCAGCTGAAGCTTCTGACCAAACAAAACACACAAACCCAGCCACCAACACAAAAACAGTTTATTTTTCAACAACAACAACAACAACAACTAAGCCTTTTATCCCAAGTATTTGGGGGTAGGCTACATGAACCAAAAAAAGAATCACGCCGGATCGATCACTTTGATATTCTTTCTCCATTCATTTCTATCAAGTAATATCTCCTTATTTAAACCTCTAAACTCGATATCTTTGCGTATCACCTCCATCCATATTTTCTTCGGTCTTCCCTTCGTTCTTTTAACTTGTCCTATATTGATAAACTCCCCTCTTCGAACTGGTGCACTTGTAGGTCTACGTTGCATATGACCAAACCATCGTAAGCGATTTTCTTGCATCTTCTCATCGATGGGAGCTACACCTATCTTAGCACGAATATCTTCATTTCTCACTTTATCTTTCCTAATATTGCCGCACATCCAACGGAGTATGCGTATCTCTGCTACACTTATTTTCTGTGAATGATATTTCTTTATAGCCCAACATTCCGTGCCATATAATAAAACTGGTCTAATAGCAGTCCTATAAAATTTTCCTTTCAATCTTAACGGAATGTTACGGTCGCACAAAACTCCCGTTGCCCTCCTCCATTTCAACCAGCCAGCTTGTATCCTATAGTTAATATCATTATCGATCTCTCGATCATTCTGAATAATAGAACCCAAATATCTAAACTGACTGCTTATTTGTATCTCTTATCTATCCAGTTTATTTTTCAGTTCTTCGCAAAACCCGCAATTTTGATAGGCCTAATGGCAAAACGAGCAATAGTTTCTGAAATGAGAAGATTTGATATGCTTAATGGCAATGGTATCTTCTCATATTAGCACATGCATTGTATGTAGGAATATTATCTTAAGTAGTTAATCAAGTTAACCATTATTAGATGGCTAGATTTAAAAGGGGATAGTTTTTGTCTCCTTGAATAGGTAATGCTTAACATTACTGTCGCATTGATAGCAAACTTTGATAAGAAATTTGTAAATAGCTACTTGCTTTTCTTGTTTTGATTTCTTTTAGTGCAATCAATGCTAGACTAAGATAAACATATGACAATTTAAGGTGAGCTACTAACACTGGTAAGAGCATAGAAGGAATATATGAAGAGGATAGAGGGCACATAGTATACCATAAATTTGAGAACAAAAATAATACGAATGTTTGACATTATCAAATGATAATTCATTAAAAAGTAGATAGAATGGGCAAGGGTGGGAATTTTCCCAACTTGGCTTGGGATGGACTCTTGTCTCTATCTCATATTTGTCTTGGAAAAAGAATATTGTAACTGCCTCAGATGCACCTCCTCACTTAGTCCATGCCCTAGCAAAATTAAAAAAAAAAAAAAACTTACCATTAGAAATTACAATGCAACATTTTGAATACATGTCATATAGGCCTTCTACTAGAAATTTTCTTATGGGCCTATGTCAGATAGGGGGATTGGGGAATAGAAATTTCTCTAATAAATGGATTGTGTTAGCAGCTGCTCATCACTGTACACAATACCATGTCATGTCTCAAGTCTAATGGAAGTATATATGCGGTACCAGCCTCTCTTCCTTTTTTTTTCTTGAGGTTGAAACGGTGAGCAAACTGCCCCCTGCGTTCTATTAATAAGAAATAACAGAACAACCGTTTTATATCAAAACAACAACAAAAAACTAAAGCAAGCCGAGAAACCTACGAGTTCCAATAGTTCGGCCGTACAATATCATACATGCATAAAAGACAAATTGCAAAATATAGAAATAAAAGACTTTCACTCAGAGTGGAGTATAGGGACAAAAAAGGTCTGACCCCTTAGGTGCCGTCAACCGTGCCCTGTGGGGGTCTCTCCGGAGATTCGTCCTGCATCTCCTCATCTATGTCCTACTCTTCCGAGAGGCACAACCGCTCTTTTTCTGATAAAAAACATGTCCATGAGAATATATCAAGGTACGTGAGATAGAAACGAACATCAGCTGGATGAGTAATCTGTCTAAAAATTCTATTATTTTTTTCTCTCCACACATTCCAACATATGGCTACTGTCATTATACGACATATATGGGCACCATAGTTTGTGGACCTACTAAAACCTGCTCTACTCCAAATATTGAATGTTTAGGCTATCTGAATTGTTATGTGAAAGCATGCGACACACTTTACCCAAATTCTTGTAGTATAGTGCACGTTAGTAAGATATGTGAATTAGACTCTGCTTCTGAATGACATAGAGCACAAACACCTGGCCCTTTTTATCCCCTCATTTGTAGATTATCCTAAGTTAGAATTGCTCTTTTTGCAATCAGCCACAGAAAATCTCTAACTTTAAGGGGGCATCTGGTCTGCCATATATGACGCGCTTGCCATAGTCTATAACCGCCGTCAATGCAGTGTCTATATGCAGAACTGACTGAGAAGATCTGGTGTTTTTCTCATCTTCAAATGACTTCATCATTATTATTAACACTCGGGGGATGTCTCTGTATAAGATTCTTGAGCTTTGTGGCCTGCAGATGAACTGCAGCATCCGCGTGTGCATTAATTCCAGATTCCACCTATTTCGATGCCACATTCGCCTTGTAGAGGCATTTTTGTCGCTTGCTAGTTCGAAGACCTTCGGAAAGAGTATTCTTAGTGGAACATCCGTGCACCATCGATCGTTTCAGAAAGATACCCTTCCTTTCTTGCCCGACCTAAAAGCTATGCTTGAGCGGAAGATATCTTTTGACTTTAACACCCCTTTCCAAAAATTCGATGTATTAGATGCATTATGGGTCTCTCCCCACTATTGGTCTCTTCTCTGGCCATACTTGAGCCGTAATAACTTCTGCAACTGCCCTCCTGGATTTGCTAACATACCCCACCACCATTTAGTCAGGAGAGCAAGATTGAAAGTTTCTAGGTCCAAAATCCCCAACCCCCTCCTTCTTTGGTCTGCATACGTGGCCCTAGGCTACCAGACTATATTTTGACTGGTTTTGTGACGCTCCACTCCACAGGAATCTTCTTCTTATTCTGTTTATTCTTTTCTTAATCCATATTGGCAAGATGAGGATGGATATGAGATAGTAGGGAATAGATGATAGGACCGAGTTTATAAGTATGATCCGGCCTCCCTGAGAGACGTATCTGGCCTTCCATCTTTCAAGTCTACTTTCAATCCTGTCTATCATTGGATACCAGTCCCTTTTAAGCAGCTTTCCCTTCCTGATCGGTACACCTAAATATTTAATGGAGAATTTGTCTAGTTTGCACCCTAGAATGCTCTGGATTGTCATGGCAAGAGGACCAGGGTGCCCTAGCACTACCATAGAACTTTTTTGGAGGTTAATTCTTAGATCCGACCAAGCTTCAAAGTAACAAAGAACCCGTTTAAGAATTACGGCTCCTTTAATTTTGTTTTCACAGAATATCAGCGTGTCATCTGTGTATTGGAGGTTGGTAAGAACAAAGTTCCTTGCTCCTGGTAGTCCTCTCACGAGTCCTGCACTCGACGCTTTCCTTATTATTTTGTTCAGTCCATCAGCGACAAATACAAAAAGGAGGGGGGATAAAGGGTCTCCCTAATGCAGACCCTTTTTGCAGACAATATCCCTGCCAATCTCCCCATTCATGATCGTCTAGATCTTCGCAGAACCCAACCACATTTGTATCCATTGAATTCAACGCTGCCCAAAACCTCTTTTCTTGATTACCTCCAGTAGACAGTCCCAACTAACCATATCGTATGTCTTTTCAAAGTCGAGCTTGAGAAGGAAGCCCTCCTTTTTTCTCCTTTTGCAATAGTGAATTACTTCTTTTGCTAGGACGATTCCGTCTAGGATACTTTTTCCTTGTATGAAACCCGACTGTGTTTCGTCAACTAGTTCTGGGAGGACTATTGTGAGTCGGTTGGCTAAAAGTTTTGATATGATTTTGAAACAACTATTCAATAAGGCTATAGGTCGATAGTCACCAATTGCTTCAGGTGATTTCTTCTTTGGGACGAGCACTATGAAAGAGTAATTGACTCTTTCGATATTCGCTTTTCCTTTTGTGAAGTCGGAAATAAGCACTGCAATGTCCCATTTCATTTCCTCCCAGAATGTTCTGTAAAAAAATAGAGGAAATTCATCTGGGCTTGGTTCCTTATTAGGCCCGATGTCCCAAACTGCCTTCCTTATTTCGTTCTTTGTAAAATATCTTTCAAAATACTCGAGATCAACAGCGGGGTACCACTGTCATTGAATCATTTCAATTCTGTTGGCCATGGTTTTACCAAAAAGTTGTTTGAAGTGGTAACGAATATAATGTTGTATATCAGCACCACGAATGGAGGTTCCTTCCTTTGATGTCAATATTTCAATGGTATTTATCCTCTTTCTCATATTTACTACTTTGTGAAAAAAAACCCGTATTTGCATCCTCTTCTTTCAACAATTTGATGTGTGCTCGCTGTCTCCATTTAATCTCCTCCCTCCTATTGATTTCTTCTATCGCATTTCTTAGTTCCTGTAGGCGGGTGCTTTTTCTTTCACTCAAGTTCCGAACCTCCTCTTTCCGTTCTAAATCTTCAGCCTCCTTTAAACATTCCTCTTTCGACAATGTCTGTGCCTTGATATGCTTCCCTTCCCACCTTAGGAGGGCTCTGCACAGTCGGCGCAGCTTTGTACAAAAGTTTTCAGTCGCATCCACCTTATTTGTCTGTTACGTCCAGCTTTATCTAATGATTTCATGTACCTCTTCATTTTCGAGCCATGACTTCTCAAACCTGAAGATTCGCTTTTTCTTTTGCGTAGCTTCGCCCGAATCTAATTTTATTGGTACGTGATCTGAGGTTGGCCTATGCAATGGTTGTGCAGTAGCAAAGCTGAATCTACTTTCCCACTCTGGAGAGACAAGTACCCTATCTAACTTTACCATATTTGGTTCCTCTCTCATGCTGGACCTAGTATAGCGACGCTCCATCAATGGTATCTCGACTAAACCCAGAGTTGCGATTAGTTCATTAAATTGATCCCTGTCTCGTGCATTTAAACCCCCATCTCCTTTCATCCGAAAACCTCACTACATTAAAGTCTCCTCCAATAATCCAAGGGCCTGGTTTCCACGATCTAACCCTCATTATTTCACTCTAGAGGCCAGTCGGTCGATCACTCCGGTTTGGACCGTATACCGCTGTTACCAGCTGCGTCCATCCATCCTAAACTCCACTATCTCAAAGCGACTCCGATCCACACTGACCACTATACCACCTGATGCACCCACCGCATTCTTAACAACAAATTCAAATCTGCTCCCCAACTCGTTAAGGGCAGACAATGGTAGATTGGTGAGTTTTGTTTCCAACAAGCACACAATGTCAGTTGCAGTATTTCTACACGTCTCTGACACCATTCTATGCTTTCTTTTGGTGCCAATTCCCCTAACAGTCCAGAAACACGTAATCATATCTATACTTCTTTACCCTCTCCAATTCTAACCTAATGGGTTAGATACTTCCTTTCTCCTCCCTCCCTAAATCGTGGTCTATTTCTGTAATCTCCAAATCCCTGATTAACGCTAGGTTTACGTGTTCGCTCTTCAGTGTTGGTGCCCATATCAGTGTCGCATGTGTGTGCAATAGATAATAATATGTGATTAAGCAATAAATTAAATACATCAAAGGGGGCAATTGTGTTACCTTGCTCGTAGTCTGTAAAAAGGGTTTTGTGCTTTGTGACAAGTGAAGCCACCTTTCATGTCTGGTACTCATGGCCTCCCCTCTTATGCTCCAGTCTCCTGCTGCGCCTAGCCGGAGTAATCTGTGCTCCTTTTGTTGCTAGTTCTTGGAGGTTGTCCCCTCTGATAGAGCTGGACTGTCCTCCTCTCGTTGCTGTCAGGGGCATGCTCCACGAGAGGTCTTGTAGAAGAATGCTCCTAATCAGGCGGTACCCAGTTATATTCTGAACTGTTCACCTCCTTCATTACTTATGAGGTGCAATCTGTTCATCCCCCTTCTGTAACTCGTGGTGTCTAGGTAGGTTTTTGAGCTTCTCCATGATTCTCTTTGGATATCTTGACGGCTGTCGTCTGTGCGGCTTCAATGGTCTCCTATTCTCATCACCAGTGACTATGTTGGTTAGCAGCTTCGAAGCGGCCTTTTTGATGACATCCTTATCAAAACCGGGCAATATGGATAGCAAGCCCAATTGTTTAATTGACTTGGAAGTCTCATTGTCATCGTTAAGACCCAATTTCTTGATTTTTTTCAAAAAAAATCCAACACCCAGATGTTCTATCTGTTTCTGTCAAACTATTAGAAGTACTGCCTGAAACTCCAATTCCTAATTTCTCCAGGTCCAAACATAAAATTCCTTGCTCATTCCTGCATGTAGTTGAAATTAGAACCCATTTCATTTAGCACTTATTGAGTGTGGGCCCCACCAGCACTGTGTATTGTGCTTTTTTCTCCCATATGGGCCCCGTCTCTCTCATGCAGCAAACCCACTTCCAAAGTGAAGCAATTTCTCATGTGGGCCCCTACCCTGAAAATGACCTCCTTGGGCTGGTGGCCCGCTCTATCACCTTTGTGAGCCCCCCCTAGCTTCTCTTCCTGTTTACTTTTGTCAAAACAAAGGAAAATGAAAAATAACTATCAAATGTCCGATTAAGATTATTAATATCAAATACAGAAAAGTAATTGCTGGGAATTCTTCAGTCGAGATCAAAAGACTAGTCTAAAGTTGTAATTTTCCTATGTAAGTTTGAAATTACCCACTAAAAGTTTAAAATTCTGTTCTGTAAGTTTGACTTCAAGTTGTTGGTTGTAAAACTTTGTCAAAACTTGCATAAGTTTAGATGATGATGAATTGATGATCACGATGTTTGAAAGTACAATCTAAAAGGAAAATCTGCAGATCTCTTCCCTTTCCTGTTGAATTGGATGTAGAAGAAATTGAAGATACATGTGTCTCTTCATTCTTCACTCGTTTAAAATTAAATAATATAAGATAAAATGTAATCCATGTCTGCCGCAAATTCTTTTTTTAATATAGCTACTAAAATGTTATCTTCTTGGCAGCTTCAGAGGTATACTTTTGTCTTTTCATATATTCCTGCATAAGAAAACATGTTGAGGGCAGAGAGGTGTATCATAAGGCGAAGATGAGGCAAAAAACAGCAAGCATGTTTTGTATTATTAAATGAAGGTTCATGTTTAGTATTATTAAATGAAGGTTCATAATTCCACGAAAAGTAATAACAGAAATGTTACTGTGAAATTGAATAAGTCATAAATCAAGCAAGGCATACTAGACATCTGTTATCATTTGTCTACACTGTAACCTTAGAGGTCAAGCTAAAATCCTTAATTGGATAAGATATATCTTGCATTCTTATGCTGAACCTTTAAAGCACAGCTTAAAAGAAAAATCTGCTATGGAGAAAAAAGGAGAGACAGGATGAGATCAAAACCAGCATTGAACTGGTGTTGTGTAATGGCTAACTGGCACAATAGGATTACGGTCTAATTGTATATTACTGTTGAGAAGTACAAAAGCAGCAAGGTAGATTAATAGATCATAGTGGGATTTGAGTTTAAGAGTGCAATTATTGTCACTCTTCACTTAATTTGTGCCTACAAGATGGATTTTATTTCCCACATCAAAGAATATTATTTTATTGTTTAGCGTTTTCTATGACTACAGAAGTGATGGCATTTTCTCCTTTCTTAAACAATTTAGCATGACTATGGACAATGAAAGGCGAACATCTAACTACTACTTATCAAAGTTCTATCATGTAGCTATCGTTTGCTCATAGTGAGCCTAAGAATGTGGCACCAAACAATATGTGGAATTAAGGTTTATAACTAAAACTTGGTTTTGAAGCTTCAGATCTTCGGGTCTGGCTACATTCTAAAATGCCTTTTGTGATATCACTTATACGTATCTGGTGAGATGTCGCAAGCACATACCCCGTTAGGGAATATGGGGAGAAAGTTAATATTGGCTGCACAAAAGCAATAATGTGGTTGCATAATGTTTATCCGTCTGCATATAAGGTATATGGGGAAAAGTTAATATTGGCCACACAAGACAACAATGTGGTTGCATAATGTTTATCTTCTTGTACATGCGAGTGCATATTTATCATGTGACGGTGTGCATCTGAATTTAGACATAATACCTGACACCATTAAATTAAATGAGCTATTTGAATGCCTTTCTTATATTTTACTTGAGAACTAAGTGAATTATATTGTTTTTTATTATGTCTGGTAGTTGTTCAAAGGACATTGGTTCCTTTGTTCCAAGTTATCCTCTATACTCATTTTCTCATATCATCTGAATGAATTTGTAAATACTTGGGTATTTTATTTTCTTTGTAAATACTTAGGTATTTTATTTTCCGTTTTTTAAGCATATTTTCCAAGTTTCCTCTTATTTTTGGATTTCTTTTTTTCTTTTTTCTTTCGAAATGTAACTGCATATGCTGTACGCACCGGTAAATTCAATGGTTGCAGTTACTGCATACTGTAGCATTGGCACCGTGACTCTACAATTAACTTTTTTTGGATAAAATCTCAAGCGGTTATAAAGAATGAGATTGAGATACAGATTACGATTAATAGCTCGTATGCTGTTTTATTTTATTATTCTATAAATATTTATTCATTTTGGAGAGGAATTATAGGAAGTGATGATGCATGGATGTAACGGATGATTTTTACAGTAAGATATCATGACGAGGATACTATTACTGAAGGGTTGTCCAAGAAATGCTTGTACATGAATATATGAAAATAAAGGATATTCCTGTGAAACAAGTTTATAACAATTAACTTGCTGTCTAATGTGGGAATACAGCTCCAAACAGATAAAATTCATGTTTTATTAAGTATAGTACTGCATAACATATGCTTCAACTTACATAGTTCATTCTACAATCTTGAACAGAAAAGACAGGTTAATAAATCTGTTGTCCCACACACCAATTAGGTGAAAAACGCACTTTCCCATTCAGCTACCGGACAATTTAGATCTGAAATTTAATCACACAAGCAGAAATAATTGAACTCTGTTCTATTAAGATTTTGTTTGTTTTGTTTTTCACCCATTTTCTTGTATAATTTCTTAATAATCATAGCCAAACATATCCCTTGTTTGATTCTTATAGAACCAGGTTTGGCTCAAACTGTGCTCATCAAAATTATTAAGCTATTTCCTATGAAAAGCAGACACTTGAAAGTGACTGTTGTGTCCATATCGGACACTTGTCATATACCGATACTTGTACGGTACTTGCCGATACATCCGAATACACCGTAACCTTGTTGAATTTTAAAAATCTAAAAACTTGTGTTGGAGCCATGCGCACTTCCAAAAAGTCATAAAGATTGCATATGGAGGCCGTATCCCCTTTCAAAAAGTTATAAAGATCACTTATTGAACACTATAAAGTTGTATATTGCTTAAAAAGACAAAATTCTTTTGACATAAACTAGTAAGTCACAAATTTCTTATAAAAATAGAGCCTTCAAATATCTTATTGGTACATTGGATTGAATTTAGATTATATAGCTATTTAATTAGAATCTATATTTAAATCATTAAGAATTTTTTCCTTTTTCTTTCTACTTCAAAGTCTTAAAGATTACGAGTTCTATGCGCATTATATATATCAACATGCGCAAATACGTGCATATTTATATCGTCATGTCTTCATGTCCTACTTTTTTAGAGTTTATCGTGTTCCCGTATCTGTATCGTGTTGTATCCATGTCCTGTGTCCGTGTCCATACTTCATAGGCTATTTCCAAAAACTTTCTGTTAGATATTAAGGTTTGTTGCTTTGAGTTTTTCTTTTCCTAATGTTTTTTTCCTTTTGATCCTTTTCATTTCTGTAAATCAGCATTGGCGCACATTACATCAAGGTGGCTTGCATACACTTCCGCCAATCCTGCGAGGAACATGACAAGCAAGGGTAAGTGGAATGCTCATAACTACACACATAGATCTGATAACCTCAAAAACATTATAAATTATTTATTTATCTTTCTGTTATCATTTTGTATGAATGTTTGAATGTTTTTTTAAGGCAGTTGACTTGAATCAGGTTAATGATGCCAATTCGACAGAGCAAATTTATGTGATGAATCAGTTCAAAGACTTGAATTTTCAAATATTTTACAGCAGTGTTACATGGACATGGGAAACAGGTGCAAGTATACTAATGTGTCCAACACGACAACTTATAAGTAGACACAGATCTATTCGTAGATAATAAGTACATGTTACATATACGCATACGTACATCCATATTTAGATAAGCAACAATCACTGTTTAGCACTACTCATTTACCTATCTCATGACATTAACATATATTTTTTAAATAAGGCATAGCAAAAGCTTATATAACTACAAGAATAGAAAAATACAATACTAGTTAGCCATTCTTGTTTGTCCAAGTATCTGACGCAGCAAAATTTTGCATGGAGTATCCTGAAACACTGTTATGCATAATTTAGAATAAAAGAGAAGAATGGAAATCTTGTCTTATGGGGCAAGTAATTAATACTAGAGACTCCAAATATCTTTTTTCCGTACTTAACTAATTTCTGTAGGTAAATATATACTATTATGTCATTTAATATTTAAGCCAAAGTCTCTTTTTGTTATTTTTCCTTTTCCACTTTAGACGAAGGTGGCAGGGATAGTCCATTTGGAATATACTACTGATGGGGACATTGAAGGATAGGAGTCATTAGGGATTAATTAGTTTAGACTTTAGACTCTTGGTTTTTGATGACTTCTGTTTTTTTGTCACTTAGTTTTCTATTTGTTTTTCATTATAAAAGTTGTACTAGACTCTTGTAATGGAATATAGAACGAAGTTTATGAAAAATACTCTATTGAAACTTTGGCATGTCACATGCTAATCAAATTTTTTCTCAGTGATTCGTGGGTGGCATGTGATTTGCCTGTTGTGAGGCCCGATTCCATCTTGTATTATGTTCTATTTAAGTTTTACCCTACATTTCCATCAAAACCCTAAAATCCTTCCGTTTTACGTCAAGTATTATTTATCATTATATAATATTTAAGGCAAAGACTCTTTTGGTTATTTTTCCCTCTGCTGTTTCGGACTAAAGTTGCAGAGGCAATCCATTTAGAATATAGCTACAATGGTTGTATGCATGTGAGAAGCAGTAAATACAAGGCACCCAAAACTTCTATATCACCTAACCCTACCGCCTCTTCCCCATGCCCAGCCCCTTGAAAGAAAGAAAGGAAAAGAAGAAACGAAAGGAGTATGTCGCTTGTCTGAGACAACGAGGCAGGATCTCTGGAGGAAAAGGTGTAAAAGAAGAAAAAAAGGAATTAAACTAAAAATTTTATTGTTGCATTTGCTATGATCAATCACTTGATTATCCTAATAAAGTAGACAAGAATTGTCCTTAGGGTAATAAGTTTAAACTTTGTCCACCACATGCTATGTTAGTTCTCCACCAAAGTTCTAAAATGGCAGATGGTTATAAGAACTTAAAAGGTAAATATGCTTAAAGACGGAACATTCATGCACAGAACCAAACAAACAATACTTTTAAGGATCGATATAATGTGCACTATTTCTTGTAACAAGGAACAATGACAAATATTAGTCATGTGTGAAATACCATGTTCAGCATGTCTACCTATGTTCGATCAAATCCAAGATGTTTAGGATCATTGACTGAAAAAAAGATTAGGGTATATTGAACTTCATGTCATGGAATTGAATGCTCGGAATCAACATCCTGGGACATCTGGGACATGTCAAAGACAGTCAAAAGAGTTTTCTCCATGCCTACATGCTTACATGCCAGGATGGATGCAAGCATGTGGAAGCTCACACAAAAGAAATCATGACAACGCATAGTATAAAATATATGAAGACACACCTCAGGTCTCTGGAGAGATGCAACAATTTTGTATCTGCAGCTCCTCTCAAATTAGTGACAGGTCTATTTCTTTCCTTATCTAATTAACCATAAAGCTGTAACAAAGCAAAAATTGATGATGGTACCTTACATAAGTAATAAATGTCCTCCCTACAATAACCAAGAGGACTTAATTAAAAATCCTTATCTGCTGGAAAAACAAAATACCTTACATAATAAATCATTGTCCTCTCTATGATAACCAAAAGGACTTTTAAAAAGGACTATTAAACTTAAAAATCCGTTATTATTAGCTTTTATGTTGCTTTCTATTATGTATTTTATCTTTGTTGAGGTTCACCAATACAGGGAACCCGAACTATTTTGTAGTTCTATTATCTATTTGTTAATGGAATGCGGAGGGCTTCCACCAAAAAAAAAAAAAAAAAAAAACTTAAAAATCCTTATTTGCTCAAAAAACAGTAGAAAGAAATCCTTTTCTGCACCAGACTGAGAATTAATTTTCTTGATATAATCCTCCTCCTTTATTTCTGTTTCCTTTGCTTAACGTAACTATTTATGGAAGTGCTATTCTCTGAGATATCCTTAGGAGATTTAATTTTGCCCCATCTTGAGATTCACTTAAAAAGCTGGATTTCTAAACTGCCCAAACATAAATAAGACTAATGCATATGTTCTGTGAAAAAGTTCTTATTAGCATAAAAGATTGATTATCTTCATTACATCCCAATGCTTGCTACTGGTTCCATATTGTAGCAAATATCAACCAGTAAGTCGGTGTCAAATCCAAGAATACTAGACTTCAATTTACTTGATATGCAAAATGCTTCGTATTTAAGTTGGATCCACATATAATGTGAAGTTGTTGTGACAAAATCGAAACATAGGATTTAAAGCATGATGGGGAAATGATTAAACATATGTTCTTTATGTATTTATGCTTAGTTGCATTGATACAACCATTCCTTAGTTTGGTTTCATCGATTGTGTTCGTTTTACATTCCAAAACAAGGGATGAGAGTTGGAATCTTGCATTTATTTTTGGTAACAAGATGTGTGTCAAAACTGTCCCTTGGTTTGTCCTCTATGATTGGGTTCATTTTTTTATGTAAAAACAAGGGATGAAAGTTGGAAACTTGCATTTATTTCCAATGATGAGTTATTTAAAGTGCCTCTTGATTTGTACTCTATGGTCTTACTTTTCAAACAAAGGGATGAAGAGTCCATGAAGTAGGTGTCTTGCATTTATTTCTGATATAAAGTTCATGCATTTAGTATTTTTTTTTTTTCAGATAAAATGGTGGGTATATAGCTCCCCGCGTTCCATTAAAATAACTTAGTGAAACTCATAATGTTATCCAATACATTGTTCAACCTCCTACTCAGAAGAGGTTATCACATAGATACATATAGCATACAAATATAAAAAGCAGTTTATGCGTTTAGTATTATATCCATTTATTTACTATCTTTGACTTTGATTGCTGCCACTCATTTGAATGGCAGTTTAAAGAAGATCAACATGGTTGCAGGTTGGTGTTCACTCAAAAGGTTTTTTAGATATTGTACTTGGAACCCAAAATTTTGGTTAGATTTCATAGAGTAGGACCATATGCTGGCTTCAGATCAGTGTCAGGTTTTTCAGTCTTGCCACATAGGGGATTAACCTACATTGTGCTACACATGTATGCATATATTTACATTGTAAAGATAGTACATAAATGTGTTTGTGGCCGTGCTTGTAGATGTGTAATCATTCTTTCAGGTTTGTACAGGGTCAGGTTATATAAGTTTGGGTTTATATGAGATAGAAAAAAAATGAAAACTTCTCGGGGCAGGGTATGTTGGGTTTGAACTCAAACTGACCCTTGGATGGTTCACAGTATGAGAAATCGGCACATATCAACTACCCGGAACATAAGATGACCATTGACATTAATGCATCAACAAATGATATTGTCATGAACCTTGTTTTTTTTTTTTTTTTTTTAGGTTGTAACGGTGAGCGACCTGCCCCCTGCGTTCTATTAATGAGAAATAACAGAACAACCGTTTTACATCAGAAAGTCCAAAAGTAAGGGTGGGCCGAGCAAACTACGAGTTCCAAAAGCTCGGCCCTACTACATCATACATGCATAAGATGTCAAAGTACAAAACATAAAATCAAAATACTTCCTCACATCGTGGAATAAAGAGGCCGTAGGGTGAGGCCCCTCAGGCGCCGTCAACCATGCCCTGTAGAGATCTATCCGGAGATTCGTCCTGCATCTTCTCATCCGTCTCCTGTCACAAACCTTGTCGTTTGAAATATCAGCTTAATCTCTATCTCACATAAATTTTGAGTACTCCTTGATATCTAATAATTTGGTATATGTCAAAAGTGCATTTGACACGTATCCAGCAAGTCTGAATATGAATCAGACATGTAAATACCTTGAACATAAGAAGACAATAACATTAATGCATCGACATTTCAAATTTCATGAATTCCATTGTTTAAAATATCAGCTCAAACTGTCTCACATGCTTATTTAAGTACATCCTAGATATATAATAACTTCATTATCCATATGAAAAATGTAGTCGCCATGTACCCAGCAAAGCTGTCAATATGTACCGTTTACAGGTCTACTGCTCCATTGTAGTATCCTTGACTCATAGCTTTTGATTTTGGGAATGCAATCTCCTGCATCCTAGAAATCCCGTTGTCAATTAACGGGAACCAAAATAGACCTAACAAAGATCTAAAATTCACGTTGAATGCGACCCAAAAGGACTTCTGCAACAGCTGTTTAAACGTCTATTTGGCTGTTTTAGGTCAGGTGTCAAAATAACTGTTCATACATTGAAATGTTTGTATATGTACATGTTTTTTGTTTTGCATATGTGTGTGTGTGTATAGTTCAAATAATTGTACAGATCAATCAATATAAAAAGAATGATCAATAGCATAAGCTTGCATAACTGCTTAATTTAGCCCTTTCTCAATAGGGAACTGCTAGAATAGATAATTAATCATGAAAAATTGTGTTGTATAGCATATCAGAATTGCATTCTTAATGAAATATAGAGGCAAAATTATTCTTTTTCGAATACCGTGCTGTGTGGTTTACATGTTGAATAGTTATTGTTAAACCATGAAGTAGTACTTAAAGCTCACTCTAGTAAGGAGTGTAAAGTTAGGACCTGTCGCCATTGTTCAGAAACATATCATTTTGACTTGAGTATGGGATGTGTATTTAAAATGCAATTTTTCTTGAAATACACGTCATTTGTTTAAATCCAAATCTTCAAGCCATGGAGCCAATCAGGATTGCTATGTTTATCTTAAGTTCAGTTGGAAACATCAGGTAACGTTTGATCAATGATCTGAATGTTGAGCATTGATTCCTGCTAAACTGGAAGGCTGATACGTCTTATAATTTGGTTTAATGCCCCCAGACCAATCGGTGTTTATTTACAGAGTTCCTAATCCAGGCCAGACCAAGACCATATCTAGATAGAGTACACATTTTAAGGCAGCTTAGGGATTATGTTTACTTTGAAATATTAATGGTTGGATCCTGTTCTAGTTAGGTGTTCACCTTTCAGGTTGTGGTGTTCAATATCGTCGTCTTAGGTAGAACAGTAACTATCACCTTTTATCTTAGGTTACCCGTAGCATAATCAGTGAGTGCATCTTCACCTTTACAAGCTTTAGTTCTGTATTTTCATTTTCAATGTACTATTTCAATTAGGGACTTGGCAGAACAGAGGCATGGCCAGCTTATCATGATTCACGGTATGTGTGGGAATGCAAAATCCTAACAGTTGGATTGTAGACAATCTCCTGTGCAGCACTATCACTTACAAATTTGGATGCCTTACCATCTGCTCTTATTTATTTCTGTCACCTGGTACTCCATAGGATGATTTTATTGGAAGCTGAAATAAATGGCATGCTAGTTGATGCCCCGTGATCCCTTTGGTAATAAGCATGGAAAAGAAAATTGCAAGCAGTGAACTGCGGCTGAACTTTTAAATTTCGCCCCAAACGTTCTTACTTGTAGGAACTGTAGACTTTACCTGCGCTAGCCTAGGAGTGAACATGACCGCTGACTCCGACAACTTTGTCCTAATCTGACCGAAATTGGTCCGAAAAAATTTTCGGCGACAATCAGAATCTTCTACTCTCGGATATGATCGGAGAACTTCGATTTCCTACCGATCGACCAACTGAACGTCCAAAAACAAACTCTACCGCGACCTCGTGCTGACTCCGACCAAAATCGGTCGGAGTTCGATCAAAAATACTCTCGGATCCGATTAGAAAATTTCGATTTCCGACTGAGGTACTAGCCTATTGAAAGGTAAAAAAGACTTAATTCCTTATATCAATAATTGTTGCCGCGTAGGTCTTGGGGCTCAGCATTAAGTAGCACTACCATTTATTGCTCACTGTAGAAGTTCAGAAAAGAGAATTAAGAAAATGAGTATACGGATCTTTATTTGGGCTGGGTTGAATGTTGCATCATGGAAGTCTCATAGCATCTTGTTTGCAACAATGGAATGATTATTGCTTTAACCACAAATTTCATGCCTCTAGTTTTATTTTTGTTTCAATCTTTCCTCTAAAGCTACAGAAAATGTTGTCTCTTGGACACTCAGCAATGCTAACATTTGATTTCTACCCAGGTGTTTGAGGGCACTACACATGGTTAAAAATGAATATTATCGTCTTCAGGCAAAATTTAACATTATGGTGCAGGTAATTTTCACATATTGCATGTCTCCTTCTCTTTTTGATGCTCAGGAAATATTTATTATCATTGCGTCTTCTTTTATGATCATTCCTTACTAAATTTTGTTTCCTCGTGAATGCCTACTTAAGTTGAATCTTTGACTGGAAATAATTAGGAGGTATCATCAGGTGAGAAAAGTGTTATAAAAAACAGATCTTTGATTTCAAAATAGAAGATATGATATTAATGGAAATTTACTTTCTTAGATAATATCCCACATTTATAATGTTTTAAGTTTGGTGTAGGATTGTGTTGAGAAAATTAGCAAAAAAAATAAAGGGTTATTCTGATATATACCCTTCAAATGTTTAATATTTAAAAAATTACCCTCAATAACATTATTATGTTGGCTAGTCAGCTCCCTAAATCTTGAGAAGTCAGATACAACAGGGAATTTTCGGGAATTTCTATAGAGGAGTGCACTTTTTTTTTTTTTTTTTTTTTTTTTTTCTAGTGAGCCCACTTAAAAATTTGCTTTTGTTTACAACTTTGCCATTCAAGTTTTAGTACAAAATTGTGCTCATCTTCAACCTCTCTACTCCTTTTTATTATCCTAAGTGAGCTGTTACATAAAAGGAGAAAAAAAAAATCAGATTTTATCACCCAAATTCAAATTCTCTTGCTCTCTTATCACAGAAATTAAAATTGATAATTGGTTTCAGTCATCTATCTTTTTCTTCAGAAACCCTTAAAAAGAGCAATTTTTTTGTTGGTTCAATGACAAAGAAAATGAAGAATACGAACATGGCTTTGGTTCCATTCAACGATTGAAAGTATTTGGGAATATGAATCTATCATCATCTTGAAATTTCTATATTATTTATTTTAATTTTTATATTTAAGTAGCATATAAATGGAATAGAAAGATGGTTTTGGATTTCTCAGTTGTCTGGATTTAATATCCTGGATAATAAAAGATTTGTTCGGATTTAACATCCGGGATAGCACATTTTTTGTCCGGACTAGACAGTCTAGAAGGCATAGTATTTGTTTGGACTATACAGTTCGGACGGCATATGTGTTTGTTTGGACTAGACAGTCCAGACGGTACAAGTCAAAAATAATAAGGCAAGACAGTCTTGTGATTGGAAAAAAATTAATCCAAACTTCTTTTGCACTTAATCCTTTCCTATAACTTATAAATGAGATCAATTTGATAAAATAACTTAATGTGTATGTGATTATGTGATTTAATTTGTTTAGTTGAGTGGATTTGTGATTTTCTTAGCATTAAAATAAGTTAAATTATCATTGTAATGGACTAAAAATTAATATTTATAGATTTGAATGTGTAAGTCTCACTCTCGGTCTCCATCTCCTCTATTTTCTCCTCATATTCCTCTTCCTCATCCTTATCTCTACTCCCAACGCACTCGCTACGATCAACCCCTCTCCTCCTCTGCTCTCTTCCCCTCTCCTCCTCTGCTCTCTTCGAATCATCTTTACAATCTTCGCCTTCTCGTATAGCCTAATCAGCATTTTCAATCATCGCTCTCCTTGTCCCAATATCACACTCCCCATCAATTTTTAGGACTTGGAAAGAATAAATCGAAGAATGGGGGAGAAGGTGTGATAGCGGAGAAGAAAATAAGAATGTATAATTGAGGAAATTTTATGTGTGCTCACTAAAAAAAATACTTCTTTTCAAAAAAAATAATGATGGGCTCGCTAAGAAGAGTGACTCACTAGGGGAAAAAAAAAAAAACAAAAGGTGTGCTCCTTTGAAATTCCCGAATTTTCCCTTGCTTTAAAAATACCCATTTAAACCCCCAAATACCCCAGGCCTTTTAATTCTTCCCCTTCCTCCTCCCCTTCTTCTCTCTCTTCCTCTTCATCATCATCATCATCATCATCAAGCCAAAGATTCCATTTTTATTACTCAATCTCCCGCCATCTTGCTCTCCAATCAACTCCTCTCCTCCTTCCTATCTCCTTCTCTATCCTTTCTCTGTACAGATTATTCTTTTTTTTTTTTCCTCCATCATTCTCCTCCCTCGCATGTCCTAACCCCCTTTCAGCCCCGTGTGTGCCCACCTCTCTCTCTCTCTCTCTCTCTCTCTCTCTCTCTCTCTCACACACACACACACAGGATCACCATCACCAGCTGCACCTCTCCCCCAATCTCTATATAAAAAAAAACACTACTCAATTCTCAAAAAAAAAAAAAAAAAAAAAAAAAAAAAGAAGGGAACTCGATGGATTAAAAAAAATTAGGGTTAATTACACTCAGACCTTCTGTAGTATGGGGCATGTAACACTTAGACCCTTGAAGTTTAAAACTCTCACTCAGACCCTCTGGACCAGGGGGTCTGAATGTAATTGAAACACGGTGATTTAGATACTTCAGGGGGTCTAAGTGAGAGATTTAAACTTCAGGGGGTCTAAGTGTTACATGCTCCATAGTACAGGGGGTCTGAGTGTAATTAACCCAAAAAAATAATGAGGGAGCAACTCGGTGAAGAGATCTAGGGTTTGCTGGATAGAGCGATTCTAGAGTTTGCTGGGTGAAGAGATCTAAGGTTTTGGCACTTGGATTTGAGGTTTTGGGACTTGATTTCAAGATCTCTTTTTAAAGAACTGAAGTGATTGGAGACCTCCTTCCACGCGAGAGTGCGATGAACTCATGCTGCCTCTTGAGCACGTTGAAGCTCTTTAATGGAAGAACAAAGAGAGGATAGCAAGAGGCTTTGCAAAGGGGAGGAGATAAAATGGGGGTACAATGGGAATTTCATGCACTTTTCGTTGGTTGATAAACAAGAAGGACATTTTTCTTGACTTCCCGAACATTTGGGAGGTCGATTATACGATGTTTTTGGGGGTAATTTTTCAAAAGGTTAATTACACTCAGACCCCCTGAAGTATGGGACATGTAATATTTAGACCTCCTAAAGTTTAAAACTCTCACTTAGACCCTTGAAGTATCTAAATCACCGTATTTTAATTATATTCAGACCTCCTGATCTACGGGGTCTAAGTGAGAGTTTTAAACTTCAGAGGATCTAAATATTACATGTCCCATACTATAGGGGGTCTGAGTGTAATTAACTCTTTTTTAAACATTAAAGATTTGAAGAGTATATATTAGTATAAACAAGAACACTATGCTAGACTTTCTCAAAACAATATGAGAACTTAACATGCCTATGTTGTTTGAACAGAAAATTTTCTCATCTTGCTTCTATCCATCCTCCTTTTTTACGCTCTCCTCTCTTTCATTTAAGAATTGTGACTATGGGCAGTATGGGCCAAATGCATATCACGTGCAGCTGAACTATATATTGTAGGGTGCCCATGAACGGAATGGCAGAACTGGTCCTTATGTTCAGTTGAAGTCATAAGAAGGATCTGAAATCGACTGAACTGGTCTTAGATAGTTACGAGTTAAGGAGATTAATGTTGATAAGTGATCAATAATCAGATTCAACATCCTTGTCATTAGTTATATATTTTTTTTTTTTTGACGATAAAAGGCGGGATATCGCCTTTCTCATTCCATTAACGAGATAATAACAGAACAATAAGTAATCGGACCATTAGCAGAATGGCCCATAATAAAGTTACACAATAAGGGTTCTAAATAAATCTACAAAAAAGAGAAAACGAGAAAAAAAAAAAGGGTACAACAGTCCTGCATGCAAAAGCCGGTTTTGTCCTCAATCCATCACTCCCTGTGCCTTTGATCTACTCCTCTACTCCTGTTTTGACCGACTAGCATCCATATCATCTACCGAACAACCACTGGATAGATGAAGCCTCTTCTCGTCTGAGGGGACAACTATCTACGTAATGAAATAGTAAATGATAAGTCTCATACAATACTGATTGGAATGATATTTATCATTAAATAATTTATTATTTCTCTCCCTCCAAATGTTCCATCAAAAAACAACAATAACTGTTCTTAGTTTATGGCTATCGTTATCCCCCTCGTAAGACTTCACCAAGTGTTAACCTCTAATTTAATGTTGATGTTTAGCCCTAGTGCCCTAACACACAAGTCCCATGTGCTTTTCGTAAAAGAACAATTTCACATAACGTGTTTGGTCGATTCTTCATCCTTCTTACACAAGACATAGACGTTGGGACCAATCTAATCCCTTTTTTGCAATTTCGGCCAGATAAGGAAAGGTTTTTTGCACACCAGCCATAGGAATAATCTTACTTTCTGAACTGACTTCACTATTCTGTTAGTTGTTATAGTTACCTATTCACATTCTGTACACAAAGTCAATCCTGAGCCGGTTCTGGAGCGGTAGAAATAGATTGTTCAAAAGTGAAACGGTCTTCTCTTACGATTACATTTGTTGCCTTGCCTCTCCCTTCTTCAGGGAGTTTCCAAAAGAGCACACCATTTTTCCTAGTGAGCCCATTTTTTAAGGGTCGGCCGAACCAAAAATACACTAGATAGTGGGCTCACTAGGAAAAGTGGTGTGCTCCTTTGGAAACTCCCCTTCTTCTTCTTCTTCTTCTTCAGTTCTTTTGCAGAATTCTCATCTATCAATATAGAATTTTTTTGAAAGGAACTCTCGAGTATGGTTTCCACATAATGTCATGCAATCCTAATCTTAAATAGACACTAATCGATTTGGTTTATTTATTTATAAAGATCTCTCCATATATTTATCTAACATGCTATTCTCATATAGTTTTGTGTCTGATGCAGTTGTTCAGAGATTTTTGAACTGTGAAGTCAAAAGCTAAGTTAAAGAATATATTGGTAAAAGAGAATCTGACATCTGCAGGCGCCATGTTTCTTTTTAAATTGTAGCCTTGTAGAATACAGTAGAGCACTCTGGATGGAATAAGCATATACTAACTGTACAAGGTTCTTCTGAAGTCACGTTCCTTTTACTGTACGAGTGATAGAGATAAGATTAGTTATTTAGTTGGATTTAATTAGATTGGATTAGATATTTAGTTAGATTTTGAAAGACTTGTTATTAATTTGTATCATTACAATTTTATATATATATAGTTTGTAAAATCCTAATTTTATAGTGGGAGATGATGAATGAAATTGAGAACACTCGAGTAGAGTGGGTGTATGATTTGCCTGGATGTAAGGTGTCAAACCCTCAATTTATTCTAAATCCTAAGTTTTTCTCTAATTTCTCTATTACAAACCTTAAATCCTCCTTGCGTCAACAAGATTTGTGTACTTGTGCATGACTGCTATGAAAAAAATGCACTGTGAAAACCAATTAATGTATTCTGTATGTGTTAGCAAAATATTGAAAGATGCAAAGGTATCATTTCAACCAACGTATTAAAAAGAAACCCACCCATTGTTGGCGTAAATACCATCTAAAGCTCTAAAATATATGAATGGTTATGTCTGAATTTGTCCAAGAATTGTTGGCCCTTTGCTTTGGGGGTTCAAATTTTCTGAATACTTCTGGACTGGTTAATCCCTGTGAGATCATTAATTGATCATGGACGTATCTTAGCATGGAGCTTGACAAACTAAAACAAAGGGAAATTCTATTTGTGCACGGTATTTTACTTTTGGCGTTCTGGTTATTTTTTACACTAAATTTCTATTTTGAAATACTGTTATTTTACTTTCTGTGCCCAAAAAATTTTTCAAAAATATCCTTCCTCCTTTTCTCTAACTCATCACCAGTCTGATTCCATTTTTATCCTCTTTTTTTTTAGTTGAATATTAATTTAAGAGAAAAAAATTTTCAAACAAATATATATAAAACCTAAAAAAAAATTCAAATCGTATCTTAGATTTGTCCTCTGACACCAATTACATATTGGAATTTTCCATTTGCTTAAGAAAACTCAAACTCCAAATCTAAATTTCACTTGTCATGGTGAAATTGAAGAATATAAAATTCTTTTAATTTTTTCAAAAATGTTAATGTAAAAAATTTTAAGGGATCCAATCAAATTGATGATTTTATAGGAGATGTGTTTTTATTAAATACCAAAAAAAATTATTTAAAATTTTAGAGAGAAAATAGAGAAGAAAGAGGATGAGTCGTAGTTCTAAATTTTAAAAAATTTTAGTTTGGAATTTATAAAGGTAATATAGTCCAAAAAAAATAATGACAAACTTATAATTATTTATAAGTTTAAAAACCGTACGTCAATATTAAAATGTCATGTGCAAATAGAATTTCCTCTAAAACAACTGTCTTAGATATACACTAGAAATGACAAAGTAATCCTCAATAAATATTCCAGCTGGCAGTTAATCGTGGCAATGCAATTACAGGCAATTCTCAAAAATAAAATTCATATGATTTTCATGCACCAAGCCTTCAAAACAAATGTATCAACTTAGGTAACAAATAACAATGAAAATTTAGCATGGTAGAAGATACGCAAATGCAACAGTATGCAGTTTGATAAGGTATAACAATCATCTCAGTCATGTGCAGGAAGCAACAGAGAAGTACGGATAATTTAAACTCTACATTCTATGACAGTCATGGGGGTAATACATCCGAAGAGCTATCCAAAATGTTTGTGATTTGGATAGGAATATTGATTTCTAGTTTGTATAAATTTATGTATATAAATTTATGCTCTCCTGTACTCATCACCACAGTCGCCAATAACTTTCATCAGGTCCTTCCCTTTCTTTGATATCTCTGAGATGCTGTTCATGTCTTCATCATCCAAAACGAGGGAGAAAATAGCATTTGTGTCCTTGATATGCTCTGTTATACCGAGTCTAACTCCTACCATGGATCCAGCAACTGATGGCTGCAGTTTTCCAAATCAAAATAACACAAACACATGCCAAGTTTAATCAATCAGAGGGAAGTGAAATCCATTTCAAAATATATATATATATATGTGTATGTTTAATATGAATGGGCATTAGAAGCTTTACCCGATTCAGTATGTACCGAACAGCAACAGTTGGGATTTTGACTCCATGTTTCGAAGCAACCGTCTGAAGTGTTTTAAGCAAAACTTGGAACTGGCCCCACCCTCCCCAAGCATCAACCATCTGAATATAAACCATCAAAGACAAGTTATGCAAACGGGTCGACAATAAATCATAAATTAAGGAGCGCATCAAGGGTTATTGTAGAAAGTTTTACCCTCTTATACTTCTGCAGAGATGGAGTGTTCAAAGGAGGGCCAGCAAACAGAATTGATAAATTGGTATCCAGAAACTTCTCGGAGAGGAGACCACCCATTACTGTTCCATACCTGCATCTCGTAATATAACATATTAAAGTACGTTTCCATTGAATGCAGAAAGGTTCGTGCGTGCATGTTACGAGGAGGGAGGTACGTTATCAATTTAACTCCAGTTAGTTGACAAAGTTCGGCCATTCGCTGTTGAGGACGCATGTCGACAACCGAGTGTTGCACCTAGTATGCAATTTCCAACATGTTTTAACCAGGAGTTGTGTAAACCGCCTAAATCTACAGGATTTACAGAGAGATAAAGGGAACCTCACCTGATTGCTAACGATTGGGATGCCATTTTCAAGGATTATATGTAACCGTTCTGTATCAAAATTGGTCAATGCGAGAGTCTTGATTTTACCTGTATACTTTTTGGCAAAAGGATTAGATCAGATAAAAAAGAATGCTTGATCGTGACAACATAGAAGTATTTGGCCCCTGAAATCAACTTCAAATAACATCATGCAATAATTTGTCAACTAACCTTCTTCTTTCAAATCAGTCAGGTGCTTTAACGCATCAAGATACCCAGGATTGGAGTAATCCCACCTGATTCAAGGAGAAACAGCATATTTCAATACCAAAATATGCAGAATACACAACACATAGCAGGCAACTTCCGCAATGGAGACACTATCTTAGTACAGAGTAAAAAAGCAGAAGGACAGATCAAGTTCCAAACTTTCTGATTTATCATATTAATGGACTCTGACTTCAGTAGAACTCGATACTTGTAATTGCATTCACTAAACCTGGTTCTATAGATAAGAGCATCTAAAAGAGAAGCTGAGCGTGTGAGACAGGGATAAAGTTTTGAACAACTTAATATCTGGTTTCAGTACATGTGCACATGCTCTTGACAGACCCCCTTCAATGAGGAAAGGAGCAAGGGGAGGCAGCATTGACTTGAAACACTAGTTCGCATACTAACCTAAATCATTAAACCAATTATTTTTTTGGACATGCACCGGTCGAAAAAATCAACTTCAACACTGTGCAGCTTGTCTATGTCACAACTTTCCTCATGACTATTTCAGCCTTGCTCCACATATACGTACCAACACCTCTCAAATTGTCAAATTGGTTAATCAATAGACTTCAACTCTTACGACAAAATGGGAGCTCTTAATAGGATGAGTGAACCTACTGCAGATATTAGTGACCTAGTAGCACACTATATATAAACAAACAAATCAATCAACATATGATTATGAAGGCATAATAACCACAAAGAAATCTAAAGTGAAACATGTACAAGTGAGAGATGGACATCTGTGCTGGCTAAAGTAGCATGTATAACTCTTAACATAGTTGCTGATTCCTTCGAGAAAATAGAAAGCAAAGAAACAAAGTATTGAGTTCTTTATTTTCAGTTAACTAGGTGCATGTGCATGTTAAACGTCACATCTTCGTTCATATTAAGATGCTGAACAAACTACAGGATATATACTTGTTAGTCAACTAAAAATGCAAATGGAACAAGCTAGATACCAGTGGAACTGGAGCATGTCCAAGCAAGCAACATCCATCCTCTTCCGTGAAACATTGATGTTCTCTTGTACATAGCTACTTGTCATTTTAACTGGTGGTGGCACCCACTTTGTAAGGCTGCAGGCAAAATCCTGGGATGAGTCTACGTACAGTAAACATTCACTTGGTCCACACATCTGAACTCCAGAGTTCTGCATTGCTAGGATTTCATTGGTAAAGATGGGTGATCCAGATAACTTTTTAGCTAGAAAGAGAATTGAAAGGAAAAAAAAAAAAAATCTTTGTCAAGTATCAATTCTCCAATCATCCTTGCACTCAGCAATCAGAATGGCAGCATGGTCTACTGCCTAGGCAGATTTGATCATATTCCATCCGAATCAACACTTCGCAGAGTGCCAGTACTGGCAAGCACTGGCAAGCACTCAGGAGCTTGCTGAGCATATTCGGGCTGCTTGGGGACCATGATCCCTTTCTTTAATAAAAGACAAGTAAAATGAGATGGACATGTTCAAAGCGGATCCAACACGCCATATGAGGGAAGATCAAGCTAGGGGTTCTGCCTTAGCCCCAAATCCCCATCACTCGACTCCAAACTAATGGGCAGCGGTAGCAACCCCCAAACTATCTTCAGCCTCCCGTTGTCTGGTCGCTGCTCCCCTGCTATCACGCAACGTCACAGCTATTTCGTTGCTATGCCTCGTTGGAATTATGAAGGCAACTTTTTGATTAAATTTCCAGCTTTATTAAAATCTTAGTTCATAAGTTAATATAGATCATACATACAAATGTTTTTATTAATTATTGTTAAAACATAAAATATGATCATAACATTTTGTTTTTAAAATAAATTAAAACCCCCTCAAGTCATCTCTCTTAGTCTTCTATCATCCAACTGACTGTTAAAAAATAAAATGAAAAAATGTGTCTTTATTCCTATTTTTTTACCCTTGCCTTAACATTCCTTCACAACTTGTCCCTCCTTTTTTTAGTACTCTATTTTACCCCTGTATCACTTGGGAGAGATTATTCTTATAGATTTTAGATCTTATCCAGGGTAGTTTGTTCTTTTTATAACTAAAGCCATTCCCCAACAAATTGGATCCTGAACAAAATGGATCTCTAAAGGATGGGATTTCTTTCTTCCCTCAAACATGGATTATTCTGAGATCTCTTTATCCTTCACTTTAGCTAATTTTAAATGGATTCGGGGCATCTTATCAAATTTTCATCATGGTTTGAATAATCAGTTTCTAGTATGGGTGATTTGCTTCTTTTCTTTGGTTTGCAGCTTCTTCAGTATTTGCTTGATACAAAACGTATATGCTCAGTAGGCATGATTAAAGTAATAAGAAGCCAATTCTAGGGAGAATTTTACTTCACTGATCTTTCTTTAGGAGTCTAATTCATTACTCAGTTTTTAGGATGGAGGCCTACAAGATGGCACCAATGTACTTAATTAAATAAATATACTAAAACTTTAAGTTTGTTGCAGCTCTAATCTTGTAATTTGTTAAGTTCACAGTCAATAAGAATGCTCGAGTGTTGCAGGGTAATTTCTTTGACCACATAACTTTCTAGAGTCTGACTAAATGCTTTTAAATTGATGCAGATAATGAGCAGTTATCTCTTATACAGTGAAAGATGAAAAGAGCTGAATCTAGCGTAAATGGAGATATTTGTTATTATAGATTTATTAAAACATGTCGTATTTCGACAAGTAGCTTCTGTGTTCTAGTTTGCAAGAATTCAATTTCACTCCTCAAGACGAAGACGGATAAGTTTGTTTGGGTGGGGGGGGGGGTGTGGAATTTTTGTGGATGTACAGATTCTTGAAGATTTGCTAGAGAATCTTTTCTTACTAGAGATATTTTCGAATAGATTAGTCCTATTAAAAAAAATAATACTATAATACAATTTTAATTGATATAAGGGCATAATAAAATGCTAAACAAAAAGAAAGGGCAAATGTTGAGGAAAAGTTATGATAGGGTTGAAAAAATAAATCATGTAAAATAAGGGGTACAAACACACTTTCAAAAAACACATTGATAAATGAAGATTTCTCAAACACTTTACTTTTTCTTTTGTTTCCAATTGTTGATATTTAGATTTATTTTAGAATCATTGTCTAAGCATGTTTTGATTTTAAACCTATGATAGTTTGATTACATTGTTATTTTGATTCAAGAGCGCAATATATCTTGCCTTATATAATATAACTTTCTTCCATATTGTATATGTGACTTTAGAATTTTTCTATAATTTGTAGAATTTTTTTGATGTGTGTGTCATTAATAAAGAATAAAAAAGAAAACCTCCCAAGTCGCACAGTCACTTAGACGCCAGGCAAAGATCGGCCACTCCACCTCCACCCAATGCCTCTTGGACACTGCACCCTAACAAGCAGATAATAAACTTTGGAAGTTGGAAAAAGCCTCGCCATCCTGGCAAAAAATTGGAAAGACATTCTAGCGAATAGAATTCTTTCATCAATGGGGTCAAGGGATGAAATGTATACAAATATTTAACTTATTTTTAACAACTGGTGTATTTCGAAGAGAAATAACTCTGAATTTTCTACTATTCTGTAATACCAAAAAGACTATAGAGAAAGTGAAAAATAAAAAATAAAAAACAATGACACCTCACCCTTTGATCTCTTCAAGTAACTCTGGAGGGCGCTCTCTACGAACTCTGTTGATGAAGATACCATACAAGTCCTCTGCTGGTCCATCTGAACAACATTAAAAAAAAAGTACTTACGACGACAAAATAAAATATATTCAAGCAAACTTGTGATGAAAAGCATGCTGGATAGAGCTTGTTTTTTTAAATAATACTTTTTTTCTCCAATAATTCTCAGAGATTATCTATTATACTTCTTAAGCACTATTTTTACACAAAATAAGAGCTTATAAGTTATGAAATTAAAGTCCATAACAGGTAAGGTTCCTTCTGGCTGTACATTGTTTACACCAGCATCTAAAGATCAGGTTACTGCCCATTTACGACTTAAAATGATTCTAGTTTAACAAAATTGACTAATAGCTTAACTTGTGTGGAGCCTGCCTTCTTCTAGAAGGCTACTGGTTTTGTATCACAGGAGTGTCAATGACCTGAACACTTTAAGGATGCCCATCCAGGCCTTGTCTAATCCTAAAAAATAATATTGACAAACTTAAAAGTTACATCTCATATATAAATACATAACTAAAATTTTACTAATTAAAATTGAGAAATCAAATATTATTATTTGTTCAAGGAGGCCCATAGGGCTGTAGTAATACCCTAACCTGTTAACTATCTAGTTGGGAATATACGTCTAACAAAAGCATTATTAAAAGATTTTATCTGAGTTTAATCACATATTGGGAAGAAAAATGTACCAGTACTCGAACCAACATTATTCCAAACTTTTTATCAAGGCCTCATCTCAACAAGGACAAATCGCCTTTTTTTTTTTAATACCAATCTTCTCAATATCAAAATAACGCAATCATACTTTATAGTAACACTCAAATATATATATATACACATAGGATTTTTGACTTCTTTCACAGGGAAATGTAGAGAAATGTAGACAAAGCATTTATTTATACTTTTTGGTGAAAAGGGCATCATATAGATAATTTCCTAAGGATTTACCTAATCATTAATTAATCCAGAGATTGAATGAGCAAACTGAATTAGAGCTCAGCTCCCAATTGGGCATCACAAAGCAAGAAAGCAAAAAATGACAGCTTTAATGCAGATTTAGGGGTTAGGGCATCGAATAAATTTCAAATTTTTAGCACTTAGGGTTTGAAAAATATGAATTCAACGGGAATTACAGTGATCGGCCATGTCGAAGGTGGTGAGTCCGGCGTCGGCGTAGCGAAGCATCGAGTCAACGGCGGCGTCGCGGTCTATGCGGCCCCAGCCGCCGCTGGTCTGCCACATCCCGTTCAGGACTCGGCATATCGCCAAGGAGTCGTCGCCGTTCTTCACTACGCTCACTCGAGACGACCTCTTCTCCTCCTCGGTAGAGGTCGTGCTCACGCACCGGATCGCGATGGTGGGTCGGCGGTGAGATCGTGATCTGGTCACCGCCGGTGAGGCTAGGATGAGGCGAGGGTGGAGTGGAGAACTAGAAGCTGCCATTTTTCCTGTTTTTTTAGAGTGGAGATAAGATTTTCGCGCCTTTCGTTCACCACAAAGAAAAAGGGGAATGAGCTTAATACAATTTCTCATATAGATATATGAGAAAATGGAAAATTCATGTGCGGTAAAGAAATCAATATCGTACAAATAAAGGTAACAAAGAACTCACTTAACCGTTATTTGAGTATCGTCACATGTAATAATTTTATTGAGCCAACTAAGCGACGGTAAAATTTAGTCAATTTTTTGTTTTCTATAGAAAGAGAGAGATTACTGTGAGTGAGCTGCTAGTTCGGAAAAAATTATATGAGCTAACAATCAGAATATAATAATCTAATAATTTTTCTTCTATTTGTTTTAGATTTAGAATTTCCATCTCTTTAACCTTAATAACAGTGAATTTCATGAATTATGGAGTTCATTTAAACTTTCATCAAGTGAATATAAAATATTTATACATTGAAAACTATTAAAAGTTGTATCAATTTGATAGAGAACTAAATCAAAACTAAAATCTAAAAAATTAGGTATGAGTGAATTTTAAGAGATCGAGATCATAATTCAAAAGAAATATTTTTAAAAAAATTATTGAAAATAGTGAAAATGAATTGCAATTCAGATAACTTACATAAGCAATTAGCTCATTTCCATTTCTCTCTCACATATATATATATATAGAGAGAGAGAGAAAGAGTGGGAAATTCGCCGACGGTGAAGGAGTTCCTTCACCACCTTTTAAGTGACTCAATAAAATTATTACACGTGACAGCACTCAAAGTAACAAATAAAAAAATTTCCTTAACTGTTTTTTGAGTGACGCTATGTGTAATAATTATATTGTACCACCTAAACGACGGTGAAGAAACTCTCTCCGCTGTCGATGAATTTCTCGTTTACTCATATATATATATATAGAGAGAGAGAATGGAAAATTCACCGACGTTCCTTCACTGTCCGCTTAGGTGGCCCAATAAAATTATTACACGTGGTGCCACTCAAGATAACAAATAAAAGAACTTATTTAAACACTTTTTAAGTAGCGCCACAATGTAATAATTTTATTAGGCTACCTAAACGACAATGAAGAAACTTCCTTCACCACCGGTGAATTTCCCGTTTGCTCATATATATATATATATATATATATATATATATATATATATATATATATATATATATATATATATATATATATATATATATGCGCGCGCAAAGAATTAGTATCCTAAATAAAATCCATAGAGGTTTTATCCCAAGCATGGCCCTGACATTTTTCTTTTAGAAAATCTCTTTTAACATATTTTTAGAGGATTTTTTGTAGCCAAATTAAAGAAGCTATACATCGCCTAGGCTTCTTTTCTTTTCATTATAATTGCATCAAATTTGAAGTAAACAATGAACAAGAAAATCAAGTGCTCTCCAACTCGCTGTGAATCTGACATCAATGCTATAATGTGTGCTTAGGAGAGGAGCAAACTTCTAATTTTACTGCCAAGATCTTCAGAACGTAACTTTTGATGTCTCTTTTTGTCCTACGACTAGTATGGGTTCCAGAGGATTTGTGATTAGAGATAAGATAGCTCGTCTTAGAGCTATGGTGCGACTCCTCTCTTATCCACCTCGGTTAATAAGGAAAAAATGCAAGGGTTGTGGTTTGCCTTAATAAGGGAGAAATGCAAGGGTTGTAGTTTGCCTTGAGGGTGGCTGTTCAAACTATACATATTTCAAAACTTAGAATTCAAGATGATTCTTTCATAATGATCCAGAAAATAACTCATAATCTATGGAATGATGATCTATTACTTCATAATGTCAAATCCTTAATAGATGTGCTCATCCATTGTGAAGTTGAGTATACCTTTCGAAAAGCGAACTCTTGTACAAACTGAACTACTAACCGATGAAGGTTCTTGAATTGTGGATTTATGTTATTTTCGAATTTCTCTCTAGATCATTGCTTAATAGCGAAAGCAAATGTTTGTGGGACCATATATCTAGAGATATTGAAATTCATTGTAGCCTACTAGCCTATAGGCTTTAGTGTGTGTATGTATGTACACACACACACACACACACACACACATATATATATATATATATATATATATATATATATATAAAAAACCTAACAAAATATCCCAGAATCACAGAGAGAAAGGGAACTTGCAGATATCAAGTCTGGCATCGGCATAGAGCAGCAGCACGAACTCTACCGCTTACGTCTCGTTCACAAGAGTCACAACCCTGCATGTCTCCAGTGAATTCTCCAAGAATCACAACCCTGCATGTCTCCAGTGAATTCTCCCCGTACTTCACGGTGACTCTCTTCCCCTCCACTTTGCTCGTATTCACACGCCAAATCGCTCTCAAGCGACAACTACAGCAATTTCTATTCGCAAACTCAACATCTGCCGAAATCAGACTCAAGAAGACCCTTCCATCTATAGAAACACTCTCCTTTATGCATGACCAATTTACCAGAACCCATGTCCTTTTAGCCCCCATCTCAATTATGATGCATTGAATTTGAAACAGGAAGCTTTTGGGCAAATATGATGGATTCAGCCATCCCACACTATACTGGAACTACACAATATAAACACACTGTTCAAATTCCATAATCTATATTAAAAAAATAATAATAATGTAATCTTCACAAAACTGTAGCATAACAGTTTGTAACATTGTGATATTTATGAATCAGGGTGTAATAGAAGGAAAGTGCCTAGAGTCAAATATGTAGTTCTCTACCTATAATACATTTTTTGAAATTCTATGCAGATCCTAAACATTCGTAGGAAATTCACGCAAGCTCATTTGTACAATTTTAGAGCAAAGTAAATACATGATCATCTCGTATTTCTGAATGATGGTCCTCTCATTTGCATCGGCATTCCAAGTGAGAGTTGACAAACAGATGTGAACATGTTAAATGATACAGATGATTTTAGCAGCAGATTTTCACAAGGGAACTTGAGAGCAGATAGTTTTCAGTCACTCCAGTTATCGCGGTCTTCTCCTATATCACCATCTTCCTGTATGTATGAACCAGATTTAGTGAGTGCACGGTCAGCAAAGCCAGAGCCAGGCACTAGACTGTGCAAAAGCTCTGATACATTAGATCTCTTGGGGACCAGATACGGAACTTCATCAATTGCATTCTTCAAGAAAGATTATAGGAATAAACAGAGTTTTGCTCTGGTTAGGAATATAAATAACACGAAAAGGAAAATATGTATATGATTTTTGCCTAATGGAATATGGTTTCCGGCTTTTTCATTATCAAAATCTGGAACTCAACTCATTCCCATGAGTATCAAACTCGGTAATAGATTCTCAACTCCCAAAACTTTTCCACCTAAAAATTTAAATTTTAGTTTTAATATATAACTCTGGCTTATATCTGAATCTGATAACCAAACTAGCTAAAACTGGATTAACCAGTAAGCCCTTGAGAGTGTAGCTATTTTTCACTACTTTATCTCAAATTTTCAGAAAGTACTAGGATGATCTCAGTCCAAGATCCTATTACAATGAAGGAAAATGATCGAAATGTCATGTTTAGTGCCCTTCATCATATGTCCCAATACAACGATTAAAAGTTTGCTTTATGCGCACGTGCATGTTGAGTCTGTGCGACCATAATGAATGAGAAATCACAGGAATGGCACATTTTAACTTCTTCCTCATATATCATAACGCCCTTCCAAATTCAAAGATTTGAAGTTGGGGGGCTGGACAGGTGTGCATCAGTGTATGTGTTGGGATGTGGGGAGAGACATACCATAGCCAGATTTGGTGGTGACCAGACAAGCAATTTTCTATCATTGCTCCCAGTGTACAATTCCTACAGGCCATAAAAGAAGAGATCAATACAAGTAATTACATGTCTCAAACGACCAACTCTGCAAAAGAATGCATCTTCACCTGATCTTGAGAACTAAAACAACAGCAGTTCACCGACTCATAGTGACCACGAAATGCTCGATACATCGTACCAGACCAAACGTGGTATGCCTGAAGAATCAAAAAGAAATTGATTACAGGTATCCAGTTTATTTGGCTAGAAGATTTTTTTAGACTATGAAAGTAAAAGCAACAGTAGTGGGGATATGAAACCTTGACAGTCGCCATGCAAGGAACGAAGACAAGTGAAGAATCATCATTGATCGCTAACTGTAATGGTTTGCTGGTCTGTAGGCGCATAGCCTCGAAGTTGACTAATGTATTGCAGCCAGACTCAATATCCCACAATCTTAACCTCGAATCGGATCCTGGAAACTGAAGTTCCGTTAATAATGCAATGGGAAAATTAAACAGGAAAACAATAAACCAAGCACAGAGGACCCATGAATAGGAAGTTTGTGAGAGCCGATCCCAGAAGTCAAAAGACTTTAAAGAAACATACTATAGAGAAATTAGACACTACCCCTTTTGATAGAAAATGCAAATATGGCATTAATATCAAAAGGCAACCTCACATACAGAAGTCCATACTAAATGGGATAAGGCTTGCAGGTTATTGGTATTGGTTAGTGGTTATAGTAGACTCAACTCAAATAATAGAGGTAATATCATCTAAAGGACAAGAACTTTCAACTCAGGGCAAGAAGAAAGATCCTACATCTCCATGGTGACAAATTCTCTTTCAACAAAATTTCTAGGTTTTTATGAATACACAAGTGCATCAAATTGAAAGTAAACATGTCAATACTATAATTAGCTAAGGTTGAAATTTGTCAAGGTCAATGTAACGCCCTACATCCTAAGAGATGGGTAGCGTTCGGCAAAAACGAATACACCAAGTCTAGAATATATGAACATATACAATGAGATAATTACATAGACACAAAATCATAAGTTTTATTCCAGCATATGATGATCAAATCAAGTTTGTGAGAGGATCGATAGAATTCTTATTACAATATCAAAAATTAAAGTTTAAGATCACAGATAAAGATAGATAACAAAGTTTTTCATGATTAAAACGACAAAAGATAAATAACAAGAAGATTCCTCGTATCACTCTTATAGCAGAAACATCTGTTGAGCCCCTTCTTCTTCCTCAAGTAAGCTTCCAAATGTGGTGGCTCGCCTTTCTCGGTTACTTGCAAACCATTCGTATCTGGACATGCCAAACCAGGGTCGTTTGAACAAACCAGCAAGTGTTACATAAAAAGAAGTAACACACAAGCATGCTATGTGTGAAATATATATAATATACAAAATATGAATGGAATAGACAACACATGTGGGAGTCATAAAAATTTATATTTGAATAGTGTTATTTACTTTATTGCACTTATCACGAAATGATAATCAACCATGTAGTAACATAAGCATGTCAGGAATGGTACTGTAGAAAATATACTAAAATGTAAATAACATGTATATAAAACAGGTTATATAAATTTAACGACTATTGTGAATAAATTTGGAGTTATCATGAGGAGAAGACCACATGTTTTAAGAACGTCCCATATATATCTAGAACAACGATTCTATGACTCCTGGTATTGTCCCAGAACTGTACTGCTAAGTACTCAAGAAAAACATGAGCTTACACTTCCGGACTTGAAGTATAACATTACAGTGATCCAGTAATCACCCTAGCACCTCTTAAGTTAGATCTCTAAGATTTGGTTGTCGAACCTAAAAATAAAACTCTTAAAATATGTGCACAAATCCTCCATTCAGTTCTCTCTTGACCCCAAAATTTTATTTGTGTTCCGTCATAAAAATAAATCCATTATTTAGAGTGTTATATCATTTCACGTTCTTCTTAAATCAATTTACATTATGTTTGAAATAAAAGTAACGAGAAACCTAAATTAAATGATAGAGCATATAAGAAAAACAAAAAAGTTAATGAAATATCCATATTAGTAAGAAAACCTCCATAAAATTAATTTTGATGAAGTGGAAACTAAAGTAGCTCTTCAAGGTGCGAGAGAAATTTCAGTATATTTGAAATGGTAAATACTAAATACTGCTACAATGATTATATATTTTATAATTTTCAATTACATTATTTTCAAAATTAACGCTCTAACCTTCTCTTTTCTCTTATATAAAATCATATATAAATTTATAGCTACATACCAATAAGAGGAACAAAGTGGATGCTAAAAGGTTGAATGATCTCGTCTTCGTTCAGTTTAACAAAAAAATGGCACAAAAAAGGAATGCGAAGAAGGATGGAGATAGTAAGGATGTACTGATTGTTTCAGATGATTCCAGAGTTTTGCACTGGAAAGATAAATTTGTTAGAGAAATAGAGAACGATGACGAAGATGAGATATTCCCTAGTTCCGGCTTAACATGGGATCTTGTTGCTGCGGCGAGTGGAGCTAACGAAAATAAACTCAAGAGGAACAAAAGAACGCTAAGAAGGAGAGCTGCAACGGGAAGGAGAGCACAAGAGGGTTCATCCAGTGTAATTTGAAGAACTTCCTGAACATGATCAAGATAGAGTTGATTTAGAAGAAGAGGGTGATGATGCGAATGACGATTATGATGATAGCTCCAAGGAGTTGGAAAATAATGTTCAATATGAAAATAACAATGAGGGTGAGTAGAGAATTTGTTGAGTGGGATGAACTGTGTTTGACAAAAACTTGTATTATTTTTTGAACAGGTAAAACTAATTATTTATGTAGTTGACATAAATATGTATTAGCAATGTGTAGATTATTGTCATATGTTCATTTGTACATGCATTGTTCATTTTTAAGTGTTAAAACTTTCTTATAAATTATATATATTGATCCTCATTTAATTTTTCTTTTCGATTTGCAGGTGAGCGACGTTTTTGATCCATACATACATGCGTTGTTCTTTTTTTTACATTGGGAGTTGAGAGATAAATCTTTCTATCTTTTTTATTTCTTATGTAGAGCCGGTTTATATTCATTCTACATGCTTACGGTTATTATTTATAATTTTTAAGAGTTTTATAGCATTAATATATCCATTTTTTATAATTATTATATTAATATATATTAAAATATTAATATTCCGCATAATTCCGCGTAATCCGCATAATCGGCGCGTAATCCGATTATGCGTTATGCGGTCCTGGACCGCACACATACTGAAAACGCATTTTAGAACATTGTCCTCATTACTTTTATTTTTTTATTTTAAACATAATGTAAATTGATTTAACCAGAATGTGAAATGATACAACGCTCTAAATAATGAATTCATTTTCATGAAATAATACAAATAAAATTTGGGGTTAAGAGGGAATTGAATAAAGGGCTTATACACATAGTTTAAGATGTTTACTTTTACGTTGGGCAACCAAATTTTAGAGACCTAACTTAGGAAATCCTAGGGTAATTACTAGATCATCGTAATGTCATGTTACAGAGCTTCAAGTCCAGAAGTATAAGCTCGTATATCATGTTTTTCTTTAGTACTTAGAAGTATGTTCCTGAGACAGCACTAGGAGTCATAGAACCGTTGTTCCGAGTATGTATGTGACGCTATTAAAACATATGGTTTTTTCTTACTGACAGTTCCAAATTTATTCACAATAATCATCAAAGTGATATAATCTGCTTTATATACATGTTATTTCCATTTTACTATATTTGTTACAGTATCATTCACAACATGCTTATGTTACTACATATTTGATTATTACCATCTTCAAGACAAGTGCAACAAAATAAATAATTTACACTATTCAAAACATAATTTTTAATGATTACCTCATGTGTTGTCTATTCCATTCATATTTTATATATTAAATATATTTCACACATGGCATGCATGTATGTGAACTCCTCTTGTAACACTTATCAGATCGTTCAAACGACCCTGATTTAACACGCCCAAACAGTAGTGGTTTGCACGTGACCGAGAAAAGTTACCCATTGCATTTGGACACTTACGTTGAGGAAGAAGAAAGGGCTCATATGGTGCTTCTGCAATAAGGGTGATACAAAGAATCTTCTTGTTATTTATCTTTTGTCGTTTATCATGAAAAACTTTATTATCCATATTTATCTATAATCTTAAACTTTAATTTATGATATTGTAATAAGAATTCCTTTTGATCCCCTTATAGACTTGACTTGATAATCGTATGCTGGAACAAAACTTATGATTTTGTGTCCATGTAATTATCTCCTTGTATATGCACGTGTGTTTGTGGCAGTAGCACATACTTGAGTTCGTGTATTTTAGGTTTAGTGTATTCATTATACTTCGCCGATTGCTACCCGTATCTTGAGATGCAGAGCATTATAGTCAATATACAAGGAAATCATCATAAAGACTTTATAAGTGGGTGACAGCTCCGTAACTTTCATATTTAGAATGATGGCGCATCATCTAACCTGATAACAAAGTTCTACATGATGCAAGAAAACCCAGATAAAACTAACCTGAGCTCAAAATATACATGCCATCTCTAGTTGCTCTAAGACCAGTCACAGCACCGTAATGGGCCGTTGCACGATTATGACTGGATGACATGCCAGGATGTACTCTCTTCACCACAGACCCTCTGGTTGAAATCTTTCCTTTATGAAGGGCTGACATCTGCTTTCCACCAATGCTAAGAGGGGTGGTCTTCTTGGTCTTCGCAGAAGATGATTGTCCTGTATGAAGTTTCTTTGTAGCAGAATCCTGTCAAAGGCAAAAGATGCCATATTAAGATGTGATATGTTTTGTAAAAAATTAATATTGTAAAGTTACAAGGCCTAGTTGATTAAACAAGGGAACTGATTGATTTCTGCGGAAATACATGTACTGGTCAATTAGAAATAGTGTTTACTTCCACAACATAAAACAAAAAGAAAGACAAATTTTGGGAGCATGGACAGACACACTAACCATGCAAATCAGGAAACAAGCAATTTCAGAAGAGGTTTCTTTGATGAAGAATGAAGCCAATTATTAGTTCTCTAATCTGGAGGAATTAATTACCTCCTCTCAAGTTTCCTCACAAGGAATGGCATGGAGATTTGGTATACAAAAAGAGCACTGCACATTTCCCCATAAAGGCATTGACATCTAAGAAACAATAGAAGGTCTGAAGTAAATTTTGCTAATTTTTATGCATCCTGTTAAAAGAGAAGTTCTTTTCTAAATCAGCAAAGAACCTCAAAAGGCAAACATGAAGTACTTTCCTCAATTATGAAACATGTAAAACAGAATGAGAATCAGTGAACCATCTACTAGTCCATTATGAGGGAATAGAATTAATAGGTTTCTTAATTAGCCAATAGTTTCAGAAACATGTAGAAAGAAAAAGAATTAGAAACCATTGACTAGTCCATTAAGAAGTCCCCATGTACATAGCTACTATTGTAGTTTGGTAGTTGTTAACAAATGTCTAAAATACTAAAGCACAATCCTCATCAAGAAATGGCCTACAGGGGCGAGCATCGATCAGTTCTCCGTTCGATTTTTGCCAATTTTTACAAAACCGAACCAAACCAATTAGAAATGGGAACCGAAACAGAACCGAACTAACTCGGTTCGGTTCAGTTAGATTATTTGTTACGAACTTTTTAAATATAACATTTAAATATTATACTTTTATAGTAAGCATATCTTTTCAAAGTATGCAATTGGTATTAAATTTATTATTTATAGCATAAAAATATACATATATGTATTTACATATGTATACATGTATAATGATATGTATATATATACGTATCTATACAATTTATATATATATATATATATATATATATATATATATATATATATATATATAACTTTTAAATAATTCGGTTGGTTTGGTTTCGATTTTCAAGCTGAATTATTTCGGATTCGGTTTTGCTTATTTGGGTTAGTTTCGAACAGTTAATTCGTTTAACTGAATTTTGCTCAACCCTAACCTAGATGGCAGAACCTTGCACTCACTGCCAGTCTAGTGTACTCCCACAGTGTATTTGGTTTTAGTTTCAGTGTACCAAAAGAATAACACGGATACCACCATAGGATATGCATAGAATGTAGCTCAATGAACACTAGAAAGGATTAAGAAAAAACATAAACAGGTTTTCAAACTTCAGGCTAACACTGATGAATTTAGTATACTTTACATGAACTATTGACATCACTCTACCACTCTATACAAAACCTATATATTTATAATATGCACTTGGGTATTTGAAGTGTGAAGGGCCTACAAAAAAATACGTAGTGAGCCAGCATAGAGGCGAATTAGGTAAATAGTTATGGTGCCATGCATATCCACACAACAATTCAACAAATGAATCAATGAACAGTACAATAAACAAGCAGTATGTGGTAATTGCAAGCACTAACCAACTCTAAAAAAAATCTATGCTCGGAGGGATTATATATGTTAATTATTCATACAGAATTAAAATGAATTATATACTTGTTATATTCATGCATGACAACTCTGGAAAAGAATTGAATGATTGTTGGAATAGCAAAATAGAGGTATGTGCATAGAATATGTGAACAGAAATTCAACTAACAATTACATAACCAAAGGAAAAAGGAAAATCAGGGATCCATATCAAATGAACTTCTTTGTTATATGACCAAACGGAGACCAGCATTTGCTCGGAGTTTTTCTCAAGTATTCACATAAGCTTAAATGACAAGCAAGAAAGTAAAACTGGAGAAAAATATTATTGTTGAATTTTGAGGATGTACAAAAAAGAAATCAGACTTTGAATGTAGTGAAAGAAAACAAAAAAAAAAAATAGTGAAACGTTACCATAAAAACTACTCTAAAATGCAATTGCACAACAGATTAGCATAGTAACACTAGCATCTCCATAAGTTATTGAAAAAATAATAATACTGGAGGTAGAGCAGTAGAAAAGGAGATAGAATATACTTTCTTCAATGTGCTTTCTGAAAAAGGTGGCCGTCTCCCAAGCTGAGATCTTGACTGATCTAAAACAAGGAAACACCCTGCACGCCTTATGTCCCAAAAACGTATTGCACCGTCACAACCCCCAGTAACCAAAATCCACTCGCTAGAGCTAGACCATTCCAGAGTCATAACTCCATCTGCCATTATAGACATGACATACAAAATGAAGCAACTTTGGGCCAATCTTTAAGGCCAAGGGCCAACCTATCATGAAAGTAAGAGCTCTATTTTACTTGATTTTCAAGGGACGAATGACACCACTAGACAGAACATCCTAAGAAGTTATGGTATTTATCATCATATCAAAATTATCTAGGAAGGTGAAGTAATATTAGAATTGTCATGTATTTAATATAACTCTATTCATATTGTTTGTTTGGGGAGTTGTAAAATCCTTGGTTGAGCTAAACAGGAGGCAAAATCAAGTTTCTGCACTGGTAATGGTTTGTGAAATATACCGTGCCAAGAATAAGTTAAAAACAAAGAGAGCTTGAGAAGAAGCATGACAAATATTGCAGCGCATTTCTATCAAGGATGTAGTAAAGGCGCAACTGTTGAAAACATTTTGACATCAAATATATATGAGCTTATTGATAAATGATATTGTGGCCAAAACACCTATAATCTTATATAATATGCTAGAATAATGCACATTGCATTGTGGGGTCATAATATATGAACATGTCCAAAGCTCCCACAATATGAAGAATATACTGGAGGTCCAAACAAGCAATTTGTCTCCAGGATAAACAAAAATTCAAAAAATGGGACCATCTACATCTACAGATCAGTGGTACTAGTGCTTGATCACAATAATGGGACTGATTGATAACTTGGTTCTTGATTTTAAACAAAGCTCACAACAATATAAATTATATTGGAAGATGCTGAAAGAGACAATCATTCAACATGCTTGCAATCCACTGAAAGAGAAGCAGTACGTGAAACATCAGGTCTTTTTAATTAACCAGTTAGAAGTAGTTTCTTCCCCTATTAGATACATATGTTCCTGACCTCTTAGACTTTAAATGATCTAACTAGTGCAATAAGTTAGATAATCCAAAAAACAAAGGCACAGTTCAGTCTAATACAGATTTCACTTGGAATAAGTTGCAATAACCTTACTGTATTAAATGCTAAATCCTTTTGAAGTTTGATGTTTACAGGCTCATGGTCCAAGCTCATGAAAAGAAAAACAAAAACAGTTCTCAGTTAATTATGTTTTTCTACCATTATTCAAATGTTTCTACTTTATAGTTAAGCCCAAACATGTTAAATTTCTCCAGACATGGTCACATGAACTCATACACATCCCTCACAATCTCTCTCTCTCTCTTTTTTCTTATTGGTGCATAATATGATCAGAATTTCTTTAAAAGCAAAGGCGATTTAGCAGACACATCGTTCCAAATACAACAATTTTCATATGCATCTGTGTACAGCCTTCAAGATTTATTGTTTATGCTTTTGTTGTACAGCAAAAAAACACCTTTTCTTATGCCTTCAGGAGACACTTGTTTTGAGGTTTAAATCAGCCAAGTGTTAAATCCTTATGCGAGGCCTATATCTTGCCCACAAAACTGACTCACAAGAGTTTACTGAAGAATAAGAGCTCATGGATTACCACATTAAAAAGATGGATATTTCAAGTTGCCTAAAACATCTTCAGCAGTCTTCCAAAGTCCAGGTTGAGAAGTATAGAGTCAAATATCACAAGACCATATGTTCTGCACAGCTCTCAAAGAGATCTCGAGAGTCACATTTACGTCAAAAGACTCAAATAACTTAGGTAACTAATATGTTACAGCAGTCCCTCTCCAAATCCAGCAGACAAGTCGGAACCAGTTTTTTAAACACTTTATTTTCTGCTGAATTCTTTAAAAAAGTCTTCGACATGCAACAGACACTTTGAGGGTCAAAAAAAAAAAACTCATTATAAGCTAGCAATGTTGCCAAGATAACAGAACATCATAAGAAATATGATCGATTATGAGATCATACACTTTTGTCATATGTATAGGAATTTCCAGGAATTGATGGACACTTTTTTTTTTTTTTTTTGAGAACAAAATCATGTTTATCATCCTTTTCTCGCAATGGAGCATATGGAAACACCTAGATTTTGGTTTTAACTATGTCTTCCATTCTGACTGGATATATAATTCATCTCTAAGAACTCTCAATTCTTGTTAGAAACTTTCTTGTTTTATTTACAAACTACAAATATTACAAAATGTAAGACCATACATAGCCATAACATGTGAAAGCTCCATTGAGGACCATGTGATGAGGTTCACTTGGGTGGAGAATTTGCATCCAGATAAACCTCATCCTGCAAACAACAAATACGGGTTGACATTAGGGACTCATCATATTCACGGACCTGTTTGATACTTGAAGAATTGAGAATAAACTTTTATACCCGCAAACACCCCTGCTTTTAATTATCAGCACGCACTCTTAGAAAAAGTATCAGAACAATATGATAAGAGCGCTATGAAGTTTCAACTCTTAAGACAAATTTAAATAATCATAGTAAAACATGGAATTTTGGTTAAATAAATTATAAAATCCAAAAAAACACAACACAGAATGATATAATGCAGATTTAACTGTTTTCTTCAAGTGTATGTGTTTCTTGTGTCTTCATTTTACTGTAGAGTACTTAATGAAAACATACCATGATGTCTAATCCATGATTCAATAAAAAATACATAAGCTCACATACATGAAGAGGCATTAAAAAAATATAAGCAACACTAAATTTCTTTTACAAAATCTCACCGCGATGACCAGATAGTGTGTGAGTAAACGCTCCAGAAGCAATGTCACACAGACGGACCTGAACATCTGCACTTCCAGCAGCAATAAGCATATGTGTGGCAGCTATTGAGGACATTGCTGTGCCATAAACCTTTCCAGGCATTTTGAAGTCCATCACAACCTACAATATCAGATGAAAATTGAAAACAATTATCGTCATGCAAAGATACATATAAGATAGGAATGTCTTTGGAAAAAAGAAACCTACTTGAGTTGTATTTGTATCCCATACTTTGACATAGTGGTCAAATGAACCTGTAACAAAAAGCCCTGTGTCTACTGGATACCAGATAGCCGACGACACGGCAAACTTATGTCCACGTTCATGCTGCTTGTCAATAACAAATAGACTCTCATGCTTCGCAACCATGCCTCCTCCCTCATAATCATTTGCATGTTGGATATCAAAAATGGCAGCAGATCCATCTGATGCTCCAGATAGCATATACCGCCCTTCTGTTAAATCAACCTGATCATACGGTCAAATTATGGGAACATTAAATTCCAAGTTGATGAAGAAGAAAGATATGCATCCAATCCATAATTAGCAAAGGCAAAATGGCCAAATAACCTCATACAGGATATAACATGGGCTACATCTGCACAAATGGTGATAATACTTGTTTCCTCAGTGTAACATTTGCATGCCCCAAATATGAAGTCCTATTAGAAGTTCACAAGATCCTCTCATAGATTTTCATTTCTTTGGTGTAAAAGCTACAGCTTACCAGAAAAGCATTAATGGATAGACATTCCATAATGTATCAGCACCCACTCCAAAGAAACTAAACCCCTAAAAACCGTACAGAAAAACTGGACCAAGCCAGGATTTGACAGCTGGTCCCCATTAATACAACTCTCCCAACAGACACTTATAATAACTAAGTTAAAATATGTATTTGTCAAAATATGTATTTGTGCACCAATCCTGCTTCAGCAAATCCACTTCTCGAAAATCACTACGGATAATATACAACATGGTGAGCCTAGACTTTTGTTCTACTCTGTTGGAAGATCTCAGCCTCTAAAACGAGGACTTTTTTATTAAATATATGCAGCATGCTGAACCCCCATTAGGCTTAAACAGAGTCACCATGGTTGCTCTTGACTAATGAAGTTTTAGCCTCATTCTATATGCAAAAGCTGTATAATTGGGATCGGCGGAGGACAAGAAACAAGACATGTAAGAGTACAATCAGAGGATGTGCTCTGGTAAGGAAACAAGCAAGTCATGCATGCCATTTAGGTTTGAATAGTTCATCAAAATCCTCGGCCTTATTTATCCAGTCCCTTGGTTTGTCCAAAGTTTGGATAATGGTAATATTGGCGATATTTAGATATCACCTTCTTTCAAACCCTTATTGATGAAAGGCTGAAGCAAAGCAAGTTTAGACCTTTTCTAAATTATCACCATCTTTCACACCAATGTTGATGAAAGGCCGAAGCAAAGCAAGTTTAGAACTTTCTAAATTATCACTCTCTTTCATCCGTCATTGATGAAGGCCAAAGCAAACCAAGTTTAGACCTTTCTACATTAAAATATAATCGCTAAGCTCGAAATAGCTACTTCAAAACCCTATCCCTCATTGCATTTAAAAAGCCTTCCTAAATTCCACTATTTATAACTAGCTTCAGGCAAGTAATAATACAGTAAACTCCAATTAAAACCCTAAAACAAGAAGAAAAGATTTTTGTGAACTGACTTGGATTGAGTTGACGGCGCCCTTGTGAGGGCTAACGATCTCCTTGCGATTGGAGAGTTCGAGAGAAGAAACGCGACGAGATCGGATTCTCTGGGCGAATGAAGAGGGGAGAACGGCTCCTGATTCCCTGTCCCTGAGTTCCTTCCACATCTCCACCCTCGCATCTTCGTCGGCGATTACGCCGCCCACCACCAAACTATCTAAATCCAACTACGCGCGACGGCGGCGGCGGCGGCGGCGGCGGCTATTTTTTCCCCTTTTTCTTTCTTTTTTAAATTTTTTCCGTTTTGTCTTCGCTTTTCTCCGATTCTGTAGAGATATGAGTATATTATATTATAATTGTGAGATAGCTTGATTTTAAGGCGATGGTTTAAAATATTTGAGTTGCTAGATGCGCCCCATACTTGTGCTGGTGACGGTAACGGGTTAAGGTGACGGTAACGGGTTAAACTATTTACAAGTTTGTCATTTATAATTTAGGACAAAATTGATTTTATAAATTTCTTAGTAAGCCTCATTCTCTCTCCTCTCAGTCTGTTTTTCTTAGGAGAGTTGCTAGATGCACCTCGTACTTGACCTAGTGAGTCCACGACAATAAGTCAAACTATTTATAAGTTTGTCATTTATAATTTAGAACCAAATTAATCTTATAAATTTCTTAGTAAGAGCTATTCCCGCTTCTCTCTTAGTCTGTTTTTCTTAGTGAGCCTCAATTCCTATTCCTCTCATTTTCGCGCGAGTTGTCCAAAAAAAAAAATAAAGGGAGAAAAAGAAACGATCAAAAAAATCTTAAATTTTCAACTAAATTTGCATCTCATCGTGATTCCTAACAATTTCTTGAATTTTTTATGATTATTTTTTTTTTACAAATTTGGTGTGAATATCTTTTATTGAGAGTTTTTGAGTAGATTGAAAATGATGAAGAACAAGATTACAAAATTGGTAAAAATCGATGAATCTTCTTATTTAGAGGTATATTTAAAATATTTATTGATTCAATAAACAGCATAGGTTGAATGATGTAAAGATGGATATTTTTAAGATTTTGTTAATATATTTAGTTGCCGCAACTATTTTTTAGAAGTCGGGGTGGAAATCTTGGTCGGGACGGCAATGCTGACCCAAGCAAATACTGATCGGGATTACTATCCCATATAGAATATTCACTGGTCGGGATTGTAACCTTATCCAAAGTATTCATTGATCGGGACTGCAACCCCATACAATGTATTCACTGGTCGGGGCTATAACCCCGTCCAGAGTATTCACTGGCTGGATTTTCCACTTCAGCCAGTAAGATTCCAATTTTTTAAATAACGTATTGTATCAAAATAAGTACAACTTGATAACGAAAGTTATATATAATTGACGATAAGTTGAAATTCGCATCTTCTCCTAAATACAAACGAAAAACCACCCTAACCCAAAGTGTTTATCACTCTCGGCCAGTAAGATTGGAAAATTTTCATAAAGAAGCTAATACTCACTGGCCGTGTTGTACACCCTGACCAACAAAGCTCACTGGCCGATGATGAAACCCTGGCCAGTGGGCTTTTCATATGAATTTGTTGCTTAAAAAAATGTCCATTGAGAATAAGTTATATCATCTGATAATGGCCAATATTACACATAAATCACGAATATTGACAACCATCAAACTAAAACGTTCATAACGAGTAATATATAATATTGACAATAAGTTGAAGTTAACATCATCATCTGTTCAATACAAACAAAAAAGTATAATTACAAAAGTGAAATTGTTCATAACATCATAATTACAAAGTTATGTATAGTGAGCATGGAAGTACAACACATTATCGCTTAGCAATTTTTCTAACACGACGGTGGGTCCGTCCACCAATTGTTGGCGGTTCCGGAGAATTAGTCTCGACTTGGTCTTCGACATCGGCTAAACCAAATAAGCCTGACACTGTTGGTATAATACTGATATTCCAATACTACTTATATAATAAAGTTGGTATTCGTTTCCGAATGTCATCTTTCCACATATGTTGATATCTCAACACTATTTATAAAATGAGGATTTTTTTATTAGCTCCACAAACCATGTATTCGATTGGCTCAACCTTAGTGGCCACGCAGGTATTTTTCTTCGTATGATTGATGCATCTCAATGGTTCTCTTTCTTGATAATAATTATTACGTCAAATCTAACTATGCAAATGTAAAACTTATAAATATATGCATTAAAGTGAGTAGACGTACATCGGTGATTTCGTGCCAACTTTCTTCTTCCGATGCGAGGCCGTCGGCCTGATTCGAGATGACTCAGGTTGATCCATCTGCATAAATATTGAACATACATTAATTTAAAATTCCAACAATAACCACATAAAATCGGTCCAATATTGTGTTTGGTGACAATGCGTTTTTCTCAATTCCATAAAAATCCTACTAAATATTATCACATAAGAGGAGATGAAATTTGGATGTTCAAATTGGATTTTCAAATTATCAAACCCTAAATACTACTCAAAATTGGATGTCCCTATTATATCCTAAACCCTACTAGCACTATTAAATAACATAGGAGATGAAAATGGAATGAGAGGAAAGAGATAGGAATAATATCTTGTCGGCGGAGCTCAACGGATCGTCTTCGAGGGCTGATCTTCATAGCGAAGAGCGCGACCGAAATCTAAAACTCAATTTGGACCGTGGTCGTTAAAGAAAGAGTGAGAAGTCTGAACGGAAGAAGAGAGCGGGTGGGAGGATGAAGAGAGAGAGTGTGGTAGAGGAAGAAAAAAAGAGAGGGCATTGAAAAATCTAATCTCCTAGTGAGTCTCAAATTTTTTTTTAGTGAGCCCTATTTTCCCTCTTAAATATTGCATTGGTGGTTACAGAGGCAAAATCGAAAATTTTATGGGGCTCACTAAGAAAAAAATAGCTAGTTTCAAACTATCATGGGGCTCACTAAGAAATTGGGGCTCACTAGGACAAGTATTGGGCGCATCTAGCAACTCCCTTAAAATATGTTGGGCAGCTGAGGATAGTGGGCCACACTGGCCCAGCTTTCTAAAAGACCCAAAGTACAACTGCAAAGTTTGAAAATTTTGTTGCATCTGGCCAAGAAATTGACTTGAAGGTGTTGGGCTATGGCCAATGGGTTGGCCTCTATCAAGTACCCTTGCTTGTTTTCTCCTGCTGATAGTGAATGCACTTCTCAGCAAAAAAATATTTTTTTTTTTAGTCAGATGCTACTAAACGCTCAATGACGAGTTTTCATACGTTTAAGTTCCGATCTCAGTTTTCCTAGTTAAAAAAACTTCTGTCACCGTGCTAAGTACAACCCCTAATGTCTAGGTACGCCCTCAACTTTATTGCAAAATATTTCTCAAAATCCTAATAATTTTTCAAAAGCAAAAACAATAATCTCTCTCTTAAAAAATACAGTAAATAATAAAGTTTTTTTTCTTTCAATCACAAAGAAATTCAGTATATTAGAATGAAGAATTTTGTATTGGAAATATAGTAAAAGTATATTAATATTTTAGGAATTTTTTTTTAAAATATGCTTGAAAAAGAAAAAATTGAACAATAAATAAAGTCATTTATTAATAAAAAAATTACAATTTAATATTTTAATTCTTATCTAAATTTGAATTAAAAAGTTTTGAGATGTTTAGAATTTTTAGAATGAAATTAAACTGTTTGATGAAAAAAAAAAATTTTGAAGTGTAATCTAAGAAAAGTATGGGTGTGGGCTTAGAAAAATTCCATAATTTAAAATTTTATAAAGAGTGTACTAGAATGTTGTAAATGCTCACATTTAAAACCTCTCTTTTGTGTACTTTCGGTATTCTCCATTTTACTCCTAAAACCACGACAATGTTGGCTTCGGTCATTGTCTTCAACTTCGGATGTGTTTGGGTATTTAGAAGTAGTGGAAGTAAGGAAGTAAATTAGAAATTACTTTCAAAAATAAAGAATTGGAAGTATACACTTTTAATATTTCTAATGTTTGTTTTTTATTTTTTAGAAGAAAGAAGTAATGGAAAATGAATAAAATAATTATTTATTGGAAGAAAGAAAAGAAGAGTAAAACACAAGATAATAAAATATTAATACTTTTTACTTCTAAATCTCTTCCACCCAAAATCCATGTGAAGTAGATTTGATAAGTTTGTGGAAGTAACTTTCACTTTACTTCTAAACCAAACAAAAACATGAGGAGAAAGAAGTGACTTTACTTCCACTATTTTCTCTATACTTCCATGCAAACAAAGACACCCTTCGTATTTCATCTTGGTTCTGCACTTCGAGTTTGATCTCCATCTTGCATTTCGGTAGATAGGCAGAGAGAGAAAGTACGCAGATAGATAGCTAGGCATGAATAGTTAAAATAAAGAAAAGATGGAATAATTTTGGAGTATAAAGTGGCTCATCCGTTTAGGGGTGAGCATCGGTCGGTTCGCTTCGGTTTTTGAAAAAAAACCAACCGAAAACTGAACCGAACTTATAAAACCGAAACCGAACCGACCAAAAAAAAGTGAAAACCGAAAACCGAACCGAATTTTCGTTTCCGTTCGGTTTTCGGTTTTTAGGGTTTGAATGATAAACACATATTTTTTATAGGAAAAATAATAATTTTCTTTCTATTTTTTTCTTTTTCTACTTATGAAAATAACAATCAAATGTTTTTCATTAAAAATTTAAAAGAAAAACACATTGAAAATAAATAAAAGAAAAAAAATAAGCTATAATTCTAAAAGTTCGGTTTTTTCGGTCGGTTTCGGTTGGAGTTAAAACCACCGAAACCCGACCCGAAACCCGTAAATAATTTCGGTTTTTAAACCGAACCGAACAGAAAACCGAATAAACCGAACCGATCAGTTCAGTTCGCTTTTGCAGTTTGGTTCGGTTTTTTCGGTTTTATGCTCAGCTCTACATCCATTACCCTATTTCCCACAGCAAAACCAATAACAATTTGTTGGGACCTCGACCCTGTTGGTTATTAATTACCGTATGACAGTATATGTAAATTGGAGGTTACTAATTCTGTGGTTGCAGAATGAAGCATACAAAATTATTTTAGATTAACACAAAATGACAGATTTGTAGTTAACAGAATTGTTACTGTTATCTTGCAGAAAATTAATTCTGTAATTTAGGTTTATGTCTATATATTTCCAGTTTCGAAGTAGAAGAAGACTGGTTAAAGAAAAACCATCAAACTGTTCTTCTTTATCTAGTATACTATCCTAATCAGAAAATTATGAAACTGGATTAAGAAAAACCTGGTTGCAGGAAGACTGGAAGAAGACTTTACTGACAGGAAGCAGAGGAAGCAGATTGGATGAAGATCGAGGCTAGTGTTGGACACTATCTCCTTAAAATCGATTCGTCCTCCACTGTTCGCTTCTGGATTTCTTGGACGTCGATCTCTCAGGATACAACGATCGATCTGCAGAGGGAAGGAAGCCGCAATCCCTCTGCTCTGGCGAATCTGATAAAGGTTCTCTCTGGTTTATGTTATGCAGGACTGGATTTTATTGAAACTGATGAACAGAGTTCTTCTGTAGACAGAAATTCTGGAACTTCTGTCTGCAGAAGAACAAAGAGAAGAGAAAAGAAAAACGTGTTATTTGAAACACTGACCCAGACCCTATTTATAGGCTTTCAACAGTCGCAACGGTTGAGATTTCAACAGTCGCAACAGTTGGCCGTTTCAACAGTTGTGACCGTTTAACGGCAACCGTTGAAAGTGCGCCTCTAAAGCGCCCTAAACGCCCATTCGCCCTCGCACACGCGCGTGCGCGTGCGGGCGGTGCGTAGCACCACCCGTGGTGCTCAAGGTTTTCCTCTTCTTACATAAGCAAAGTAAAGGAGCAAGCTATCTTATTTAAACCCACATCCTTACATTTCTCTATCCCATGTGGGACTATCTTTTCATCTTCCCTTTTTGTTCCTTTGCTATGTACTCAACTTTTGAAGCCAATTTCAATTCACTTAATTCATTTAATTTGAACTAGTGAATTGGCTCATTTAAGGTTCAAATTAGTGAATGAATTCAACAATCCCCCACATGAATGAAATGGCTTAGACTCTAATGCAAATAACCAGAGAGTGTAATAGAAAGTTACCGCATCGGGAGAGTGGCTTTTGGCTTTGAACCTTCCCTAGTGAAATATTATCGAGTTTACTTGCTAACCAGTGAACACGATGTTTTTGAACTGTTCAGCTTTTGATGTAAACTAAGACAATAATATTCACACGATTTCTTTCAACTTTATCAGATTCTATGTTGTGTCCATTTTGGCCTTGGACAACCTGGTAATTCTGTGAGTGCTCTTAGAGAACTTAGCCTTTCTTATTCTCATATAAGCGGCCCCTTCTCACTCACATAGGTGATCTCTTATCAAGAGTATCCTGCCATACTCCACTTAGATTTCTAAGATATAAGGATCATTAAAAACTTAGCTTATCCTAACACGTTGCAGATAATCACTATTTTACCATAGAAATGGGATAGGAAATATTTTCCTCAGTGATTCTTTCGAGTTCCCCCACAATTCGGTTGTCCCTTTGAACCTAGATCTTGGGATCTCCAGTCAGCTAGGTTGGGTTGCCATTATGGAGTTACTCTTTAGTAGGCTGTAATCTCATTCCCCTCGACAACTTATATACTTGATCTCTAGTCAAGCCTTTTGTTAATGGATCTGCAATATTATCTTTTGATTTTATATAATCAAGAGATATTATTCCGTTTGTAAGCAGCTGTCTTACAGTTTCATGCCTACGACGTATATGTCGTGACTTTCCATTATATAATACATTTTGTGCCCTTCCAATTGCTGATTGATTATCGCAATGGATGCATATTGCTGATACAGGTTTAGGCCACATTGGAATATCTTCTAAAAAGTTCCGAAGCCATTCTGCTTCTTCTCCAGCTTTATCTAAAGCTATAAACTCAGATTCCATAGTGGATCTGGCTATACATGTTTGTTTAGAAGATTTCCAAGAGATGGCTGCTCCTCCAATAGTAAAGATATATCCACTTGTGGATTTGATATCTTTTGAATCGGTAATCCAGTTAGCATCAGTGTATCCTTCAATCACTGCTGGATATCTAGTATAGTGCAACCCATAGTTAGTAGTATACCTCAAATATTTGAGTACTCTAACTATTGCTTTCCAGTGGTCTCCCCTGGATTACTTGTAAACCTACTCAGTTTGCTTACTGAGTATGCAATATCAGGTCTTGTGCAGTTCATTAAATACATAAGACTGCCAATGATCTGAGAATATTTTAACTGTGATATACTAGCACCTATATTCTTTGTAAGATGTAGACTCATATCTACAGGTGTCTTAGCTATATCAGTATTTCCCTTGTCAAATTTTTCGAGTATCTTCTCGATATAATGTGACTGGGATAAGGTATATCCATCAGATGTCTTGGAGATTTTAACTCCAAGAATAATATCTGCAATACCTAAGTCTTTCATATCAAATTTTCGTATTAACATGATTTTTACTTCCTTAATTAGAGCCACCGTGCTACCGGTGATAATCATGTCATCCACATATAAATATACAATGACATAGTTGTGCATATCCCCTTTTACATATACACATTTATCGCATTCATTATAGCGAAATCCGTTTGACAACATAACTTGGTCAAACTTCTCATGCCATTATTTAGATGCTTGTTTAAGTCCATAAAGAGACTTAACAAGTTTACACACCTTCTTTTCTTTACCTGAAACTACAAACCCTTCAGGTTGTTCCATGTAGATTTCTTCATCTAATTCACCATTTAAAAATGTTGTTTTTACATCCATTTGATGAAGCTCAAGATTATATAATGCAGCAAAAGCAATTATTAATCTTATGGATGTTATTCTTGTTACAGGTGAATATGTATCAAAATAGTCAATACCTTCCTTTTGTCTATAGCCTTTTATTACAAGTCTAGCTTTGTATTTATCTATAGACCCATCAGGTTTTATCTTTCTTTTAAAGATCCATTTATATCCTAATGGTTTACTTCATGGAGGAAGATCCACAAGTTCCCAGATGTGATTTTGAATAATTGATTCAATTTCACTATTTACAGCTTCTTTCCAAAAAGGAGCTTCAGGAGTAGACATAGCCTCTTTATAAGTTTGAGGTTCTTTTTCTAATATATATGTTAGAAAATCCGGACCAAACGATTTATTAATCCTGGCCCTTTTGCTCCATCTACATTCATCCTCATTGGTTTTATTTCCAGAATCAGACTCTGTTTCTCTTATTATATCATCACAAGTCCTTTTAGAGGAACTTGATTCATGTTCTTTACTAGGAAATATATTCTCAAAGAATACAGCATTCCTAGATTCAATAATAGAATACTTATGTATCTCTGGATGATCAGAGTTAATGACAAAGAAACGATAAGCACTGCTATTATGCGCATATCCAATGAATATACAATCAATAGTTTTAGGTCCAATTTTAGTCCTTTTCGGAGTAGGAATTGCAACCTTAGCTAGACACCCCCACACTCTTAAGAATTTATAACTAGGTGCTCGACCTGTCCATAATTCATAAGGTGTTTTCTCAAGTTTCTTTTGGGGTATCTTGTTGAGAATATAATTGGCAGAAAGCAGAGCTTCCCCCCACATGTTCTGGGGTAAACCAGAACTTATTAACATGATATTCATCATTTCTTTTAAAGTTCTGTTCTTACGCTCAGCAATCCCATTTTGCTGTGGAGTGTAAGGAGCAGTTGTTTGATGTATAATACCATGTTCTGCACAAATTTGTGCAAATGGTGACTCATATTCACCACCTCTATCACTTCTTAGCATTTTTATCTTTTTGCTAAGTTGATTCTCAACTTCATTTTTGTATTGTATAAACATTTCAATTGCCTCATCTTTTGTTCTAAGTAGATATACATAACAATATCTAGTACAATCATCTATAAACGTAATAAAGTACTTCTTTCCACCTCTAGTTTGAATAGATTTTAAATCACATACATCTGTATGAATTAATTCTAAAGGTTCAGTACTACGTTCTATAGAGTGAAATGGAAGCTTAGTCATTTTTGATTCAACACATATTTCACATTTATTTTCAAAGTTTATATTGAAATTAGGCAACATATTCAAATTTATTAATCTTTGTAAAGTATAATAATTAACATGTCCTAATCTACCATGCCAAATAAAAGGTGACTCAGTCATATAAACAGAAGAATCAATTTTATTGATAAGCTTAGGGGCAATGGTCATTACATTTATTTTGAACAGACCATTGGTCATATACCCCTTACCTACATATACACCATTCTTTGTGAGTATAAACTTATCAGACTCAAACACAAGCCTAAAGCCTTTCTTACTCAAGACTGAACCAGAGACCAGATTCTTGCGGACATCTGGTACATGAAGTACATCAGTAAGAGTAAGTTCTTTCCCCGAAGTCATCTTCAGTACAATATTGCCTCGTCCTTCAACCTTGGAGGTTGCAGAGTTACCCATGTAGAGTAGTTCTCCTTCCACAGATTCATATGTGGAGAACATCCACTTGTTGGCGCAGATGTGGCGAGTGGCCCCAGTATCCACCCACCATTCCTTAGAATTGCCACCAACTAGGTTAACCTCTGAGACAACAGATGTACAATTTACATCTACATTTGCACAAAGATTTTCTTCTTCGGCCAAATGTGCATTAGGATGCTTCTTCTTCTTCTTCGAAGAATCTGGTGCCTTTCGCACACGGCAGTCCTTTGCACGATGTCCAGACTTGTCACAGTTGTAGCACTTGCCATTGAATCTCTTCGAGTTACCACTCTTAGAATCTTCACCATTGTGCTTTCTCTTCCTGTCATTAGACTTATTGGAATTTTCTATAACATTAGCTTTAGAAACATTGTATGGATTTCCAATTTTCTTTTCAGAAAGGCGGTTATCTTCTTCAATCCTCAATCGTACAATTAGATCTTCAAGTGTCATTTCTTTTCGTTTATGCTTTAGGTAATATCTAAATTCTTTCCAAGATGGTGGCAATTTTTCAATTATTGCAGCCACTTGAAAAGATTCACTGATAGTCATACCTTCAGCATGAATTTCATGAATGATCACTTGAAGATCTTGTACTTGGTTGATTACATTTTTAGAATCAACCATTTTATAATCCAGAAACTTACCGACTACATATTTCTTAGAGCCGGCATCTTCTGTATTATATTTCTTGTCTAAGGACTCCCAGAGTTCTTTAGCAGTAGCAACTGAACTATATACATTATACAGTATATTGTCCAAACCATTGAGGATATAGTTCTTACTCAAGAAGTCCGCATGTTTCCATGCTTCAACCGCCTTCACTGATTGTTGATCATCTTCAACAAGAGTAGGCACAGTCTCCTTCAAGTACTTGGCCAGATTCATTGTAGTGAGATAGAACAACATTTTCTGTTGTCATCTCTTAAAATCTGAGCCACTGAACTTCTCTGGTTTCTCGTACTGGCTTGAAGGCACAGTTAAAGTAACCATGACAGGAGTTATCACAGTGGACATATCAGATGTAGTAGCCATCTACAAATATTAAAATTTATTTATCTTAATGTCTTGTAATAAATTTTAACTTTCTAATAAAACAACACTCCAAATCACAAAACAGAAATTAACTAGTCTTCTCTAAAAGCAATTAAAATTACTAGTGATTGATTACTAGTATGACAGTATTTTAATCTAAAACAAAATATCAGTTTAAAGATTAAATACTATTATAACAGAGTTTTAATTGATAACAGTACTCTTAATTGATAGTATTGTGATAGAATTCCAAAACTCAGTTTTAAGAATGTTGGTTCTAAACAAAAATGTTTAAACTGTATTCTTAAAAAGTTAATCTAAAACATGCACGAAATTCGATTTTAAGAATGTAGGTTCAAACTAAAAATGTTTAAACTGTATTCTTAAAAAGTTAATCTAAAACATGCAAGAATCGATTTTAAGATTGTTGGTTATTAATTACCGTATGACAGTATATGTAAATTGGAGGTTACTAATTCTGTGGTTGCAGAATGAAGCATACAAAATTATTTTAGATTAACACAAAATGACAGATTTGTAGTTAACAGAATTGTTACTGTTATCTTGCAGAAAATTAATTCTGTAATTTAGGTTTATGTCTATATATTTCCAGTTTCGAAGTAGAAGAAGACTGGTTAAAGAAAAACCATCAAACTGTTCTTCTTTATCTAGTATACTATCCTAATCAGAAAATTATGAAACTGGATTAAGAAAAACCTGGTTGCAGGAAGACTGGAAGAAGACTTTACTGACAGGAAGCAGAGGAAACAGATTGGATGAAGATCGAGGCTAGTGTTGGACACTATCTCCTTAAAATCGATTCGTCCTCCACTGTTCGCTTCTGGATTTCTTGGACGTCGATCTCTCAGGATACAACAATCGATCTGCAGAGGGAAGGAAGCCGCAATCCCTCTGCTCTGGCGAATCTGATAAAGGTTCTCTCTGGTTTATGTTATGCAGGACTGGATTTTATTGAAACTGATGAACAGAGTTCTTCTGTAGACAGAAATTCTGGAACTTCTGTCTGCAGAAGAACAAAGAGAAGAGAAAAGAAAAACGTGTTATTTGAAACACTGACCCAGACCCTATTTATAGGCTTTCAACAGTCGCAACGGTTGAGATTTCAACAGTCGCAACAGTTGGTCGTTTCAACAGTTGTGACCGTTTAACGGCAACCGTTGACGGCAAAGTGCGCCTCTAAAGCGCCAAATGCGCCCTAAACGCCCATTCGCCCTCGCACACGTGCGTGCACGTGCGCGTGCGCGTGCGCGTGCGCGTGCGCGTGCGGGCGGTGCGTAGCACCACCCGTGGTGCTCAAGATTTTCCTCTTCTTACATAAGCAAAGTAAAGGAGCAAACTATCTTATTTAAACCCACATCCTTACATTCCTCTATCCCATGTGGGACTATTTTTTCATCTTCCCTTTTTATTCCTTTGCTATGTACTCAACTTTTGAAGCCAATTTCAATTCACTTAATTCATTTAATTTGAACTAGTGAATTGGCTCATTTAAGGTTCAAATTAGTGAATGAATTCAACAGACCCAACATGATCCTTCTAGTTCCCCGCGAGGGAAAGACCAAACCTGATCAGTGGTTGACGAATGACCATGCTCGGGGGCAGCAAAAGAGTATGTGTTCTTGAATTTCCTCTCTTTGGCCACATGTCGAGCAGGTTATGGACACATTCAATCCTCTTCTTAGAGAGTTCACCTTGCAAACAACAACAACAACTAAGCCTTTTATCCCAAGTATTTGGGGTAGGCTACATGAACAAAAAAAGAATCACGCCGGATTGATCATTTTGATATTCCTTCTCTATTCATTTATATTAAGTAATATCTCCTTATTTAAACCTCTAGACTCCATATCTTTGCATATCACTTCCATCAATATTTTCTTTGGTCTTCTCTTTATTCTTTTAACTTGTCCTACATTAATAAATTTCCCTCTTCGAACTGGTGCACTTGTAGGCGTACGTTGCATATGACCAAAGCGATTTTCTCGCATCTGTTCATCGATAGGAGCTACACCTAGTTTAGCACAAATATCTTCATTTCTCACTTTATCTCTCTTAGTGTTACCACAGAGTTTATGGGATAATAATATTCCTCTCTGTCATTCAAACACTGGATACCGTTGAACACACAATGAGACCAGGAGATTGTGTTCTTTCAAGCATTCTATTGAACGCATTCCCGCATGGAGAAGTTAAGACGTTAGTTGGTGTGGTGCCCTTCTATGCACCTTTGAGGTCCTTTTTTGGGAGTTATCATGTGAACCCAGTTTTTTACCGCAATTAAATGTGTGCCTAGCAGGAATCGAAACTGGATTGCTCTGATATCATGTTGAAAGAATGCAATTAGACAAAAATAATTATCTTTTTCTAGTTGCACTCACCTCAGGCCTTCTTTCTTCTCATGTCTTTGACATTCAAACCCATTATCTTTTTTTTTTCTTTAGCTTCAAAACCTAAAAAAAAAAAAAAAAATTTAAAAAAAATCTCAAGAAAATTGAGATTGTTGAATAGAAAGAGCCAGCCAAAGTTCAGATAACAAATTTTTTGACGTTTTGATATTGTTGACGTTGATTTTGATCAGGTAATCACACCAAGCCAAATCCAAATATCAAATTGAGATTGGGCTAAGAATCGATTCTTGAGATAGATCTCAAACAAAATTGCAGGGAAATTGTTAGATAATTAAAAAAAAAAAGAACATAGTAAAAGTGAACGCATACAGAGATGTAATGAAATTTGAGTAAGAAAAAACCTCAAACCTACATCTTTCGGGAAGATAGCCATTTTCGGTGCATGATTTATAATTGTTAATGATATAATATCTCAATTTCTTTCTCTTTTCTCTCTTGATTGATTATATGGAATATATAGTGGGATTAACAATATGCATGAAAGAACTGTCAAGAGGATGTTATGATCCGTACTAATGTCAAAGAGAATTCTTCCCTTCCTCATGGTGGTAGTGTCACAGTTCAAGTCTAGTATTATCTCCAAATATGAATGAGATTCAGTTTGTCTTGTACAAAAAGATTTTCTTACTATAACCGACTTCAGTTTTCTTTCCACCAGAGAAATCTTAGACAGTGAAGGATTTTTCTAGTCTTTTAGCCCTTGTTTATTGTATGAACCTTCGCTTAATGGACTTCTTCTCGTATGGGCCTAGATTGGTTAATTTATGAACAACCTCTATAATAATTTTGGTTTTAAGTTTTTTTTTTAAAATGAGTGTATTTACAGAGATTTTTATATCTATAGCAGACGGAAAGGGACCAAGGAGAGAATCGTTCACTGATAGGTGGCTATGATGATAGTGAAGACCATAAGAGTGTGTTTGTTTGCATGAAAGTAAAATGAAACTAGTGCAAGTAAGACTACTTTTTCTACTTTAAGTGTTTGTTTGATCAAGAAGGAAGTTGGAAATTACTTCTTAATTGATGAACCGACACTTATGTGACACTTCATTTTCAAAACTTTCTTCTTTACACTTTGAAATTGGAAGTGAGTCAGGAAGTAAGAAAGAAGGAAAAAAAAAAAAATTATTTACATATCATCATTGTAATTCAAATTTTATACCTTTTAACACTAATAAATAAATAAAATAATATTAACTATGTTTTATTTAATTAATTCAATAATAATCTTTTTCTTTCTATCATATTTTTTTCTTCCAATATATTAGCAAACAAATGCAAAAACATTTCTCTTCTTTTACTTCAATTTTAAAAACTACTTCTCAATTTTTTCCTTACTTCGACTACTCTCTACGTACCAAAGACATCCTAAGAGGGCGTTTCTTTTGAAATGTCGGAGGAGGTTTTTGGATTTGAACCGGGGTTTAGTTAGTGTTTTTTTTTTTTTTTAATTGTAATTATTTTGACTGATCTATGATTAGGAATAAAAAACGGAGTTGTGTTTTATATGTTGGTAGGCATGAGCATGACTGTTCTAGGGCCAATTCTGAGTCTGTTTTTTTTTTTTTTAATTTAAAATAAAAAACTCATTTTGTTAAATCAAAATTTTAAATAGGGGCGGCATTAATCGGGAGAAATATTGAATATGAACACCGAACTCGGAAATTCTGACGATAAGATTAGCGTGTGTTTGTTTGTAGGTAAGTAGAAATGAAGTAGTGGAAGTAATCCATTTTCGCTACTTTATGTGTTTGTTTGGTTAAAAAGTAAAGTGTAAATTACTTTCATAATGATCAGTTGGATTTTATGTGACACTCATATTTCTTAATATTACTTCACATGGATTTTATATGGAAGAATAGTCGAAAGTAAAAAGTATTAATATTTTATAATATTGTGTTTTTCCCTAATTTTTTCCTTCTTCTTAAAATTATTATTTTATTTCTCTTCTATCTCTTATTTCTTTCAAAAAATTAAAAAAAATAAACACTAAAAATATAGAAAATATTATATTTCAAACTCTTTATTTTTTAAAGTTTCTTCTATCTATTTTCTTTATTTCCACCGCTAATATCGGTACTTGGAACAGTAAGAAAAAAAGAGTTGGGCCGAACCACCACATTGATGCAAATAGCAACTCCGCTTTTCTTCTGATTGGGCGGGATTAGATTTGGGCCAAACCAGGCCCATCAAAACCCAACCAAACAGTCAGCCCAACCAAGTTGCAACCCTAGATCAGAACAACATTAAGCCATTAGATCATTAGCCAACGGGTCAGATCGAAGCCTGACGTCTCATGATCAACTATAAATGTTCGGTTGCTGCAGCTTCAGTTTCTTCTACTCCTTTTCTAAACCCTAGACTCTGAGATCACAGGCGGCCGAGCTCTCCATCGCCCATCTCCACCTCTAAGTAATAATACAAAAAATCTTCTTTTTTAATAATATTTCTTTTCTATTTTTGCTAAATTTTTATTAGATTTGATTCATCGTGCTGATGATTTTGTAATTCTTTTTGGTAGAATGAAGGTTGTCGCTGCTTACTTGCTCCTTGTTTTGGGTGGAAACACCTGCCCATCCGCTGGAGATATCAGGAAGGTCTTGAGTTCAGGTTTGATTTGATTTGATTTTATTGGATTTCGTTTTTTGCAGTATTAAATCTTTGATTTGGTTGCTTAGAAATGATGATAGTTGATAAAAGAAACGATCTTTGTGATTCCAAATGGGTCGGCTTGAATCTGGTTCTGTTATCTTTCGCTTGCTTGGTTGTGTTTGTTAAGGTCGTGCAGTGGCATAAAGTTGTTTACTTTGCCAAAATAAATATGAAACAGAGTTGCAGATCAAATATTAATATTGATATACTAAATCTCGCCTTAGCTTTGTTTGTATTTTGTGTAGCGTAATTTTGACTCGTGAATAATGGGCACTTCGATGGAAGTAAATGCTCAAAAGAAAAATTTTTGGAGTATTTTGAGTTCTATGGTAGGAATATGATAGATGCAAAATTTCTCGAGCTAGAAATGCTACTTAAAGAAGTTGAGACCTTTAACAAAAAATCTTCAACAAAAATTTTCGATAGTATCTCATATATGGTATCAAATATCATTAGAGTTTAAAATATCAAAATCAGTAGCTGATGCATCATTTAGAGTATCAAATATCAGCAATACCTGATATATCATTTCAGCAAAATCAGTGGAATTGCTAATATCGAATCAATGTTATACCATTTCTTGTATCGGTTGCCACAAAATCTGATATGCTATATGTGATAGCACAGTATTGACCAATATGTTGAGGAACAGTTTTTACATCAAGCAGTTATTTGATTCTTTGTGAAGTTCTTTGCCTAAGTAATTTAGAAAACAATTGAGATATTATAATAATGTGTTGGTAGTAAGAGAACTTTGTAAGTAACTAAAACTTTGAATGGTGACAGCCAACATCAATAAAAGAAGATAAATCTGTAACAGCCAGCATCAATATGAGAAGACAATACATAGGATCAGTGTTTATAAATTCTAAAGTTGGCCCATGTGCCCTTGAACGTGATTTGCTAAGGCTACCCCTTTAGGCTAGGCTGGGCTTTAGCAGGCATTCTTGAAAGATGTGGTGCCAATGTTATGCCATTCATAAATCTACTCCATTAAGAAGTTGAGACTAACAATTTCGTCTTGGCTGCTTGCTGTCATAATTGGTCTGCAACTTAATCTTTAGTTTGATTTCAGTTTCATTATTTAGTTTGACGAACTATTTGATCTATTACATTTTCAGTTGCATGTGATTCCAATTGCTGTTGTAGCCTACATTGCAATTTTGACTGGCAGTTTTGCAGCTTAGCAGCTTATTTTGTTTGATTTACGGATTAAGCATCCAACTTTATCTATTCATACATGCCTATGTTTTTGTTAAGTCTGGCTCCCCTAAACCTAACAACTCCTTGTGCTTCAGAATGAATCTAATGCAATATTATTGACTGTTTCCTTCTATTCGATAGTTGGTGCTGATGCTGAGGATGACAGAATTGAATTCCTCCTATCGGAAGTGAAGGGGAAGGATATAACCGAGCTCATTGCCGCTGGGAGGGAAAAGTTTGCATCAGTTCCATCTGGTGGTGCTGCTGTTGCTGTGGCAGCACCTGGTGGTGGTGGTGGTGATGCTGCTGCTCCAGCGGCTGCAGCTGAGGCAAAGAAGGAAGAGAAGGTTGAAGAGAAGGAAGAATCCGATGATGTAAGTATTATTGTTTTTGATCCAATGATCTAAACTCATGTATATAATGGCATGAAAAGGCTAGAAATATGTTGATTTTGCCTTGTGATGTTTCAAGTATTTGCCAGCATTATCTGATTCCTTCTCTTCTTGCTGTTGCAGGATATGGGCTTCAGTCTGTTTGACTAAGCACTCTTTTTTCAGCAGTCACTTAGTAGGGGTTTTGGAGATGCATTTGGGAGCTAGTTAGGCAAATAGTGTGCTCGCAGTCTTGAACTCGTTTATCTGTTATTTATCGCTTTTTCCGTTATAAATTAGTCATTTTCTGTCTTGTTTGTGCACTTGCAGATTAATTATTTATGATTAAGCAGGATTCTGTTTATTTTTGCACATTTAACTGGTATTTGAAATCAATGCCACTGTGGCTGTTCTAGTTGATTGAGATAAATCCAATGCTTTACTTTTGGTATTTTAGTATTTGTCTAGTAAATATTTGCTACTGGTATGTGTTTGGACCGTATTGATTGTAGTTTCTGGGTTATTTGTATGCTAGCAAGTTTTTGCAATTGAATGGCATCAGGTAAGCTTAATTGTTTGTGCTATGTTGTGGGTGAAGGAAAAGCAAAGTTGATAATAAAATTTTTACAAATCAAAGAATGTTTCTGTATCAATATTTGACGAATGGATGGATGCATGTTTAAAAGTATCATGAGATCTTTCCACTGCAGTTCACATATTTGATTAATATTTTATGTTTTACATATCTAAATGTATGACATCGTATAGAATAAAGTCTAATATATAAAATAAAGTCTATTTAATATTATGTAATGCTTTCATGAGGGATTTTACTTGGCTATGGACCTGTGGTTATAGGGAATTTGTACCATTTTTCTTCAAAACTGTCAGTAATAATTAATATTATATGCTAAATATTTAGATATATTTTGACTGATATTTGGTTTTATTAAAAATGAATAAGGAGTTAAAAATGCAGAAAATATTTGTATTTGCAATTGTATTTGAAAGAATAAAAACAAATAAGAATATGGTAATATTAACGTCTTTCTTGTGCAACCTCCTTAGTTTTTTTTTTTTTTTTTTTTTTCTATTCAAACTCACAATCACATATTTTTAGCAATGTTACTCAACATTACTCAAATTGAATTCTCATTGCGAGTCGAACCTAGAATTTTTTGTAAATTGGAGAGAGCTGATATCACAGAATTTTTTGTAAATTGGAGAGAGCTGATCGAGTAGTGATCAATATCAGAACATGTGCTAGTTTAATATGTGATTTTTCATCATATTTGGATTGCATCAAGGATCTGCATTAAGTCCATTCTTATTTGTTACAGTGACGGACGAGCTTACTAAAACCATTCAGAATGAGATACCTTGGTATATGCTATTTGCTAATAATATTGTTTTAGTTAATGAGACAAGAGCAGGAGTAAATGCCAAGTTAAAGTTATGGAGATATACATTAGAATCTACAGTTTTTAGATTGAGTAGGTCTAAAATAGAGTATATAGAGTGTAAATTTAGTAAACAACGGACCATAAAAAGGAAAATTTTATAGGACTGCTATTAGGCCAGTTTTATTATATGACACGGAATGTTGAGCTATAAAGAAACGTCATTTACAGAAGATAAGTGTAAAAGAAATGCGCATGTTCCGTTGGATGTGCGGCAACAATAGGAGAGATAAATTGAGAAATGAATATATTCGTGCTAAGTTAGATGTAGCTCCCATCGACGAGAAAATGCGAGAAAACTCCTTACGATTGTTTGGTCATGTGCAACGTAGACCTACAAGTGCACCAGTTCGAAGAGGGGAGTTTATCAATGTAGAACAAGTTAAAAGAATGAAGGGAAGACCGAATGTAATTTTTTTTTTTTTTTCGGTTCATATAGCCTACCCCAAATACTTGGGATAAAAGGCTTAGTTGTTGTTGTTGTTGTTGTTGGAGAGAATTGATATCACTTGAGCCAAGACTCATTGGCCGCAATGATAGTAGAGCCAACGGTAGGGAAGCGTAAAATTTTTGAATTAAAAATAAAATTAACCATTGTACAAATGAAATGAATTAAAAAAATTTGAATTAAAAATAAAATTCGCCCTTGTATCTGTCAATCTCATCTCTAGCTAGAGGTGAGTGTTGATTTTAACCAAACTGACGAGGAATGAGAACTAAAGCACGAATTGAAATCTAATTGAAACTATTTGATTGGATTATTCAGTTTAACCTTTGGAAAACAACTTGTTTAAAATAACTAAAGCGTGAACTGAAATCTAATTGAAACCGCTGGATTGGATTATTCAGTTTAACCTTTGGAAAACAACTTGTTTAAAAATTTTCATTTTAATCGTTGTAGTGCATTATATCTCTTCGTGGAATCCAATTGCTATATGTATGTGTGAGATTATTACAAATGAGCTATCAATTTAGGAAATTTATGTGAGGTAGCAACAAAACATAATTTATGTGTTGTTTGCAACAGAAAATAGTAATCCCATTATTTTTGAGATTATTATCTCTATCACTTTAGATTCTTGAAGATCAAATTTTATAGATTTTGAGTTTATTTATCTTTTCATCAAGTGAATACACAATTTTGTATTTACCGAAAATCATTAATTTTGTGTCTACTCAATGAAAAGTAAAATCAAAAGTAAAATTGAAAATTCAGGAAATTATGTATTAGTGATTTCATAATCCAAAAGAAAAAAAAAATTATTGAGATCACTGGTTTTTGGTTGTAGCTACGTGATGCAGCATATTATTTCTAATATTCTCATGTAAATTACTTGAATTGCCTCCATTATTACTATTTTCGATAACTTTTTCAAAATATTCTTTTGAATTATGATATCAAATTTTTAGGATCCATTCATATCTAATTTTTTGAGTTTTAGTTTTGATTTAGTTTTCCCATCTAGGAGACATAAAATTAACGATTTTTATTAAATACCATATTTTGTACTCACTTCATTAAATGATAAATAAACTCCAAAATTTATGAAATTTAAATCTAAAAAAGTATGATAGTTGAGATCATAATTTCAAAAAAGAAAAAAGTACTGGAAGTATATATATATATATATATATATATATATATATATATATATATATATATATATATATATATATGAGTAAATGGGAAATTCACCGGCGGTGAAGGGAGTCCCTTCACAGTCGCTTGGGTGGCCCAATAAAATTATTAAAAGTGAGTTCACGTAGTAATTTTATTGAGGCACCTAAGCGGCGGTGAAGAAACTCCTTTCACCGCCGGTAAATTTCCCGTTATATATATATATATATATATATATATATATATATATATATATATATATATGTTTCTTTTGGATTATGATCTCGACTCTCTAGGGTTCATTCATACCCAATTTTTTGGATTTTAATTTTGATTTCATCATCCGTCAAGTTAACACAAAATTAACATTTTTCAATTAATAAAACATTCTATATGCACTTGATGTAAGGGTAAATGAACTCCAAAATTTATGAAATTTAATCCGAAAAAAGTTTAGGAGGTAGAGATATTAACTGTGAAAAAAAATTGAAGAAAAATATTTGGATCATTATAATTTTGTCGTTAACTTACGCATATTTTCTTGAGCTGGTGGCTCACCAACAGTATATATATAGACACACACATTTTGATTACCTTCCTCACGTATGTATAAAACCGAATCCATTCGATTTCTAAACAGGATTCCTAATTCTTAACTTTTCAAGGAATCTTTCATCAGTGGTTGTGAATAACTAACTTTCTCAATTCGACCTTGGTTCCGTAGAATCAAGTTAGAAAGATTGAGAAATAGAACCATCTGATTTGATTTGTTCTCAATAGCCATGAGATGATTATCTTAGAGTGATCCTTTTATCAGCCCCTACTACACTCGTAGTCTCTGAAGGATGAGTATGTGTGTGTGCGCACGCACGCGTTGCGTGCGCGTGTGTATGCATGAGCGCATATGCACACATCTACACACATATAGATATATGTATGTATATATGTATGTACTTACACACAGGGATTACTATATATAAATCGTCAATTCAGATAAGTTATGTAAGATAGCAGTAAAAAAATAGTAATTCGATTTTTTTTTTCATTTTTTTCATTTGCTCTTTAATAAAGTAAATATAAAATATTGTATTTATCAAAATCTATTGATTTCAAATTTACTTGATGAAAAACTAAATTGATTTCAAATTTACTTGATGAAAAACTAAATCGTTAGATGAATGGAGAAGAGATGAAATGACAGACATGGTCTAATAATGTTAGTGGCCCCTTCTTATGTGAGAAGCCCTTCTCATGGAATTTGTTTGGAGATGACTGACACATTCACTCCATGACACTTCAAATAATCAAGAAAAGAGCTTCCCCCAGTTTAAGTCGTACTATTTTCTTAAAAAATGTTCAGTAATGATAAAAAATTACATATAAAGAGGAAATATTCTCAAGGCGCAGCAGTGTGAACCTGAAGATGCAACGCAGATCTTTAACGCGACTTCGGACTTGGGAGCAATAATGTTAAAGATCTCTGCATCATGATGTGTCTTGTCAGTCTTATGCACCGCACCTTCCCCTTCACAACTCTTCCCAAGACAGTATACCTGTTGTCCAACGATGCAGCGTAAAACTGCGGAGATAAAAAAGCTGAAAATAGTCAGTATTGGGTCCTGTATCTGCCATTGACAGCGTAGAATTTTCAGGACACTAAGTGCATTCTGGTGAAAGAGTAATGATATACGATTCAGATCAAGAAATATATATTTTCTACATTCAAGGAGTTTCAGTCAGTTCCCTTTATTTGAGGAGTTTCAATCACCATAGTGACATTACAATCTGCGTAAGAAAACTCAGATCCTAATTCTGATTACATGAAATCAAATCTTGCTGGCAAATGCGAGTCCGTCCTTCTTCAGTTGTTCAAGGTCCTGCACTGGCGGCTGGACCTTTGCTACTTTGGCTATCGCCTTGTTCTCATCGGGGGATCCAGATTCCAAGAAAGCCCCAACCACTTTCCCGTCTTTGATCCAGTAAGTACCAAATTTAGCCTTTGGTGATGCAGGATCGTTGTCACCAAAAAGAATTGTATCTCCCACGTTGTCACCATAGAACTGCCATGAAAGATCAAATGATCGAGAGTAGAAGTAGGGAAGGTAGTCGTAATCCAAAATTGCTTTCCCTTCTTCGTCTGCCTTGATTGCCTACAAGGTGAGCGAGTAAAAAGATCAGCTCAGCAAAATAATCAGCATACTTGCACATTTGCAACGCAATACAACGAAATAAAAATTAACAGCTACAAAAGAAAGAAATACCTTCACAGCTTGCTCAGCTGATTTTCTGGCATGATCAACGTGTTCTACTCTCCTCATTTCATTGTACATCTTCATCGGGAAGGTTGACACATCACCAACAGCATATACACCGGAAACACTTGTCTTGAAGTATCCATCAGTCTGTAATTTTCAGAAATTGTGTCAACTCTGGTGAACTTGAGCATCACAGGCAGTAAGCTAAAATTTTCTTTTGAAATGTTTTCACTTCATGAGTTTGATAGTTAAGGAAATAAGGGATAGAAAAATCAGTTAGACAAGACATTAATCGAGCAGGGCCTTCGTAGCAGCGAGTTCATGCAAACTCAAACGAAGATTACTCATTTATCTGTCCTTAAAAAACAATTTTTTTACAGAAATGGATCCGACTTGGCGTATGCATGATGGCAGCAAGCAAGTCTGACCATGTAGGGCCAAACAGGTGTTTGCAGCATATGGGTCAGTTATCCCATCATTTTTTTTTTTTTTTTTTTGATTTTCACTCTCAAGGTGGTGTTTTGGATGTTCTCGATTACTAAAAGTCTATTCATGATTTGATTTATGGGCTGTGTAATATACATTTTTATTCGAGCATGGTGTGTTAAAGTTGGGTGGTGACAAAGATATGAGTTTGATGGCTTTGTGATAGGTGATCTTAGAGCCCATATTGTAGGTTGCTTATATGTTAAGAAAAGTTGGGAAGAAAAAAAAACTCAAATTATGTGGCTCATGATTTGTACATGAAGGAGAAGAGGATTATGGACATGTCTGACATGGACATCGAATGTGTTAGTCCTAAAGGGTTAAAAGTGTTCCAACCGTTACATCTCCTTGAGCAATTTTGGTGAGGGCATGAGTGCTACGACTCCAAATCAAGGTAAACTTGTTGATGTTATGTTCCATTCAATGATTGGAAGACAATGCCGCCAAGGAGGTTCTGCCTTCAACTAACTTTTGAATCTCTTCAACTGCAGAAGCTTGAGCTCTAATCATCTGAGCATTACCAGGCAATCATTACATTGCACGTGTTCATTTAATTATTCATGCAAAATGATATATTGTACTAACACCCATGAAATCTGTATTACCTTTAAGTTTTTTTATTTTTTTTCTCGTTTTTTGTTTAATCATGTCTGGAGAGGTCAGGGTATATGAGACTTTCATGTATGTTTGTCTCTTTCCACCATGAAGAATGTCATATTGATATCTGTTTAATGGAAAGTTGGAGGGTTTGTGCTTCTGAGTTTATCTTATAAAAGAAAAAAATCATTCTCTCAGAAAGCTCATCCCATGTTACAACTAATACTGATAAGAAGTCAAGATGCTACTAGGGCTGTAAGAAGCTAGGAGAGCATGAAGCTCAGCTAGGGGTTCAACTGATAAAAGCTCGTTCAATCTTGTTTAATAACTAAATGAACCTGAACACAAATCCCCATTTAGGAAAATAAATTAGGAACAAGAACATATTTTTGTTCACGCCCGGCTCATTTATGGGTTCATTTGGCTTAGCTCGAGCTCGACTTGTATAGGGCTGGTTCAGTATAGCTCAAACTCGCTTAGGGCTTGATTTCAGCTGGACTTATTTTAGAGCTTATTTAGGCTAATTAGAACTCTTATTTACTTTTGAATCATTCAAAATATTGATTCTATTAATCATAATACTAATTAAGGTGGTAAAAGAGTTCAAAAAACTCATTTAAAAACTCGAGGCTCATGAAAAGAGGCTTATAAAAATTGGAGAAAATGTTAGAAAAATTATTCCTATATTTTTCTAACTCTTGATTGTAAAATGGGATTGCATAAGATTGAATAAAGCTTGGCTTAACTCAGGCCCGTTAAAAGCTAGTTCGACAGAGCTTGAACAAGAACCTGTACTTATTTTGAACGAGCACAAACAACCCAAAACTCGGCTTGTTTGGCTTGTTTTAGAGCCCCAGATTCTACTCTATCTTGTCAAATTTGTGTTCTTGGCTAATGTTTATGTTCAAAATAACTAAATAGGCTGCCTTCTTTTAAAATAGGAAAGAGAAAAATGGACCGACTGACCTTGATTCCACCTTTCTCTTCTTGGACTTGGCCTTTAAAAAGCGTAGTAAGTGGTTTTGCACCAACACCCACAACAACAATATCGGCCTCCAACACTCTTCCGTCCTTCAATTTTACGGCTGTCACCTGATTTAAATAAACTATGAATCATCTAACAGTACAAATAAGGATTTCAATCTTCATAAAAGTTCTCCATCTTTAAAGATTCAAAATGTTCAAAAGAACTTACATCCCCGTTGGTATCAGAATCAAATCCAACGGCAACTGTCCCCTTGATTATTTTGATTCCCTTATTAGCATAATAACCCTCATAGAACGCAGCAATCTCTGGAGTGAAAAGTCGAGGCACTGCAGGAAACAAGATATACACCACGATTAAGGAAATCATATCCAAATGCTGTTTAGTAGGTCCTTACAAAAATCTGCCAACACATCTATGAAAGAAATTCTACTAAAAGTAACTATGGAAACTTGAATCCTGACCACAAAATTTACGGCAGTTAATTGCTCTATGAAATCATTTGAAAGAATACATGGAAAAAACTGACAGACTAGCTACAAGTCAATAATTCTATTTAAGTTTCCCACAGTTGACATAAGCTGATACTTACTGCACCAAGGTTCAGGATACACCATTGTGACGTCATAATTGTTAATTCTCATTGCAGCTGCACATTCAAGACCAATGTAACCTCCTCCAACAATCACAGCCCTTCCATCCTTCTTTGCTTGAATTGCAGCTATAAGCTTATCTGCATCATCAATCTCCCTCAGATAGAATATATTGTTAGAGTTTGCTCCTTGAACCCCAAAATCACTTAGTCTTATTACCTGCATAACACAAGCACAGTAAATATAGGAAATAATGCAAGAGATTGGACATGAAGGATATAATCGATCATCAAGTATAGTTTTGAAAAAAATTAAAGGGGCAATTATCAAAGTTGAGAAATTAAGTTTCTTGTATGGTTCTATGCAGAAAGGAAAATTTGTTTTAGATACAAAATGAAGACGAAATGCAATCCTTCACATAGTTTCAAAGCATACCGTGGAGCCAGTAGCAATTATCAAAGTATCATAAGTGAAATTTGCACTGGATGCACTGGTCAGGGTCTTGGATGCAAGATCAACTTTAACAATTTCGGTACTGAGGATCAGCTCAATGCCTGCAGCTCAAAGAAATTAGGTTTGCCGGAACTTAAAAAAATGCAGTGGTAAGCATCAGTACACATGTGGATATAGCTGTAACAAAAAATAGCGAGTCAGCATGAGGAAGGGCACTTGCCACGTGCCGTTCAAACTGCAATCACAAAGGAAAAGCTGTCTAAGTCTGTTCACTATAAGGTTTATAGTTATCAATGGCGGTTATCTCCTTCAATATGTAGTTAAGGTAAAGTCCATGTCATCTTAATCATACAGGCCATACCATCCACAGCTATTTGTCCACATGAATGTTATTTGGCTCAGAACTGGAACTGCCAAACACCAAATATCAAGCTTGGTAACCTGGTATTCGAATTGAAGATCTTAGTATAATCACTTACAAATCTAGCAAATATTAGCAATCGAGTTAATGCCTAGAGTTAAACCTTAACCATGATCAACAGCTTTTATACCAACTGGTTTTAGGTTGACTCTATGATTTCCATTTTGCCAATTGATTCTATGAAGGATCAAGCTGGTGCCTTATGTAAGATTCAAATCCTTGCTTCTGGTTTATCTTATTAATTTAAAAATATGCACTAACTGAAGGACAATCACTAATTTCTTATCAAGACATCATTGCTGCTTGAAGCAGAAGACCATGCTCCCCACAGTGTCCTGGACACCGTCTCAAGAGAAGGGAGTGGCTATATTTAACTCGATACAATTTTGACTCAAGTGGTGGCAGGTATCTCACATGAAATGGACATAGAATACCAAAAAAAAAGAAAAAGAAAAAAAAAGAGATTTTTTTTTTCATTTAGCTCTTTACCTTAATGCCTATCCATATAGATATCTTAATATACAATGGTATATAATACAAAAACCAAAGAGAACTTGTTTTCATCGAGCTCGTTACCTAAATGCGCATATGGGTCTGTTACCTAAATGCGCATATGGGTCTGTACAGGAATTCCGTCCACAGAAACCTATTCTAATTGAAGTCTTAAATGATGATCATGATGAATTTAATTAACAAAGTAGGTGATCATAAATCACAAAATTACACATTTACCTAACTAAGACTGAGTTTGTTCTAAACTACCTTCAATTTACATGCTTTTGGTGTTTTTTTTTTTAAAGGGGGGTGGGGGCATAGATTTGTTGGTCCCTAGTTATTGCAAGTTCAAATTCTTCACTTTTGCCTCTCACCAAGCTCATGTAATTAAATACTGGTACCTAAATTTTATCAAAAAAGATTATGAAGAAAAGATGTAGAAGAAAAGAGGAATATCTATTTGATCCAAATTCACCATTCTATAGAGTGAATCAGCATTTTATTCCATGTTTGTTAAATGCCCTTGATTTATATTGCATATACCAATGATGCAATAATATGTATCCAATCAGATTGGATACTTCTGCATCCTGTAGCAGGAATATGTGTTCAACCTTGGCTACTTCTGAAGCCCTGTGAAGAAGTAAGTGTTTGACAAATGACCATTAGCTACCTTCCACCTCCTCTAAGGAACAAGACATGTCCAAGATCAATACCTTGAAAACTATAAAGATCTTATTCCATCTAGTACTAAATTAAACCATATGAACAAAAGTTTGGATGTGCTAAACACAAGGGTATCACATAATCTTCGACCTTATTAATATAAATTTCTATCATAAAGCCATTTAATATAATCCTTAAAGCACTAATAGCATGCTTCGTTGGATATGCGGCAACATTAAGAGAGATAAAGTGAGAAATGAAGATATTCATGTTAAGATAGGTGTAATCCCCATCGATGAGAAGATGCAAAAAAAATCGCTTATGATGGTTTGGTCATGTGCAATGTAGACCTACAAATGTATAAGTTCAACGAGCGGAGCTTATCAATATAGGACAAGTTAAAAGAGCAAAGGGAAGGACGAAGAAAATATGGATGGAGGTGGTACAAAAAGATATGTACTCTAGAGGTTGAAATGAGGAGATATTACTAGATAGGAATGAATGGAGAAGGATTATCAACGTGATTGATCTGGCGTGATTCTCTTTTGGTTCATATAACCTATCCCAAGTACTCGGGATAAAAGGCTTAGTTGTTGTTGTCTTAAAGCACTACAAGCAATAGAATTATCATAAGAATAAATTTTCACCTTTTTCGATATACCATTCAGGAAGTAGTCGTTCTCCCCCACTCCCAACACAAACATGAAAACCTGGGAGTCTTGCAGACCCTGAAAGCAGAAGGCAAAGGAAATTCAGATGCAGAAGGACATTCTGAAAGTTGATAAAGAAGAATAAGAAAAGGGATATGTGCCAATTAAAAAGTATCCTATATGTACAGAAAGAAATCTGTTGTATTTGGTGATTTCAAGTGTAAAAAACAAATTAAAACTTCTACAATGGAATTCATAAGACATGTATACCACTTAACCAGTACAATACATAAAGGGTAACTTTGAGAAGAAAAGACTGAATAACCTTTAAATTGTTGGCTTGCTCAGGCTATATGGTTTATAGACATGTTGTTATAAATACACTGGCCATTGGAGTTGGCTTACAAAATAATGGTAAAATCAATAATCTAATTACTTTGTTTAGAGCAAAGTTATGTATACAAAATCTAGTATCAGCGGTCATGTGCTTCTGTGACTAGTTAAAAACGAATTGTTTACCTACAAATAATTAATCCATCTAGCTTCATTCCTTATTGCTTTATGTGCAGTGTTGTATTTTTTTTGTTGTATTTTAAGAATTTCATAGACTACATTTTCTTACTATATTGTTGAGGTTAACATATGAGGTTAACATAGAATGTCATTATTTTGCTCCCTAATGATTAATACTATCCTGTGAAGCAAATCATTCATCTTGTGCCTTGGTTCTTTTTCTAGTTTTGGGAGAGTTTGGTTATTAGCTCCCAGTTGCATGAGCTTAAACTATTGTGTATATGATAAGCTAGGGTTTCCTGTTCATAAAATAGGCTTCAAGCTGTTTCTAAGAAAAAACACAATGTGCAGATCAAATAAATCAAAAGAGCTTCCTTTCAGTGTGAAGTATGAACCAAGAGTAGGTGTTGTATTTTACTCTTCATTGGAGAGAGGAAAAAAATAGATTTTCGCATCAATTTATAAAATCTGCTTGTTTCTAGGAGTACAACAAGCATGCAAAAGTAATCTAATTAATTGTAGTAAATGATAAATCGTACCCTTCTTGAATTATCCTACACTCTCCTTGGTCAAAGATAATTTTGTAGAGTTGCTCCTTGGTTAAACGAGCGTAAACTGCAGAAGCAGATAAGGTATGTATTTCCAGCCTTAAGAACCTATGGCAAGTCCCTCTGCTGTCTGCAATTTTCTTGGCTAAGATCCAGACTAATTTACAGGTCTGGCAAAGGCTGGGAAGTTAAAACTTGTCAATCCTTGTATCAAGTCTTATGCTCCTAAGTCGATCCCATTTGATGGGAAAATACCAGGACAATGATGATAAATAAATTAAACAGCTGAAGCGAAGGAATTATCAACTGAACAAAATAGTAGAAAAGTCATATGCATCTACAGGTACCTGATAGCAGGGCAATTTCAATAATTTGATATATCTTGTGAGTTAAGATGCTACATCAACTATTTTATGCAAGTGTGAAGTAAAGACGAGCTTAACGAATCTTCGGGCAAACAAGATAAAACAGTGAGACAGAAATTTCGATGTTTTACTCCTGCAACGAGGAATCTTAAAACGCATACCAGGAAGAAACCAGTAAACTGGCCAGGTTAACTTGTCACACTATGTACCCACAACAATTATTTGAAACTTAAATGGATTAACCAAATTGTGGACATTATAAGCAATAGTGGCTAGGTTTGAGGTGGCTATTCAAAGCAATAAATTGAGCATAAGTGACGAGGCAGCATGACAGTCCATATCTTATAACTAAATTTTCTCATAATATTTTATCAAGATAGTTTACACAAGCAGATGTTAGTGCAATTCAAAGTATGTATGACCACTACTTACCAGTAGCACTCTCACATAGAAGCACAGTAACGCTTGCATGTATTTATCAATAGAAACAGTAATAAATACTCAAGAGAATCAGAGTATCACTACTTTTGATTATCGTATATAGAACCAACCTTGAGGAAAAAGGTATGCTTTGCTTAGTGCTGGACGTTCATAAGGAGCCACCTGAAAAATCAAAACATTAAAAAAAAAAAAAAAAACAGCATTACGGCTGCACATATTCAACATGCAGCATAGAGAAGAGAATCCAAACTCTCATGCAACTACTACATAGATAGTCCCAAAACAAAAAGGAAAAAGAAAACAGATAAGAGGTAAATTTCTGTAAAATTGGTCACTGAAATAAAATGAAAACAGCAATGAATTGAAGTGAAATTTTAATTAAGTTATATTATGCTTCGCCTGTTTAGTTCATTGTAAATTTTGAATTACGTTTTAAAATAGAAAAGAATAACTCCACATGTACTGTCAATTTTAATACCGTATAGAGTAGACTAGAGAGCTCTTTCTAGGTTTGGCATAACTAATGTAAATGCCTTCATACGTTGCACACAACATAATGAAAAAATTATGCATGACCAAGGTACTGGAAGTTACCAATGTACCAAACATCAATTACATTGATTCTATAAAAGTAAAATTTTTGCAACGCATATTAGTAAATGAGTTATGATCCATTCCTGATAAATTGAGAAATTCCATCCACACAACTGAAATTAACCATCTATTCGATCTCCTCTAGCTAATATAATCAAGTTGACTGCATTAAGTATTTAAGTGATCAAAATGCTATTTTCTGATAAAAGATAACAATCAATGAATTCACACATAACATGTGATCATTTCACTATAAGGTATTTGTATAAACAGTATACAAGAAATTGTATAACTTCACTTGACATATATCATCGTAATGATATGTGAAACTTTTTTCTTGCACTTTCAATGTAATGCATTAAAAAGAGACAAATGTCAACTGATACAAGCAATTATTCTCAATTGCCAACCCGCACACACAACCTATCAATGTGATATCATGAAAAGGTCTTTGCTTCCACAATTAAAATATATTATCCAAGGTTGAAAATAACTCGTTATGAAACCTGCTATATTGCATTACGAAACCTAACGGAACCCCAGTGCTACATAACAACTGAAAATAACTCAGTGCATCGTAACAGTACGTTTTTTATTTTATTTTATGTTATATTACGTAACGTTACGTTATTTACAATTATTTTTTTAGTAATTTCTAGATTGCTGTTATTATTTTGATTATTAGCAAAATGGCTGTAATTCTTTTACTTGATTAGTTGTTAACTTGTTTAATTACTTGCGAAATTACTAACTTGCTAATTTGCGATAGTTTCCTTATTCTCTTTTTGTAATTCCGCACAGTTGCTGAAATATCTTACTTGTTGATTCTATTGAATTTTTAACTAAACTAAAATTAACAATTAAAAATAAGATAAATTGAATATTACAAAATATAAATTACAATAATGATAATAACTAGAATTGAAATAAAAAAATTGAAATGTTGATTTCTTGTTTAGATGATGACCGGAATTATATTTGCAAATTTAATATAATTTATGAAGATAAATGTAAAAATTATTATAAAACTTAATAAAAAATTAGAACCAATTATATATTACAAAATGGTTCTATATTGTTCTTCTAGAATTTTTAAATTTATTTTCAATTTATAAAAATTATTTTATATAGTTTTATATTTATTTTTATTAAATAAATAGGAATTTGCATAATCTATATTATGTGTTACGCTGAATGCGACATAACCTAATAGAGACAAAAATGTTATGTTACCGTTATCACTATTTTAAACATTGGTATTATCAACCAAAGAGCGGTGTTGAGGACTGAAATTACATACAACACCACAACAACAAAAAGCCTTTTATCCCAAATGCTTGGGGGTTGGCAACATTATTCTTTTCCACTGAGATCTGTTACAGACCAATTCTACAACCAAACTGCTTCCATCCATGTTTATTTAGATCTCCTTTCAGTTCCTGCTACTCCATGAACTACAATCCTGTCTCTCCCAAGCCCAAACTCACATTTATTGCGTCTTTGCACATTTGCAAACCATCTTAACCAATTCTTCATTACTTGGTCGTCAAATATAGGAGTTTTCTTCCGGATAGGAAGTCAAATAATGGGATTTACCTCCAACTTCCTACAATTTACCTTCATTTCCTACCTTATCTCTTACCGTATTACCACTCATTTCAGCATCCAAACTCCCTCGAACTCCAAATAAGCTCTTTTTCAAATTAAGAAGCATCAAATTAGTTATCTGATTATTATAAAATTTCATGAGGAATCCCAAGTCCTGGGCCTCCACCTTACAATTATTTGAATAAGAATATTTAGCAACAAGATCATCAAATTCCATGGAATTTTTTTTTTTTTTTTTAAATAAAAGAAATCATTGAGCCGTCAAAAAAACTCCATACCGCCTCCTTGGATATGATTGCCAGCTCGCCTGGGTTAACACCTTGTTTCGCGAACTCCCTAGCCGCGTATCCCTAGATCGAAAATCATTTCCCAAACATAAAAAAGAACAAATCGATTTAAACGAAAAAAAAAAAAAGCGAAGGAAGAGAACCCTCCGATCTGAACTCACCGCAGCGACTCCGCCGCCGAGGATCACGTACTTGAAGTGCTTTGCGTCCGCCATGGATCGATCGATCGGAACCCAAGAAGAAGACGACGAGGAGGCCGCAGATGATCGCAGGCAAGAAAGAGAGAAACCTATCTTCTCTATCCTCTGAAGAAGAATGAAGAATAAAAATGAGAATGGTCCCCCTCGCTCACTCCCTCTCACTCACTCCCTCTTATTTTATTTTATAGGGATGTTTACAAATCTGTCCCTTAAATCTTTAAAACTTAGAATTTAGTCGTCCAAATCTTCATATTTATAATTTAGTCCTCTAAATCCTTTAAGTTGCTAAAATTTAGTTATCCAGTCATTTTTTTGCCTGAATTTTCCGTTAGACCACTAAGTTAATTTATTTTAGTCCTCCCTTTTCTCTTCCTCCTCTTGTTATTGTATTTCTCTCTCTATTATTCTCCTCTCTCTCTTTCCTTTTCTTATTGGTTTTTCCTGAGTTACTTCACTTTAGAAATTAATTGGGAGGGAAGAGAGATAGGAGAAAAATAAATAGGAGAATCCAATAAGAAAAGGAAGAGAGGAGAAAGAAGAAGTGAATGATTAAAGTGAAGTAACTCAGGGTTATAACGGAAAATTCGGTCAAAAAATATGGCCAAGATACTAAATTGTGTTAATTTAAAGGATTTAGAGACTAAAATATAAATATGAAGATTTGGGGGACTAAATTCTAATTTTTAAAAGATATGTAAAAACCCCTACTTTATATCGGGGGCTGCAGCTATCCCCGCTACCGACCTACTGTATTGGCTGAATCAGGACAGCGCCGTTGTCCATGACTGATTACACGTGGCACACCATTGTCCGTTGACCAGAGACGATTGCGCGCCGGCCACAACAGCATTCCTGCCCCCATTTAGTCTACTGTCTATTCCTTTTGCACACTTACTAGGGACTGGTTAGTGGTTTGCAACTGGCAACTTATATGGGAGTTTCTAAAGGAGCACAGCACGTTTTCTGGAGAGTGCATTTTTGGTTCGGGCTTAGTGCGGACAAGTGGACTCACTAGGAAAAATGGTGTGCTCACTTGAAAACTACCACCTTATATAATTGCAATGGAAATTGTATTATTGTTGTGTTTAATTTTGGAGTTATAAATGTTAACTAGAGTTTTTAAAAAATTACAAATATTAATTTTCATTTCTAAAGACTTGAGAAATAATTTATTTATCAATAATACAATTACTATAAAGGAGATGGAAAAAATATTTTCCATGCTTTCTGCCGCAATTATAATTATTGTAAGTGTGTAAGTAATTATTCCAGTTGCAAGTTTTTGCAACTGTTATTTAAGCCAAATAACGTAAAATGCTACTGGTAACAAAAGTAATTGCAATTGTAAGTGCTTGCACCTGCAATTACAACCAAATAACATATTACTTGCAACAAGAGTATTGCAATTGTAAGTACTTTACATACTTATGCAAATAACCGAACATTCCCTAAATGTGGGCCAGGAGAATATGGTGAGATTGGATAAGGATGAATAACAAACATTAAGTGGGTAATCTCTATTTCTTTTTTGTCCTTCTCCTTCATTATACATTAATAAATGAAATGTAACGGAATTTTCCAGCTTTAAAAAAAAAAAAAACTAAAAAAACTAAATAGATAGGGCCACAATGGGAGTGGGTGTATTTGCTATTTGATAAATTTTTATGGAGTATTGAGTATAAATTCTATAAGAACTAGTCTAGCAAAAAAGGAAGAAGCAATTTTTTCATAACACAAATTATATGGAACGATGTAAAGAGTCTCTCCTCTTCTGGAGAGAGAACCAAGGCATAATGGGGCACTTATTTTTAAGTTGGGTATTTACAGATTTGTCCCTTAAATTATAAATTATAATTTAGTCCCCAACATCTTCATATTTAGGATTTAGTCCCAAACCCTTTAATTACTACAATTTAGTCCCTCAGTTTATATTTTGGCCCGATTTTTCCGTTTTACCCCTATTTTCGTTCACTTAATTTCCTCTTCTCTCTCTTCTTAGTTCTTATTGGGTTCCTCCTTCTTCTTTTTTTCTCTCTCTATTCATTTATTAGGTTCTCCTTCTCTATATTGAAATTAAATGTATTATTCTCCATTAAATGTATTAAACCTAGAAATAAATTTATCCAATATAGAGAGGGAGAACTCAATAAATAAATTTATATTGAGACTTAAAGGTTTAATATATTTAGTGGAGAATAATACATTTGGTTTCAATATTGAGAAGGAGAACCCAATAAATGAATAGAGAGAGAAGAGAAGAACAAGGAGGAACCCAATAAGAATTAAAAAGAGAGAGGGAAGAGGAAAGGGGAATAAAGTGAATGAAATAGAGGTAAAACGGAAAAATCGGGCCAAAATATAAACTGGGGACTAAATTGTAGTAACTTAAAGGATTTGGGGAACTAAATCCTAAATTTGAAGATTTGAGGGACTAAATTATAATTTATAAAGATATAATGAACAAATCTGTAAATACCCCTTTTAAGTTTACGAATCAAATGCTATTTAAGAAAAGATCTTGCATAAGATCCACTCTGATAACATTCTTGCGAGGGAATTCCGTATTTGGAAGTTTATTTAGGGTTTTGTTTATATGTGTGCTTGAGTCACGGGATGTATACAACAAGATGAGACAGTTACCAATTTTAGATGAAGGCAAGTATAAGATGAGCCAACCCTACAGCGAAGTTCGATAATTACTTGTTGACAATTCATGCATATTAAGTTACCATTTTTCTCGCGATCATACTGTTACATCTCTGCGTTACTTGCATAGTGAGTTATCATACTTATGTTGATCTTATTATTATAAGTATATGTGCCTCATATTATTTTGTGTGTCGTACCATATATGCATATGGAACAGATCCTGCTGGTTTTGGACCTCCGACCTGCTGAACAATCAGCTAATCAACCGAAGATTTTTATTTTTTGCCAATTAAATTTCAAAAAAGTTGATATAGAAGTACCGTACGGCATTAAACTAGAGATTACATATCTTGTGCTGTTTAACTTAAATATGATGTTATAGAACAGATTGCCAAAAGGCTTGATATACAAGAAGAAGCACGATAATTGTAACAAAAGAAAACTAAACAAAACTAGGACCACAAATATGCAGCATCAAACATTGGCAATGCTGTTTGATTTTGCAACTGCAGATGCTCGCCCCGGCAGTAATTGGGATATCACACCGTATAAATTTGTGGACAAACTCGACCAATGCCAGTAATAGTGCACATGGTTAACAAAGCCATAATGAACCCTTACGATATGAATATATGCAAAATATAAGAAAAGAACTGAAATTGAACCAGACATGGCAATCAGTCATCAGACAATAATCTATCATCTCCTATAAATAATGATCACAATAACGATAATAATGATTGCAATTGGTTAAGTGTGCAAAGCGTGCAACAAGTCCAACCGGAGAATATTCGACCAAATAGACCAACCAAAATCAGGGGATCCAGTTTATGCTTGCAACTCCACTACAATCTATTATTAGATTCCCTTAATTTAAGTTAATACTATTTTCTTACATTGGGATAAAAAGTACAAATAAACAGGAAACATTCTCTAGACATAGCATTATAAACCTGAAGGCACAACGTTTAACCTACTACAACGTATCATATCAACTAAATAGGATAGTACCCAAGTATACTATCCGGCACACGATAGAGCTTTGCACCTTGTAGGACCTTGACCTTTTCCGAGACTACTAGTGTAAAGTTCTACATGCCAAAATAGTGTAAAAGCACACTGTTGAAACAAAACAATGCAGTTTAGGACTTGGGAACAGTAACGTTCAAGATCTTTACATCCTGGTATGGCTTGTCATTCTTATCTGTCTTAACCTTTTCGATTGCCTGCCCACAAAATATCAGACATAAGATACCAGTCAAGAAAATAAAGATTCAGTTTAGGAGTAAGTTTGCATGCTTTCTACCTGAACCACATCCATCCCCTTGACAACTCTACCGAAAACAGTATGCTTGTTATCCAACCATGGAGTATTAACTGTGGTGATGAAAAACTGAGAACCATTGGTATTAGGTCCCGCATTTGCCATTGACAGCGTAAAAGGCCTATCATGCCTTAAACTGCAAGCATGAAAAACTTAATATGAGCAGGGAAGCACAATACTTAAGAGTATCTAAAAGCATAAAATCAATAAATTGAATAATCATGAAGAAATTATGAGCGAAGAATAAAAACAAGGGTAAGAATATTATACAAATGCCAGAAAACAAAACCCAATCCTAGAATATAGGGTAAATTGGACTCTAGCCAAGAATGCCAACAACTCCATATGGGTCAATTTTGCAAGTACTACCACATTGATATCCTATGAAGGCTGAATCTAGTATTACTAGAGTTTCCAAACCTCAAGCACGTTACTTTCCCCATAAATCATATTTTACATCGTCATTAGAGAAATAAATATGATGGTTTGAACAAGTCAAGTTCAGAAGAGAACGACAGGTGAAGTGTGAACATTTTTACTAGGAAGCTATTTTCATTGTTTTTCTCTTCTTCTTTTAGCATTTTTTTTTTTTTAAATTTCCCTTCCATGTAAAAAGAAAGGGTCAAACCATAGGATCTAACTTCATTAAACCCTTAGACTTGAAGATAACCTATGAACTGTCAGGTCAATGACTAGCCAGCTGTGAATGTTACATTTAAGAGCAGATTACGAGAAGCATTAGTGGCCTGAAGTTGATTTTATACACTGCTGCTAGTTGCTTGATTTTGTAAAGTGCAATATGCGAAAATATAAAAAAGAATCGTAAGAAATACAACATAGAAAAAAACACAAAAAAAATACTAAACAATTTAATTGGTGATATGTAAAACATAAAAAACATCCAAAATATAAAAGTTTACACAAAAACCATTATCATAAACTAAATTAGAATTAGACGCTAATAACAAGTTAGAAATAAATTTTCAAGATGTAAAGTTAACTAAAAAAGCCCTCCACCTACAAACTTGCAAAGAAATTTTAAGATCAATAAAACAACAATAAAAGGATATCACTTCATAAAAATTAAGCTTGTTACCAGTATTAATTATAGGGATATATAGATATATCTACATACAATTTTCAATCTTTTATTAAAAAAATCTTTCACTAAAATCTTTCATCAACTTATGTTTATTAATCTTCAGATATTACTAACTAACAAAAAGAGTACCATATGTCAGGCTTATGTTTATTACTCGTTTAGATATTTTTCGTTATCTAACCAGGATGAAGAAAACCCCTACTTTTAAAAAAGAAGGATGTCATCCAATTCTACTGTCAAGAACGCCGAAGTCCTGATGCCCAAAAAAAACGATCCCGAGACTCCAAACCTTGATTTACTATTAGAATATGAACGGTATATGCATCTAAAGTTGAGCTATGTAATTTGTGATGGTATTTAAAGAGAGAAGAAAAAAAAAAAACTTAGCCTCTATCATCCTGCTAGTTTCAAGGTGAAATGCCTTCACTATAATTAGAAACTAATCACTTTAGAAAAATTACAAGTACAGTTTCTCACACACATTGTTTCAAGTTCTACTTTTGCCACACCAATCTAGCATGAGAAAGCTCCACTTTAGAAATAGTGTACAGAGTTGGCTTAATGTTGATCACTTTATAATAGAGTTAAAACACTCACCATTATAAGTATCTACCCCAAAAGCTCCACTTTTAGACATCAAGATAAATATGTACCATAAAATCTCCAGCCTATGCCTGTAGGTTATTGTTGACCTTTATGTAATACAACATATTCAAGAAAATGATATCAAAAGGCCATTTCATGTTTTAAGTGCGTATTTGCATGGAAACATTGCATGAGCAAATTTCACTGAGCTAACTGATCAGGATAGTATCACTAATGATGCAGCCGGCAGAAAATTGGTAACTCACAAGAATCAATGATCTGTGATATTCCTAGACTCTTAGTTATCCAATCAGCCACTAAAGGATACACTCAATCAGCTTCTTCATCTTGCAGAGCACCTACTGTATCATGACTTACTGTCACAAGCCATAAGCTAAATTCTGGTTTGGTGGTGGATTTGGGAAAGAACAAATTAAGGTTTTGTGAAAATTCAGGAAAAATTAGAAATAAGATAAAAGATAATGATGGATTTACGTCTCGCACCAAAATGATCTCCCACTCACTCTCAACAAATTCAGACAAATAGATTTAAGAATTGATTATGGAATCCACATAGGTGATCTCTCACCTACTTTCAACCCTCTCAACAAATCTATCATGAAAAATTTAATTTTGTCTAGCAAATCACCATACTAAAATAAAAAGAAATTTAATTCTCAATATTTCATTCTCTACTTGAAAATTTTGTTTACAAGCCTTATTAATAGAAAACAACAATCTAGTAAAATCCCCAGCAACAAAATCAAAACTAAAAAGATCTTTAATAATAATACATAAATCAAATCTAAGAAATTTTCATCAATAAAACATAAATCAAATCTAATGAAATCTTCAACAATAAAACATAAATCAAATTTGAAAAGATTTTCAAAAATAAAACCTAAATTAAATAAAGGCCTTAGGCCTTTATCATCCAAATCAAATAAAATCTCTAATCTGACTAACATTTATCATCCAAATCAAATAAATCTCTTATCAGTTCTGGTCTTCTCTCCCCAACGCTTATTTCTTCTCATTTAATTAGAAATTAGATTTAGTTACACTGGCATTTTATCTCATTGCCTAATGGTAGTAACTTGACAATCATATATTATTAAACATGAAATAAGTCAAGGCAGAGAAATTAGAATCTCATTCCCATAACATCCAAATTTATACATCTTCAGAGCTGTGACCAGTGGTCAATTTTCAATCTTCATTATTTTGTACCTCAGGATAGAGTTTGTACCAAGATTTGGTGTCTGAATGAGTCGTGAGACTTGATCGTCCCTAAATATCTAATCTTCAAAATCATTCAGTGGATTGATAGAGGAACAATGAGTTCTACAAAACCAGCTATTTGAAATAGAGATCCAGAAGATTTTGGGATACAGGTCTTGGTTTCAGCACTCTAAGTGATCGCCCATCCATGTTTTTCAATGTACAATACGAAAGTAGCCTAAACCTGTCTATGTAGTCTGGGAGTTTCACATCTGAACTAGCCAAAAAACCCATCCAGTCACATAGACACTTCCAAGGAAAGAAACAATTAAAAGGCGTTTCTACTTCCTAGAAAGAATCAGTTAAAAGGCACTTCCTAGTGAATCGCATGAAGAGCAAGAAACTAGGTCAACATGATTACTAAAACATACAGCTCTACAAATTACCTTTTATGAAACTCATCTTCGAACTCTCTGCCCCAGATGGATTGTCCGCCGGTACCATCTCCCAATGGATCCCCTGTCTGTATCATGAATCCTTTAATTACTCGGTGGAATATGAGATTGTCATAATAGCCATTTCTGCAATGAGTAGTGAAGTTCTCAACAGTCTTTGGGCATTCTTCAGGATACAGTCTCAAGTGAATATCACCAAGTGATGTATGCAGCACCTGAAATTTAAACTTTCCTGTTAGATATGCTGAATCAAAAATACATTAACGGTATGTATCAAATTTTTATACAGATAAACATGTTATTTTATTAGAGCCTAAGAGATGCACTAAATTCATACAATCAGGAAAATACTTAAATTAACTTATCATAATTTCATCAAATGGAATAAATCTCCTCACATTAACTGTTGCAATATGACTATCAGGACGAATACAAGCACAAATGAATCTTAGCTCAACAAAGAAAAGCAACTCACCACATTGTCTGGAAGAGAAGTTGTCACAGCTTTCCCTAACTCTGAGACTGCCAAAAGCTCTTCTGGAGGTGGTTTTTCATTGAAAACATCCCTTCCCTTTGTTGCATCTTCTGCTTCTTCGGGTTCTCTACGACTATTTAAAATGCACAAAGAAAGGTGAAATCTCACAGACTATGCAACATGTCATGAATTATTATCTTAGAATAACATGTGATGATGGAATAGGACTAACAATCAAGATCCTACTTCTTCTTCCCTCTTATTTATTTGCATTTTATTTTCTAAATGAGCTTAAAATTTGCCAAAGACATACCATATAAAGGTCCTGATACATATGACAAAAATGCAAGACGTAAATCATTCAATCGTCTAATTTTAGGCTTTAAAAGTTTTAACAGGTTATATTTCAAAGTTCAAATTCACACAACCACAAGTAACCGTTCCCTGTTATTATGCCCAATGGTGAAAACAAAGCATTAAAGGAAAACTTAGAACCATTAACCATCACAATTCAGACATAATTGGTACCTGAATAAGTAAATTCGGTGCTTCTTAAAGGCACAGCAAAGTAGAGTAGGATCTGTTAAAGGGTCTTTGCTTTCATTGACATTTGCTGCTGCTGCAGGAATCTTTCTTATCCTTTTATTGTTCCTATCACTTTGGTATAAAGCAATTCTTAAAAATCTGTCATTGTTCTCCACCTTTCCAAGAATTCTAACTACCTTATTTGTATGCAAATTCACAATCTGCAGGAAGTAAACAAAATATCACAGAATATGTTGGTTACCATCTCCGACAATAAAATTGAGAGAAATATCAAGTTATCAACAGTGACTGTGATGAAAGTTTCAATAAAGAAATATCAACAGGAACTGTGATGAAAGTTTCTACATAGTACCATGAAAAAAAAATAGAAAAAAGGTAATATTCTGTGTTTCCATGGGAAAAAAATTAGAAAAGAATACTAATAATTAAAATTACAGCTAGTTAGAGATAAAAATAAATGATAACTATATCAAAAGCATACAGATTATGCATGTTAATAGCACAACAAATAATCTGCACAGTCACAACTGCAATGGTACCATTCAGTAGTGTGGCACATACCTAGACAATAAGTATGAAATTAACCTAATTATCTTCCTTCTTGTAAAAAGAATTTACAGTGTTCATAAATAGATAACCATCAGCATTTAGCATAGTAGAAAACCTTAAAATGCAGGACTCTGTGGTAGGGTAAGCTTGTATCTAATTACCGGATCATATTTCCATGGTAATTCTGCAAACCTCCTGGATCGTATTTTGATATAGGAATGATACACACTCTCCCAGTGTTTTGATGGTCAATTTTTTCTTCTTTTATTTTTCTGAATTCACTCCAAACTCTAAGAAAAAAGGGTCAGTCACGAATATAAACTTGAAATACACTGTTGGTTTCAAACATTATGGTAGTTTCTCAAAGAATCACAATGTAGACTAATTTTTTATGATTCTCATGATAACTCAAATACAGCCTAATGCAACTTTGGAAACATCCAATATGATTTTTTTTTTTTAATTATTTCTGTATAATGCTTACAACAGCAAAAACTACACCTTTTATCCCAAGTATTCAAAGGAGGTTACATGAACCAAAAAGAGAACTATGACAAAACGAGCACATGGATCATCTCTCTCCACTCATTCCTAATAAGCAATATATCTTCATAAGGCCTTTAGTATCTTCATCTTTTTATATCACCTTCATCCATATTTTTTTCGGTCATTTCTTCACTCTTTTAACTTATTATACGTTGATAAGCTCCCCTCACACATGCATAGGTCTACCTCAGCATGGCAAACCATCGTAGGCAGTTTTCCCTCATCTTCATCTTCGCAAAAATATATTCATTTCTCACCTTATCCTCTTGGTGTTACCACACATCAAATAAAGCATGCATATCTATGTCACACGCACTTCTATGCAGGATGCCTCTATATAGTCCAAGATTCCAATATGATATAGTATAGCTAACCTTATAACAGTCTAATCAAACCTTCTCTCGGCCTTAACGGATTGTTACGCCTACATAAAACTCCCGTCACTCCTCCATTTCAACCAATCAACTTAGATATTATGATTGATATTACTATCGATCCCCCATCCGTATGGATAATATAGTCCAGATACCTAAACTGATTGCTCATTAATATATCCCGCCCTTCCAACGTCACAACACTATATTCTCAGATTTTCTTTTTACTAAATTTACATTCCATATACTATGTTTTAGACCTACTTAATCTAAAACCTTGAAATTTAAAAATTTGTTCGCATAACTCTAATTTGTCATTTACTCCTACTCTCATCTCATCAATATGACAATATCATTAGTAAATACCATATACTAAGGTACCACATCTTAAATAGCTCTAGTGAGTCATCCATCGCTATGGCAACATTGCAACAAAATGAACTCAATGCAATTCAATTTTGATCGAAAAATTATTTATTAGCCCGCCACAAGTTCCAATATTTGCAATTACATTGTATATATACTTGAAGGGGACTCCTTTCTTCATTAATGTCCACCATATTATCTCTCTGATACTTTATCATAATTTTTTCCAAATCAATAAAAGACTATATGCAAATCTCCACTTCTCTTGAAATCGCTCAATAAATTGATCAAGCAAATAAACTGTTTTTGTTGCTGATATCTTATCATTCTGTCATAACTTATGTTCAATTATCCTTTCCAAAACTTCATCATTGACACATGAGTTTTCTTCGATGGTATGAATATCACCCTTGTTCTTGTAGACAGGTACAAAGGTAATGTTATTCCACACATTTGGCATTTTTTCAATTTGTCAAATCAAGTTAAAAAGATCTGTCAGGCATCTCACACTAATCTCACCTAGATATCTTTATATCTTAATTGCAATTCCATCTAGACCAATAACTTTCCTCGATTTTGCCCTCTTTAAAATCTCTTTAATTTCAAATTCTCTATTTGTGCATATAAAAGTGGCTCATATCTTGAGCCAGAATGGTAAGATCACCAAATCTGAAGTAAAACTACCATTGTACAATCTATTATCATCAATTTGATCATTGTTAATGTTTTTCTTTTTCTTATCAATGAATACATCTCTTTACTTGTACGACTAAGATATCTCATATTTCTTGAAAAGTGATTTGATTGATAGGATTTGGTATGATATTTTTGAGATCGATGAGATTAATATTCAAATATTTCTTCTTAAACGTATTGATTTAACCCCATAAGCAGGACGACCACCATCTAATAGCATGTTGCCACCAAAAATAGAGCCCCGTATTTCTTCCAAAGAATCTCCTATTTATTCCAAAGAAACCCCGTATTTCTTCCAACACAATATAGGTGTTGCAGAAATAAAATAATATCTCCATATTTGCTTGATCTTTTGGTACAATGCTTATATTCAATTTTTTAAACAAATTTTCAATTAATTATTGATAATAATGATAGTGATAAAATTTCATTCAGTTATTAATTTAGCAATTTTCTCACCATCTCTCCTTCATCTAGATAACTCTAGAAAAACTTAGAGAGAGCTAGCTAGCCTCTTGCAATTATGGAAATCCATGCTTGTTCGTAATTAACCTTTGCCAGGAATTTGAAACTAATTGTGAAAGGGTTGACGTCAAGGTGATAATGAGATATTCATTTGGAAATGTATAGGTAGTTTCCTTCATAGTTCCTCACATATAGGTAGTCTTTATACATATACTTGTAAACTTGTTTTTTTTTAACATATGAGATGTTCATTTTGAAAATCCTAGTTTATCGGCATTAATTTGCTAGGTTGTTATCAAATCCTTTTTCGAATGATTCATATGAAAATGACATGTGATTTGCAAAAACCTGCTAATAGAACATGAAATTAGCAATCACCCAATCCTATCCCCTTTACTCCAAATCCCAGTTCTTCTGCAAAATCCCCAAATTCCCTCCACAAATATGTCCCTTCCATTTTGCATCGCTATGATTGTGAGGCAATTGAATTCTCAGAGACACGATGCAATCCTTACTAGATGCATTGTACAAACAAGAGGAGATCTACAAGATAGGCCTGCCAAGATAAAACATACTCCTCAAACAACAAGATGAGTGAGATCTAAACAACATCCGCTAAAACTTCTTAAGGATAATATTCGATCAAGGATGTCCTGGAAGGAAGCCTTCACTACTTGAAAACAACATCCGCTAAAACTTCTTAAGGATAATATTCGATCAAGGATCTACCATTTGTTTTCAAGTAGTGAAGGCTTCCTTCCAGGACAAGGTACATAAATGCCAACATTTCACAGATCAATATCTTACTAAATGAAAAATTAGAAAATGTGCCTGATCAAATGGCAGATAATAGTATTTACTTTCATGTGTTACCTGTAAAGTTACTTGATACTTTCCAATTCATTATTGAGAAGGAAACAAAGCCACATTCTTAATTGTTGATTTACTTATTCATTCTGATCCAAAAATCTTTTAGTTAGGTATTATGAAATAGAAAGAGTGTGTTCTTGATCTTGAGTAGCAGATTGTGATGTAGAGGTCCAAATAGATCCTGCGCCATTTTATCTGCAGGTCTAGAAAGCCCGATCACTGCTGGCAGACAGCTGCATAAACACTGCATGAAAGCCAGATTTTTGTATAGGAAAGAAATTACAGCAATTACATTGGCATAACAGGAGCAACTACAGATCCTATCTAGAAACTTAATGTAAATGATAAACCCTCCATCTTGTAGGACTCAGATACCCCTACTAATCTCCTGCTGTGGGGATCTGAGCCCCCTGGGATGTAGGACATAAGAGACCGGATAGAATTTGCAGTCACAAACCAGAGCAGATATCAGCAGACAATACTTAAGTGAGCATTATACCAATCAAGCATGCAATCCAGATTGATCTGCTTTGCATTAGAAATGTAATCATCTAAAAAATAATAGGAGGTAATTTCCTGGTAATACCATACATACTGATTCAAGAAAGAATGGAGGAAAGGGCCTATAATAGTAACTAATTAAGCAGAAAGATATAATAGTATTTGATTCCAAAAGAAGGATGGTGCTTGAATCTTAAATATGCATCCATGTGTGTACAAAACTTGCAGTAAATTTCAGCAGCGTATTCCAGATAAACTAGGGATGAGAATGGCGGCTCTATTCAAAAATTTGAATTAAAAATAAATTTTTATTTTTTCAAATCAAATTTTTTAATAGGACGGACCAAGTGTTGGCCCTTAAACCCACCCATTCTCATTCCTAAAACAAACAATTTTTTGCTACAGTCTTACACGTGTGTAAGAAAATCTCATCATCCAATATAACCATGTGCACAACTTTGCATTTCAAGAAAAAGGGTTCCCCGGAGTTCAGAAGAGGAGGTAATGAGGGAAACAATAAATATTTCAACATACAAGTTGGCCACTGAATACAACAGATTGCAGGAGATTTCATATGCACATGACAAAAAATAAAGTAGAAGGGACCAGACACACTTGAATGAACCTGAGAGAGGATACATGAACAGGATGGAAAATAAAGGACTGCAAACTAAAGAACATTTTGGCGTCTACTATTAGGGGGTATAAATAAGATGAAAAACAAAGAGACAACCAAGGTCCAAAAGAGAGGCTTCATAAAAGAATAAGGTGAGTCGACTTGGATGAGGAATCAATAGTCAAGTCGGATCAATAAAGATAGATCTAACCAGAAATGAGATGTATATCGTATAAAACTTGGCAAGAGGAAAGCTTACTTTTATACCCAAGAGAGTTGCATAAATAAGAAAGTTGCAACTTTCGTCAAAAACAGCATTCGGCTGTGGAGCATTTTCTGTTTTCTCTATCTCCTTCTCAACAGCCATCCTTCGCCCAAAATCAATTGCCTCAAGCCGGTACATAGGAGCATCACTTCTTTGTAGATCCTGGGCCACCTACAATAGACAGTATATAATGGTAAGCTTAAGAAAATGAACACCGAAAACTGAATCGTAACTTAATGAATCCTACCTCAAGAGATTCATCATATATCCGTCTCAATTTACCCGTTTTGAACCAAAATACTCGGATCCTACGATCAGGAGATGTCACAGCGAACTGATTGCCATCAGAACTCACCTGGAAATAAATGTTTAATGAACTAAATTTTGAATGATAATTCTGTCACCTAAATGGGTAATAAACAGCTGGCAGAGAAAATAAGGTGTAAATTAGGTTTGGAAACAGGTGTATGTTTGTTAAATTTTGCACATAAAAAAAATTATCCTAAATTTCAATTACAGAAACAATTACAGCTGTTTTTCCCTCCAGAACACTACTTAACAAGCCACTGAAACTAATAGCAGAGAAGTGACAGTCCTGACATGGCAACTAACAATATGTTAAACAGCTAGGCAGTAAATCTATCAGATTTAAAAATTTCTAGCCAATATACTCTGTTATACCTCAAGAGTCTCAGGCAGCATATATGAAAGAAACACTGAAAAGCAACAGAACAAAAAGAAAGTCTTATTCTTTCTCTTGATATGTAACATAAAATCATTTAGGTTGGCTCATTTGGCCAATTAGCACTTCCACCAGTGCCGAGAACTTAAGAAAAGATTTTTAAAAGTTTGCACACAACAGAACCTTTACTACGACACCGCCTTAAATTATGGCATTTTTGTAGAGTAGTACCAGGAAGAACTGAAGCACGAATAAGAAGCAGGGATCAAAAACCAAAAAAGCTAGCCTTAGGTTTGCGATTCAATTCCTTGAGTGAACAAATTTTGAGTCTACCCCAACTACGTAGGGAAAAAGGCTTAGTTGTTGTAGTTGTTGCTAGAATTGGTTTTACCAATCATTTATGGTGCCAAAATACATATTGTATCGATGATATTAGAAATATAAGCAATATCGGACCGTTAACCGCTATCATAAGGTACATAGTGTACCAGGTACCACAAAATATATGAAATATATTGGCCGATAGCTAAAAACCTAAACCTTCCACATCCCTGAGGCTGAGAGGAAAAGGAAAAGAAGGGGAAGCACCATAAAAAAGAAATTGTACCTCAATTGCAGAAACTGTGGTCTTGCTCTTGGCAATGTCAAAAAGATTAGTCTCAGTTTTCAGTTTGAATCTCACACTGCATGTAGAGAGCAAATATTAATTACCTACTGAGAATTCTCCACTTCAAAAGTAATTAAGAAGTACAATTGTTCTCAATCTGCTCTAAACCCACTGAAGGAAATTGAAACCAAGAACTGAATCGAAAACAATCTAGTAGAAATTAAACCAAAAAAATTATTGAAATGAATGTGTTATTACAATTATCAGCATACTTATGATATAAGAATACTTATACTATCTAGTAAACATGGCATCTCCACATTTGACCAACCAAATAAACAGACGTTCGCTCCCCATACCTCAACATTAAACATTGGAATTTGCTGGATATTTTGCTTTTATAAAATAAGCCAGAGACTTGCAAGCATCATTAAGAAAAAGGGAATATCAGAGGCCTATTCCGCATGCTCGTGAAGCAATCTTGGGGTACCAAACACCATTGAGACACTCTTAAGTTCCCAATTAGTGCAAATATGCCACCAATTGGCTAAAAAAGACCTGATGGAATGTTACTTCAATGACGGCAAATGTGATAATGTCTAGTATCTATCCACCATTCCCTACTGCTCTTTAAAGTGTTATCACAGTTGTCCAAAGAGCCGCTTCCATTACACTTATAAATGTGTTAGGTTACAGAAAGTAAAAACTGCTTATGATGGAGATAGTTGCAGAACACTGGTAAACAAAATATTTCATCCAGCAAGCTTCTGAACCTAAATCTGTTTCTAAAAATTAATCAACTCAATCAAGAAAATAGAAAAGACATCAGACATTTGCTCAAAGAAATTATCAGGATTTAAAAATAACTAATACCAACACTATCATATGTGTGAAGTATCCCCTAATTTTTACTTGAGATCCAACACAACATTCAAGGCAATGTTGAAATTAACGTGCAATGAAACCTGTTAGATTGCGTTATGAAATCTAACGGAATCTCAGCACTACATAACAACTGAAAATAACACAATGCACTGTATCAATACGTTTTTTATATTATTTTACGTTATATTAGTAATATTACGTTAAATTACGTTATTTACAATTGTTTTTTTAGTAATTTCTATATAATTGTTGATTATTATTTTGATTATTAGCGAATTGCTACAATTTTCTTATTTGATTAGTTGTTGGCTTGTTTAATTGCATGTGAAATTACTAACTTGCTAATTTGCAATTGTTTTCCTGTTCGCTTGTTGTAGTTCCTTTCCAAGTTGCTGAAATATTTAACTTGTTGATTCTATTGAATTTTCAACTGAACTGAAATCATAATTACAAATAAGATAAATTGAACATTATAAAATATAAATTCTAGTAATGATAATAATTGGAATTGAAATAAAAATTGAAATTTTATTTTTTTATTTAGATGATGACTAGAATTACGGTGCAGACTTAATATAATTTATGAAAATAAATGTAAAAATTATTATAGAACTTAATATAAAATTAGCATAGATTATGTATTATAAAATAGTTTTATATTCTTTTTTAGAAATTTTAAGTTTACTTTTCAATTTAATAAAATTATTTTATATAGTTTTATATTTATTTTTATTAAATAAATAGGAAATTGAATAACCTACATTATGCGTTACGCTATATACGACATTACCTAACAGAGGTAAAACGTTACATTATCATTATCGCTATTTTAAACGTTGATTCAAGGGATTATTGACAAGGTTGTTCACATGTGACTGTACGATCGACTTAATCTACCTCATATAAGATTTGGTCTACGAAATTGAGATCTTTGATTGCACAGTTTCAAGTACTGTTTTGCAACCAATTTAAAGTAAAAGTTTATGAGGAGAAGGATGATTTAAAAAGGCTAGTGAGTTTGATTTTAATCAACCAAAACATGAAAAAAGAAGCTTGGAAAAGAAACCCGTAACAAATATGAATTCAGCCAAGAGAAATACCATTAGCGCAGAGTTGTAATGTATAAATTCAAATAAGCAAGGTTTATGCTATAAACTAAGACCCACTCATTTAACTGGCATCACCATATATGTCGGTGGTGATACAAGAAGAGAAAGCTCAAGGAACTATAAAAGATTCTTAGTAACATAAGTAGTATGATATGATACAGATCATAGGCGCTGTACTCTCATACTCTGACATGGACATGGGATGTTGGATGGAGCAATCTTCCAATATCTAGATACGAGAACATAGCTATATATGCACATCTTTTAAATTATATGTTCATGTAACTAAAACGGAAATATGTATTGGGTTATTATTTACATTTGAAAAAACTACAATTTTCAGTTGCTGTCAAAAACAAAAGATAGCATAGCATACTCCATCTTGTAAATATTTTTATCCAATGGAGGTTTCAACATTTATAAATATCAAAAACGGAGATATGGGTGTCATATAACATTTATAAGTATCGAAAATGGAGACACGAGTGTCATGTCCGACACATCGGTGCTCACCAATTTTTTTTGCTTGGAGAAAAGTCTTACATACTACAGATAGCTAATATAAAACTTGAAAGGTTCTCACAAAATAATTTTTTAATAATAAATGTGTTTAAGATGAAAAAATGATTGAAAAACAGGTATAGTTTAGATGAGCTGACAGGTGTTGATAACCATGGTTACAAGTAGTACAAGGCCGAGTGACATCTTAGCTTGAAAGTTAATATATTTGATACAGATCACAGGAAACTCGCCGCTGAAATGAAGCAAGAAATGGAAAACATGAAGAATGATTCTCCATAATTCAAGTATAAACTTATTGAAACCTCTCAACTCAAATGCCCAGACTGCCGCATAAGCAGCATGATAGCTTAAGATAGAAGGTTGCATAAAAATAATATCTAACATGAATGATGGTGATGTGTCTGATTCCACAGGAAGAAAGCTGGACTGTGTAAGTTGAAATCTATTTCAAAAGCATGTTAGGATTTTGAATGGCAGAGTTATCTCTTTAATACATAATTAAAAAGATTCACAAATCTGGTGTGAATCAAGTGAGAGAGGATATCTATAATATTTCCAGGGATTAGAGCTTGTTTACGATTTTTCTTTTTAGGAGAGTTGATTGGTAGTTTGATGGATATAGAAAATAATTAAACAACATTTATATTAAATGCATCATCCATTTGCAGGGGTGGATTATAGGTGGGCTGACAGGTGCCACAGCCCCCCTTAGCTTAGAAACTTTCACCATATATTATTAATGGCCATTCAATCATATAACTCTATTACTTAATATTAGCTCCCTTAATTGCTCCATTAAGCACAATTATTATTATGTTTCCTTCTTAACGTGACTATAACACCTTAAATTCCTTCCTAAATAGCTTTGTTTTGAAACAAGTTCGATCAATTGAGGAGTAAATAAACATTCATATGGTAACTTAAGTTAGTAAAAGTACAAAAATAAATTATGACTAAGCACTTCTTTTGGTCCCCCCCCCCCCCCGACCTGGCTCCATCACTGTCCATTTGGCATGGCATATTACCTGACGTTATCTAGATTTGCAGATATAACATGTAGTAAAAATGATGTCATGGAGAAAAGGAACGTGTTAGAAAATTTTCAAAAAGGGAATGAACCAAGATTCTATGAACTTCAATTGTTGTCTTGTCCTTCTGCTGCTCAATCCACTTTGAGTAGCCACTAGCCAGGTATTGCAAACTGATGAACCCAGATTGATTGAACAGTAGATGTTCTCGAACAGAAGATGGATGTCAGTTCTAAGCACCAAGCCTTTCCAGTAAATTATAGCAAAACAGAAATAAGAGATACTATATTGGTGGAAAAAGTGCTCAAGGCAGCTTATACACAACACTTTTTCTTAAGAAAGTGCCAGTAAAATCCGTAAAGCTAAATATTACATGAAGAAACAACCAACTTTATATTCTATAATCTATACCTTAATTTTCAGGGCTATGATGCCTTGTCATGCCCCGCCTACCCATCCAGGTAAAAAGCAGGTGATGTGTGATGTACAAAATAAAATCTAAGATCAAAGTCATAATGATTTTAATGTTTGAACTAAAACATTTCAGAATATAAAATACAAGAAAATGCTTCTGCATAACTAGATAAACAGGTCCTATTGGAATTTCCCAGCACTATGACAGTTGTTAGCAAAGAACTAAAAAAACACATGATGAGACGATATTATGCAATTATAGTATTTAATCAAATAATGCACATAAATAGAAAAACAGTAATACCTCCTGTAGTTTAAAAAAGACTATGAACTGAGAAATAATCAACAAAATGCAAAAAACCACAATTGTTTGGAATCATAAGCACTGACTAAATTTCTGGTTTTTGGCCTAGCAGTTATTTAAACTGAGGTATAGACGCTTGAGCACAATAAGCCTATTTCCATATACTTATCTTATTGTAATCACATAAAATAATTATATCGAAACAGGCTTATTGTGCTCAAGCTTCTACTACCTCAGCATAAGTCAACTACTACACCAAAAAAAAAACAGAGATTTAGTCAACGTTTATGATTCCAACCTACTGACTATACAATGCAAATAATATGTTGAGTGGTACTGCTTAAGACGTACCTATGTTCTGGAAATTGAAGTGTCGTAGGACACCAATACTCCAAAACCCCTTTAGCATCAGCTGATACCACAGCATCATAGGTGTGGTTGTATTTCATAACTTCTACAGGGCCCATGTGAATCTGCATGAGAAAAATATATAATCACTGATGGTAGAGGGCCTAAGTGGATGATGATTCAAGTTGCAGGTAAAATGATAACAAACCTCTCTTGAAATTATCGGCTCATTTGAAACAGCATGTGCATCATATATGTGAACAGACGAGGAATTGCGGTCACTGACTGCAAGCTTTGATTTGACATCCCCCTTCTTGCAAACCCATTCCACAGCACCAGGGACAAATGGTAGAGGCATCATGTGCATCATATCAAAGTTAACAACATCAAAAATCTTCACAGAGCGGTCATTGGAAATCGTACAGCAAAATAAGCCATCAACACTGACCTGTATTACTGAACCGGATTACAGTTAACAGCTGCTTATATATAATATGGAAAGCAGATTAAATAATATAATGCCCTACAGATTATGCTGCAAATAGATATCTCAATCTAGACAAATGAACAGATAAGAACATAATTGTATCGGCACCAAACACTCAGATACATGGAGAAAAAAACAGGTAAGATGAGAAATATTAAAAGCCAAGCATGCAACGAGCAGCCTATGTTAACAATGACAATTCAAACACACAAGATCAACAATATCATATTTTGTGTTAGCAGTATATCATATTTTTACTGAAAATGAGTTTTATTTATATATATATATATATATATATATATATATATATATATATATATATATATATATATGTGTGTGTGTGTGTGAGGAAACAGAAAAAACTATGTTATAGGAGGGGCTCCCTCCTATGACGCTAGGCTGAACCAATAGGATGTTTGCATTTGGAGGGGGTTTTTGGAAAAAAAAAATTAGGTGGAGGGGTTTTTTTAAAAATAACCCATCTGGTCATTCCACATGCAAATATCATATTGGTCCATCTAAGCGTCATAGGAGGAAGCCCCTCCTATGACATAGTCTCTCTCTCTCTCTATCTCTCTCTCTCTCTCTCTCTCTCTATATATATATATATAATGCTCATTATAGCATGACATTTAACATTCAATAAAATTTCAGCATGTAGTAACTGGACGATTACTCACAGCCAAGCCTTCAATAGGACCAAGATGAGCTCGAAAATGTTTAGCAAATTCAATTCCAATTGCTTTCTTCTTCCAGAATTTCAAGTGACCTGAAGAAATATATAGAGAAAAAAAGTTCAGCCTAATGTTAATCTATAAACAGATGAATTATGCATATATAGAGAAGTGAATGCAAGCATGCACACACACTGATATGTGCAAACTTATGCTCAGACTTCAAATAAATAAATATATAAATACATATTTCCTAGCTGCACTAAACAAAAAGGAAAAAAATGTTTTCTATCGAGTAATGCAACAAAGAAATTTTCTTAGATTGCAATGCTGTCATTGCATTAGCATATTACAAAATTCAGGTTCCCCTTATTTGAAGTTCCATAGAGAAGCTGACATGAAAATCAAATTTCAAATCTCCATGATTACAAAAATTAATAAGAAAGCAGATTTGACCATTTCAGTTTTCGCATAGTTTTCATGCTCCCGCAAACTAAAAAACTATATCACTCTTTAGTTTTATACATCACTGCCCAGACCGAGAATAACTAATTTTTTCAGGTAATACAAAAGAAAACGTAGAAAAACATGGAGCATAAAGATTACAACAGAGATAAGACGCAAAATATGCAAATAACAAAAAGGGAAAGAGAGCACACCATCAGCGCTTCCTGTTATGAAGAACTCCGCAGCCGAGACTGCGACATGAGTCACAACGTCCCGATGCATGTAACTCTTCTCATACCTGAAACAAATATCAGGTGAGATGTCATTTCACTAATCAAGGGGGAAAAAGCACTTCTTTTATAGCTTCCACTTCCTTCAATTGGATAGAAAGAAACATTCCAGTAAGCTCTTGACCCAATTCACTCTTAATTTGACTTTCGTTTGGAAGCTTACTCACAAACCAACTAAACCCTAGATTAGAATTCAATTGAAAAAAGCTGAACCCTAATTACCCTTGAAAAAGATACTAAACCCTAGATTGGGATAGAGGTTTTACATGTGAGCAGAAGGGAGAGCGTCGAGAAAGGCCTGCTCGAACTGGAGAGGGCGCTTCTGGCGGCGGACCACCGGGCCGGGGCCTATCATTGGTTCCTCATCGTTGTCGTTCTCCGGCTGATCGGCGGCGAGATTCCCGTTGACGTGCTCTTCCGCCATTCGAGACCGCTGACGAGATCAAGAGAGAGAACGGAGAAAGAGAGTGGAGATGAAATTAGGGCACCCGATCAATTGGAGGCGGGAACTTTCTTTCACTTCGCGAGTCCAAGGGGGTTCGAGCTCGGTGGACCGGCAGGGTTTGGACGAGGGACATAGCTTTAAATGGGACAGGGGTAACCAACTGACGAGAAATTCAAAAGGCACACACAAATCTTAACAGCACACTCTACTGGAAATTTCCCCGACCGGGGCGTGGTAATGCACGGGCCGGTTAGTTAATCGTTTGCGATGGGGCCATATCAGTGTGCATTTTCTGATCGGCCCATCGGCTTTGGGCTTTGGAATCTGAGGTTAAATCCATGTTCCGCCCAGTAAGAGAGTTTCTAAAGGGGCACACCATTTTTCCTCGGTGAACTCATTTACAGGGTATTTTTAGTTCGCCGGTCGTTATTAAGTGGGCTCACATGAAAAAATGGTATGCCCCTTTAGAAACACCCCCCAGTAATGGTCCTTTTAATAACTCGAGAAGGATTTTTTTTTTTTTTATGATGGATTTAAGTTAATTCAATAATGTGTTTGATTTATATTTATAATAACATTCTACGGTGTTGGATGCAGTCTGAGTATAAGTTTAAACATTGAATTTTACCATAGTTTTTTTAAAATTATAAATTTTAATTTCACGGTCCCTTTCAGTTTGGATTGAATTAATGAAATTCCGAGTTTTGCTTTTTCTTATGTACAAATGCATGCACATAGAGAAACAATCTGCATCCTATTATGCACAAGATCTTTAATTTATTCACAGCATGTTTCTTTGTCCTATTTAGATCCCTGTGAATTACAAGACAAATCAGTGTAGATGACTGATCATGGATAAATAGAAGAGTGCATTTGTGAAGGGGGAAAAATCCAGCTAGGGAGAAAAAAAAAACTTTGGGTATGTCACAAAGAAATTAAAATTTTGCTACAATTTTTCACGAGGAGTGAAGTCCATGGGTGGTGCTTGATTTTAAGTGAGTATAAAAACCTAAATATTCTCATGAAAAAAATTATTACCATCGGAGATGTAGACATGAATACTATAGGAGATATATATTTTTAATATTTTAATTGGTTTGATCCATTTATTATATAATTTTTAATATTTTTATTTAACATATATGATTAATACTATCTATATCTACGTTTATTGATAAATTAATACCAACTTGATTTCGGATTGGATTATTAGTAGTTTTTCGTTCACATTGATGCATTGGAGAATGACACTACAAATTTCATCTTAGGGTGTGTTTATTTGCAAAGAAATAGAATGGAAGTAATGGAAGTAAGACTACTTCCATTACTTCACTTGTTTGTTTGGCCAACAAGAGAATTGGAAGTTATTTCCACTAGAATAATATCGATCATATGTGGCATCCCAACTTCCCCTTTTCTCTTCGCTTTATTTTTGAGTGGAAGTGCTCTTGAAGTTCAAGAAATAAGATAGTATATTATTTTTTATCAGTTTCTCATATTACTTTTCAATTCTACTCAATTAACAAATATATTAGTATTATTTTTTATTTAGTTTTACAATAAAATAATATTTTTCATATTCCACTTTTTACTTCCAAAAGTGAGCTTATAAACACTTTAACTCTATTGAACAACTCTCTTCTTAACCTTCAAACTTAGAAACTACTTATAATTTTCTTCTTTACTTCTCTCATTTCTAAGAACCAAACAGGGTCTTAATGTCAACCGAAGAAAATTCAAAAGTTAAAAAGTGGGAGGGAAAGATAAGCTTGGACTGGGGAAATTCTAAATGCGCACTACTATATTCTTAGTAAGCACCACAGCCCATCGGAAAGTGATTAGCACCATAGGGTAAAATGGTGCTCACTAAGACGAAAGTGGTGCGGACTTAGAATTTCCCCGCGGACTTGGATTGCAGTACCTTTGCAATGAATAAAGGTTGTCTCGGGGCGTGTCTAGACTAAAGTAGAGACCCACATCTAGAGTCTAGATGCTGCAGGGTCAGGGTCTGGGTCTTGGAGAAATTTACGGCAATTTTGACCTATATCTAGAGGCCATCAAATTAATTTATTTATTGTTCCATTTTTTTCAAAAGTTAAATTAATTTTAAACTAAAGAAAACTTATTTATTTTTACTGTGCTTCCATGATAATAGACACTGTAGCGGACCAAACTTTGTCCATCGCAATATAAAATTCTGAATTAGAAAAATAAAATTTTTATTTTTAATTTAAATCTTTGTATATGACGAGTCAAAAATGAGCCCGTAAATGTGTCTATTACTATTCATAGCTTCCAATAGCAAGTTATTTATTTCAAGCCTCTTGAATTAGAGAGATTTTTTTTAATAACCTATTGTATTTTCATTTTAGAGAGATTTATTATTTAGTTTCGATGGAATTTTCGGATGTTGAGATGGATTTAAAAAAAAAAAAAACAAGAGAAGACCAAGATAAACATGTTCTAGATATTGGTACTAAACTTATAATCAAATGGATCTTTCCTTATGAATATTTAGAAGGGAATTTCTAGATGCGTTTCATGTTTTTCTTAGTGAGCCTTATATGTTAAAGAATAAATAATTATAAGTTTGTCATTAATTTTTTTAGACAAAAAAAACTCTCAATCTCTATTCTTCTCATGGGAATGCCATCGCCATTGTCGCCCACCACCACTGCAGCAACAACAACGGCGACGACTATTGTTGCTAGCTACTGCGCTCGCTACTGTCGCTGCAACAATAGCAGCCGCAACTGTAGCAGCAGGCAGACAGCTGCTGCTAGGAGATGAGGGAAGTGAGAGGACAATAACGAAAAAAAAGAAAAGAAAAATATGACTCACTGAGGAAAAATACCAATATTTTTAATTCTTATGGGACTCACTAAGAAATTTGGTATCAATAAGAAAAACATGGGGCGCATCTACAAAATCCCTATTTAGAAATTTGGGAGTGTATTTAGAACTACATTGTATATAATTAAAACAATGACAAGAGAATTGCTAGATGTGCCCCAGTTTTTTCTTAGTGAGACCCATGATTTAATTACAAATTTGCTAATTTTTTTTTTTTTTTGAAAAAAACACCTCAATCCTTTCTTCTCAACCAAAATTTTTTTTCGTCTTCGCCACTTGCTGTCGCAGCGGCAGCAACTATCTCAGCGGCGATGGCTGCTGCAGCCACCGCTGTAGCAGCAGGAGGCAGTTATGGCTGCCGTCGTTGTTACTGTCGCTGCTGTTATTGTTGCTGTCGCCATGCACTACTGCTGCTAAGAAATGAAAGATGATGGACAATATCGAAAAAAACTATAGAAGCCATTAAATTTTAAACTATTCTGGAACTCACTTAGAAACTAAGAAACTGGGACTCACTGGGAAAAGTACGGAGCGCATTTAGCAACCCTCCGAGACTCCAATGGCAAACGTGAAACGTCCCCGATAAGATGATGGCAGAAACAGTAATTTTATATAAAACCAAAACCGCCACCAAACTCCAAAGTCGCACAGTGCCCTCTCTTGCTTGCTTCAGACTCCCACAGGGCGCACCGCACCCGGGCGAGCGGGGCTCACCATCAGTATCCAAAGCTACGAGACATGGGCTCCCACATAGCCCACTTTTTTAAAATTTATTTTTTAATTATATAATTTCTGTTTCATCTGTCCCTTTCTTTTTTGGACCTTTGCCTTTGAGTCGGAGGTCAGTGTGCGAGTCTTTCAAAAAGACGACACCGCTCCCTCTCGTGACATGCGTCACTCTTGTCCACCGCTTTTCTCTCTCCTTCCCGATAAAAACCCTAATAAAATATCTTCCCTTATTTCTCTCAACTCTTAATCGAATTTCTTTGGACCTCGATTCGTTGCAGGTATGCGTTTCGTCTTCATCGTCCATGCAATTTCGTTTGTTTTCCAGTGATTTTTGGTTAATTTGAGGGGTCGAGATCTTAATTTTGCTGATTAATCTCCAAGGAAAATTGAAGCTTTGAACTTTACTGCTGGTGAAAGGAAAAAAAAAAAGATTTTTTTTTTGTGTGTCTTGGTTCTAATTTATTCCGTTGCACTCGAAAAAGAACATCTTTATTTTTTTGGATTTTAATTTGATTATCTCATGACTGTGTCAGGATTGGATGTTGCATTTTACTTCGCAAAGAATTGATAAGTGGAAGATGGGGCTAGTGAAATTTGTTAGTTTAGGTTGAGTTATTTTGGTGACTTACCTCCAAAGAAACAAGAGAGAAAATGGCTGCATCTGCAAGCAATTCTGAAATTGTTGAAGTGAGAGATGAATCAGACTTGTTTCATAATTTTAGAAGAGCAAATCTGCTACGGATTAAACTGAGAGCTACTGAAAGCAAGTCCACTGATGACTTTGATCACGGAGGCTTGCCGAGAGTGCTGGGGCCTTCTCGTGAGATGGATCGGAACTTGTCGAGGAATGATAAAGCGAAGAATCCGATTAAAGTGGGAGTGTCGCGGGAATCGGCAATTGGGAATTCCGAGTCTCCCAGCTTGAAACAGGCACTGAGAAGGTTGTGCATTTCGCAGGCGTCGGAAATGGCCGCTACAAGGAGGTCGTCGAAGCGGATGGGATCGTCAAGCGTGGCTGATGTTGGAACGATTGAATGGTTATATGCATCTGTTGTAGCTGAAAAGAGCAAGCCTGGTAACACCACCAAGAATTCAACTGAGAAAGCAACTCAAGCAGGGGAAGCACGAAATGTCAAATCAAGCAAAAGTGTGGTTGCCTCGCCCCACTCGGCAGTTTCAGCCTTGAAAAGTGCTAAGATAAGAAGAGCTCAAGACTTGATAGCAGCAGATGGTAGAAGTAGAGGATCAGTGAATTCAAATGCAAGCAAGCATGCTGTAAGTCCACATGTTACGAAGCCGGGGATTCAGAGTGATGTGTGCTCTAGAAGGAAGGGGAAGCAGGAAGCAGTAGGTACAACTGATACTCCTGGTAGATTCGGCAAATTCAGTAATGCCTCCTCAACAATGTCCAGCAAGAAGAATCCTGATGGTGCAGTTGGTGCTAACAACAATAGCAGCAATGCAAGCAAGCTCGACAGCAATTCCAAAGGCTGCAATTTTTCTATAAAAGTGAATGGGGGAAGAGACAAGGGGGAATGTTCCCAAAGCTCACATAGTAGCTTAGGTGATTGTAGTACCAGCACTAGCATCAGCGAGGAGAGCAATTACTATGGCTCCAGTAGTAACTGCCATCGGCCACACATGTCAAACGATGAGAGATGGGTTGCCATCAACCATGTTGTGAAGGAACAAGGAAACTTAGGATTGAAGAACTTTAAGCTTCTCAGGAGGCTCGGATGTGGAGATATTGGTACTGTTTATCTTGCAGAGTTACTTGGCAGTGGACGCTTATTTGCCTTGAAAGTCATGGACATTGAATTCCTAGTCAGCAGAAAGAAGATGCTTAGAGCACAAACTGAAAGAGATATACTGCAAATGCTTGATCATCCATTCCTTCCAACACTGTATGCACATTTCATAACAGATAATCTGTCATTTTTGGTTATGGAATATTGTACTGGTGGTGACCTGCATGTACTTCGGCAGATGCAACACAGCAGGTGTTTTAATGAATCCGCTGCTAGGTATGTCACTTCTATAATAAGCACCACTGGCCAATACTATTAAAGGGGCAACTAAATTTATTGAGAAAATTGCATATTTTTACTTTCTTAGTTTGATATTTTTGATTGTGTAGCCCATGCTATTGTTGGCAGCTTGGTAGGAGTTCGACATAAGACTGACCATATGCTTAAGTTTTAGAAAGTATTTCGATGTTGTTTGTTTTATCAGATTTAGTGATGATGAAGTAATAGGCATTACAGATGTTGTTCATTACCATTTGCTGTCTAGAAATTATGTATCAAGGTTTTAAATCTCAGAAATTGGTATCAGCTATTGGTTTATGGAATCAAAATTCAGCAATATCGGCCGTGTCATATTGACAATTTAAAAAATATGGACAGTAAATATTGGCAGTATCAGTAAGGTCAATATATGCAATATCGTAAGGTATTAGTACAAGGTCAATACCGATGCAATATTTGCAACAGTTATCAGTATCAACAAATAGCTAAAACATTGATATGTATTATTGATATATGCTTATATACGACACATGATAGTCATCATTTAGGTTGTACCAATTCAGTTACAACAATAAGATCTATTGCTACTCTTGAAAGCAAATAGTTTGGAGCACTGACCCTTCCTCTTTTGTTTGTTTCTCTATAGAAAATATCTCAGCAGTTGATTTTTTAAAGAAAAATCAAGTCGACTAAGTTTGTTTTATAAAATCTTTTATAAAGGGTAACTGATGAAATTAGAATAAAATTATAATTAAAATTCTCTATTAAATTGTCTTTTCAAGAGAAATTATTTATTGGTTATAAGTAATTAATTAATTAAGATTCTCAGTTAACTAGGAATAACTAGTTATTTGATAAATAAGAATTTTTTTTAAATATAATTAAAATTTCTAAATTTTCTCATCAAAGGGGAAACTGATCATTTTGAAATTCAAATACAATTAAAAATTCTTAGTCGATCAGAATTGTTAATTATTTTAAGCTCCTATCTGTTACAACTAAATAAAACTACTTAATTTTTTTTTTGCTTCATAAATCTATAAACTTTCTGGAAACTATAGATTCTAAATGAAAAGTCAAAGTGTTTGGACTTTAATAAATATTTATCAAAAAAATTCTCTTAATTTTTCTTCAATTTTATATAAAAAATTACTTTAGAGTTTGTTTATCTAATTAGTTATAAAGAACAGTAGCCACTAGCTAGAACTAAAATTATTAAATAACTATTAGTTATAAAAACAACCAAAACCAAAAATTAAAAATGAAATTTTTTTTTTGATAAAAGAATGTCCCTTCAAAAACTCATGAAATTTATTTAATTACATTTGGTATGGTGACCCTTAATTGATTGAGAGTGATTAGCTTATTTGGATTCTTAGTTAATTATGAAGTCCCATAGACATTAAATGAATTAGTTATTGAATTCACAACTGTCATGATGGCATGTAATAAAAAAAATTTAATCACTAAACACATGCATTGTCATGTGCACATTACTTGAATTTTACAATATGAACATTGCATCATGATATTTTTTTGGGGAAAAAAGTGCATAGCATGACAAGGGTATAATAATAAATAAGTATTATAAGCGTGGTGTTGTATTTTTCTTTTAAAATTACAAAAAAAAATCAAATTACAATATAAATATCAAATTTTGGCTTACAACATTGTCATTATGATTATTCTTTTTGTCCAACGTACTACCTCTAGTATTGTACTTCTTGCTGTATATATAGATAATATTTTTCTAATTGCGAGTGATATAACGATGATTAAGACGAAGTACTATTCGAAACAACACTTTGTAACTAAAGACGTTGAAAGACTAAGATATTTTTTGGAAATTGACGTAATATATCATAAACGTGGACTACTTCTATCTCAATTTAAATATGCACCAGATCTCCTAGAAGAGATCGATTTAGTTGGCTATAAACTGGCTAGTACCTCAATGGAGTAAGATTTAGATGTATGGAGTGAAAATATTTGTTTGTATGAGAATGTCAAGTAGTATAGGAGGGTGATCGTCAAACTAATCTGTCTCACATTCCTCACGTTTGAAATTTCTTTTACTGTTGGATTACTGAGGCAATTCATGTGCAACTATGAGACATTCACTAGAAAGTTGCTTTGAGAGTTCTAGCATATGTTAAGAGCTCTCCTGGAAAGAGATTATTTTATAAGAAATATGGGCATATTCATATTTCTGCATTTCATATACTGGATATGCGGGGGCCAAAAGTGATATGAAGTTTACCGCTGAATACATTATGTTTATTAGAGGGAATTTAGTTACATAGTGTCAGAAGTAAGATGTAATATTTTGATCTTCTATTGAGGCAAAGTATTGGGCTATAGCACATACTACGTGTAAAACACCATAGCTAAAAAAATTTACTGACTAGATTTGGTTTCAAGCTGAAGAGTCCTTGTTCCATGTATTATGATGATCAGTCTGCTATTTGCAGTACTCGGAACGTAGTTTTTCATGATCTACCAAGCATATAGAGGTAGATTGTCATTTAGTTCGAGATACTTTGGTGAAGAAGTTGATTCGTAGTTTGTTTACTCATTCATTAGAACAATTGATTGATACTCTAAGTTTCTAATTAAACTTGCATCATTGATAGTACTATCTAATCTATGCAACAGGTTGGACTTGATTGATATCTATACTCCAATTTGAGAGGGAGTGTGAGATTGGCCTACTATCTTATCTTTGTGTTTAGTCGTATATCGCATATGGATTTATTTGTATGGTATTGTGACACCTATACATATATATAAATAAATAAATTATATATATATATATATATTTTTTTTCTTGACTTATAACACGATTATCTAAATATTTCACGACATTCTCATTGTCCTTGTGAAGTTTAATAAGTATACTATTATGGAAACAGGGACATAGGAAATCCATATTAACATTAGTTTGATCTTTGCAATTTTGAGATATTTCTCTAATTTTGTTTTCAAGATTGTTAGGTTCATTAACTTCGCCACATTGTGCTAGTCCTTTCCTAACAAATATCTTCTACATGGTTCTTTGGATGCTAGACATTAAGATCTAAAATATTGGAATCTGCCTATGATTTATGGTATTGGAATTGGCAATATCGGACGTGTCATATCTACAAATACTGGACCAATATCGTACATTGCATATATGGTATCTCAAAGTCTAATACGATATATTAGTTGTATCCTGGATATCAACCGATATTTAAAACCTTGCTTGACACCTTTGTTTTGGCATGTCGAAATACTAAATTCCCAATACTGTTAAGACCATTCATTCCTTTTTGCCTGTGTATCCGGTGTATGAGCAGACAATTTTACTGGTATCCAACATTTGACGCCCTTCATTTGTTTTGCTTCTTTAACTACTAGGCAGTTCTTTTGTAAATATTTGTTCATTCCTTTCAATATAGGTACAGTTTTATTCGATGCATACATTCCTGGAGTATGCCAATTTGGAGGTTAAGCTGTGCAATACCGCACCCCTTCAAGTGTTACATTGAAGGTTTTTAATATCAGCCAATCTGCCAATATAGGAATTGATTTTTAGGCATATGATATGATATAAACCCTATAATATTAGTAACAATATTGCAAAAATTACCGATATTTCCATTATTTTCTATACCCTTCATCCATTATTGCCTATTTCCGGTACCATAAACCATCGGTTGATGCTGATTACGAGATTTAAACCTTCTTACACCCTTAACTAGATGTCCTCTATAAATTTATTGTTTATTTACTGTGCCAACAATATATGCCATGGAGGAGAAGATGGAACAAACTATACTATTGTGAGATTTTGCTGCAAGGCGTGATTAAGCAGTCAGATAACTGAGAGTTTTGTGTGTGCGTGTGCGTGTGCGTGCGCGCGTGCGTGCGGGCGGGCGTGCGTGCGTGCGTGTGTGTGTATATATATATATATATATATATATATATATATATATATATATATATATATATATATATATATATATATATATAGTGTGTGTGTGTGTGTGTGTGTGTGTGTGTGTGTGACTACTTGGCGATCATATCATTAAAATTACTTTCTGGTGCCATTAGGACCAGTGTATCTGTGAGTGTTGATACATATTTGCTCGTATATCTCTCTTGGCTCTAAGTTGATGTTGTCCAATCATTTTCTGCAGATTTTATGTTGCAGAAGTTCTTCTCGCTCTGGAATATCTCCACATGCTAGGGGTGATCTATCGTGACCTTAAACCAGAAAACATTCTAGTTCGAGATGACGGACACATCATGCTCTCCGATTTTGATCTGTCAATGAGGTGTGCAGTCAGCCCGACCCTTCTGACTTCCTTTTCATTTGTTACAAAAGAGACACTAAAGAAGGTATCTGGGCCTTGCACTGACTCCAGCTGCATGGAACCCTTCTGCTTCACTCCTCGTTTGCTGTCATCCCCCACCGTGCTGAAGGCAAGGAAGATAAAATCTGACACTGTCCTGGCCAGTCGCCTTCCACAGCTTGTGGTGGAGCCCACTGATGCCCGTTCAAACTCTTTTGTTGGGACTCATGAATACCTTGCCCCTGAGATCATCAGAGGTGATGGGCATGGGAGTTCTGTTGATTGGTGGACCCTAGGGATTTTTATGTATGAGTTGCTCTTTGGTCGAACACCCTTCAGGGGATCTGGGAATGAAGATACTCTGGCAAATGTTGTTACGCAGAGCCTGAAGTTCCCAGAGAGTCCAGATGTTGGCTTTTACGCAACGGACCTGATCAGGGGGCTGCTGATAAAGGAGCCAGAGAGCAGGTTGGGATCGGCAAGAGGTGCAACTGAGATCAAGCAGCACCCATTCTTTGAGGGTCTCAATTGGGCACTGATCAGATGTGCTGCGCCTCCTGAGGTGCCAGGATTATATGGTGCCGAGTCTGCCAACGTTGCTCAGATGGAGCAAAAGGAGGAAGGAAAGCACCTAGCTTTCAATCAGTTCTAAAGAGGTATGTCTCATAACTTTGAAGAGAAACTTTCCTGTTCGATTACATTAAAAGAGTTTACATAAAAAACTAAAATAGAATTACATTGTAAAAAATTTCCTATTTGGTGCTAGTAATCTCGCCTTCACATGTGATGGCCGCTGATAACTTACTGTTGTAAAAGATAATAATATGTCGTGGCTTTTGTTAATTGTAACACTAACACATGGTTTTGGTTTCAGAGACGGATAGCAATCATCATTCATGACTCCATATTTAAGTATATAATCATAACAAACTATACGAGGTGTCAGGTTGATTATGCTCTTGATATGTCGACGACGCTGGAGATCTCATTAGATTTTTTTTTTGAAGTTTAGACGAATACATGAGCTACAAATTTGCAGCCAGTTCCATGATTGGTTACTTTTTGTCGATGATGAAGGATAGTCGCGGTGATTCTTTTTACTTGGATGCATCAATGTCGATGATTTTGAACTTTCTTTTGATGTACATTATGTATGTTGGCCGTTTTATGTTTCAAAACTACAACGGCAATTGAGCTACCAAAACCATGAGTGAGCAGCATGTGCCCAAGCCTTCAAGCTTCATGCACGTTCTCTGGCAGGTCTCTGAGTTGGTTGCTTGAGATCGCCCTTCACTGAGAAAATCACAGTTTGGGGCAAATTGGATTATAAAGATCCTCTTCTACAGGAAGACTCATGACGGAGCATTGCTGCTCATGAGTCATGATCTATGTGCTGCATTCTTACCTTTGCTACAAGTTTGTCATCTAAATCCTTGTTGCTATTCTATCCTGCTGTCTATAGAGTAGCACAGCTGTAGGTTGATGCCCATCCAAGCAGCGCCAGTTAATGTGTTTGCTGCAGTCTCATGGACGTCTCAATTTATCACTCTGCGGTATCAGAAATTTCATCAGAATGTGTTAGGCTCGTGACTGAGGTCGAGTAGGACTTTGTCGGAGTAGGAGGGCTATCCAATTAAATTGTGTAACAGTATATAATAACATAATTCAAGTTTGTAGTGTTATGTATCGAAAATGTAAGTTCCGTGGTGCAAGTTATATGATTCTGTAAGCTTTTCTGAGAATTGGAGCGGTGTTCAGTGTAAGCAACGTGCATCACTAGTTTTATGTGCATAAGCAATTAGCTTGCAGCTTTGAGGGTAAAATTTTCCTTCAAAAGTCATGTTTTTGGAGCATAACCCTCAGGAAGTGCACATTTAATATGGTATTCTGCTTGCATCTTGACATAATGTTTTTTGGCGAGAGTACTAACCCAATTCCAATTTCGAAATTTATACACTGTTCCACTCATATGTATGGTCTGGTTCAATCCATAGTTCTTCTTTTTTTTGCTGGGACAGATCTCGGCTACAACCCATAAATTGATATAAATTATATATAGCTAGTTATGTTAAATAAAACTATCTAATTTTAAATATGTCACGCTAATAAAAATATAGATGTGAAAACCATAAAATTCCATTATAACATTTTTTTTTTTAATTAAATTTTTAACTTGCACAATCTATCCCAGATCTGAATTCAACCCCGGACGCAAATAAGAAAGAAGAAGCCCGACCCAAACCCGATCTTCATGAAACCCACGCCAATCCGACCCGACTCAACGTCTAAGCGAGTCGGACGCTTTTATATAGACCGGTCCAAATGGGAGTTTCTAAAGGAGCACACCTTTTTTCCTAGTGAGCCCACTTTATAACTGCTTGGGATTCCAAAAGAAGCCCATAAAGTGGGCTCACTAGGAAAAGTGGTGTGCTCCTTTGGAAACTCCCGTCCAAATCGACAGCCATAAGTTTGGATTCGGGAACCCTTCGATCAAACCGTTACGTGTCATTTCCTCTCTTTCCCCAAATTCTCTAAAACCCTAGCCTCTAGGCTCGCCCTCTCACCGCCGGCGAGCTCGTGTACGCCGCCTCCGCCGACTTCGTTGTCCCTCCTCTCTCCCGGCCGAATCCCTAAGGTATTTATTCGTCTGTTTCTTTATTCTTCTCGTCATCGCTGCTGCTGACGCCTCCTCTTCCTCCTCCTTAAAATATAAAAAATTGTATTCTATGATTTGATCTGTAAATTCTAGGTTTTGTAAGCTAGTATTAGTATTTATCTTTAAGGAATTGTTAGCACTGGGAAACCCTCCCGAAATCCCCAAATCATCCGAATAATCTTGATGAATTGTTGTTGAATTTGGATTGATTTATTTATTGGTATATTAATTTTATTAAAGTTGAAGAGAAAGTAATCATCATGCCTAAGATCAAGACGAGTCGCGTCAAGTATCCAGACGGGTGGGAGCTAATTGAGCCTACACTTCGTGAGCTGGAGGCAAAGATGAGAGAAGGTTGGTCTTTGTTTTCTTTGTTACCTTTGATGTTGTCTTGTGTGAGTGTTGTCAAGATTAGCTTTTGGTTAGGAAGAAGAATTATTTACTGTATGACTGCCATAATGACTGAAAGTGACTGTCATTGTGCAGCTGAGAATGATCCGCATGATGGGAAGAGAAAGTGTGAGGCACTTTGGCCGATATTTCTAATTGCACATCAGAAGAGCCGCTACATATATGACCTGTACTATCGGAGGAAGGAAATCTCGAAGGAGTTGTACGAATTCTGTTTGGATCAGGGGTATGCTGACCGTAATTTGATAGCTAAGTGGAAAAAGGTTTGTTTCCATGTCAGTCAGTTTTTTGGTTAATGCTTTTACTACAATTTTTCTACAGTCTTTTGAGTTTGGGCACATGTATGTGCATTACTTGAAATATATATCATGATTCATTCGAATTTTAAGTGGAGTGCCTTTTGTAGTAATATAAGAGGAAAAAAGATGCTGTATCAATTTTATGATATATCAAAAGAGAGGTATAAAACTCTCTTCTTATGCATGCTAATATGTGGAGTGTAATATACAATTGAAACAAGTATGAACACAAATGAAGTAATAAGTGTGTGTGATCTCAGAATCTCATATAGACATGGTAGCTACAGATATAGATTTAATTGGTAATTGGTAGGTTATTCCATGCTCAAATTGCTTTTGTAGTCTCCTTATTGGTAATGACGGCTAAAGATGATTTGTGTTGCTTTTGTTTTGATTATTTATATAACTATCATTTGCTATACCTACTTCTAGCAAAAACTATTAACAAACTTAGATTTCTTGCTCTCCTAAACAGACTGCATTTAGTATCTTCTCCAGTTGAATAGTTACTAATTGTCTTGCAAAGAACTATTTCTAGAACTAAGGTACTTGTTTTAGGCCCTTGTTAGGTGAAAATAAAAAGTAGACCTGAACTCTCACCTAATTTACATAACGCTACCTTGAACTTTGTCCGTCGTTTAGAAAGAGGTCCCTGAATTTTTTTTCACTTACTTAGGGGTGTCCATTATGCTCGGTGCTCGGCCCCGACCAGCTATTGATAAGAAAAATAGTTGGCATTCGCATAATGAGTTTAAACGAAAGTACATCCAAGTACATTACTATTGTGATAAAAACGCGGATCATACTTGCATTTTCAGCTTAAAAAGTAAAGTATCAAAATTTAGCTTTAAACAAGAGAAATAGGGATCAATCGGGTATCCGCATTTCAAGTCCAATGAAGGCTCATTTGAAGAACTTTCATCTTACAGCAAAAACACGAGCCTTAAGGGGTTGCGTTCTAGTTCTACAACATTAAAAGACGAAGGACATCTCTGGAAAGAAGCAAACTTGAATCAACAAGAGCTTCATAAGTGGCTTGTCATCATCTAAAGAGAGATTTACGATTCAAGCCAGGAATGGCTAAAACGCGAATCATCGATCACAAAAAGAGCCACGTTTCGAAGCAAGAAAAGGTTAAAATGCTACCCCATTGGGTCATGTTTAAACCTCAGAGCCTTAAAAGATAAAAATTATCCCTATTTCAATCCAAATGAGGATCTAAGCAAGTAAGATGGGTTGCTGTGAACCAAAACACGGATCAGCTACAATAATCCGCATTTCAGTTACAAATTCAGAGGATTTAATATGAAAGTTACAAATTAAATGGATTTAAAGTAAGAAATCAATTCTTTTTAAAGAAAACTTTTAATTGGTCAGTTATACCAAATTAAAAGCCTTAAAATCCCCTATAAATAATATGTTTTGGGTTAAAAGGAAGGTTGGATCATCTTCATTTTGAGCACTTGTGCTAAAGATTTCTTCCTGTTCAGAGCTACCAGAAGCTAAGCTGTCAATTTGGAGTTTTTGCTCGGATCGTCAACGGAGAATAAGATCGACCTCCATCGCCACTGTGGACCCTAGTTTAAAGAAAGTCGAATCATTGATCATCTTTTGCAAATGGGCAACCGTTTTATTGTAATTTCCTTTTTTTGAAATCAATAAAAATCAACTTCATGGCCCACACTAGCTAGGCCAGATCCGGACCAAATTCCTGGCCTGTAAACATCCCGGCCTGATTATTAAATATGTTATTAAATTTATAATTTAGCATTAAATTTAATGTTTTTTTTATAAACTTGATAATCATTTTTCTTACTTAGTAAGCGAAATTGGTTAACAACTCATCATAATTAGTTTACTTACATTTTATTAGGAAAGTTTTTATATCATTCACTGTTTATTTGATTTTATTCTACTATCATAAAATATTTTAACTATCCTCCCTTCCCATGAAAAAATAAAAATTAAAAGTGACCAAAATTTTTCATCTGTGACCAATACATAAAAACAATTATATTTTACAATAAGGACTTTAATTTTAATCAATTGAAATTCAAATACCATATTTTTACAATGGTCAACTGTAATATCAAAATTTATAAATACCATATTTTTCACTAGTTAAATTGTAATATAAAAAAATCTCTATTTACTATGCATAAAAGGTTTAATTTTTAAAAAAAAAATTAATGTGTAATGTTACTTTTTTGCTGATTTTATATATTTTTTTTTCAAAATTTTACTATTTCTAATTTTTGCTGTAAATTTCACATTTTTATAAAAATATTAGATTTTTTTTAGTTGGGTTACCTAGTGCTAGATGCAGGGTCTAGCGGTTTGGGTCCAGGCAGAGGGTAAAACCCCGGCCTGTGCCAGGTGATGAAGTCTGGGCCACCCATTTGGATACCTCTATACTTACTAGTAAATTTATACCAAGAACTGCCTATAATGTTGCCATTTGTAAGTAAATCTCACCATCATCCTCCATCTTTTCCTTACGAGATTAAAATGCTTGAAGTTGAAGTCTAGTCCCTCTGTCTCACTTGCCTTGTTTCTGAATCACCACCGAAGAAGACTCTGAAGCAACTTACTCTTCTTTCTCTCAAATCACCATAAATAACTCTGTAACATCTAGTTCCAATGAGTTGCAGCACAACCTAAATTGTAACAACTAATGGGTATGAGAACAAGAATATGGAGGATGTGGAGAACAACTTATTGTTGGTAAAATTTTAAGGGTTTTTGAATGGTTGGTATACACTTCTAGAGGGTTGTGAATGATTTTGACGGTTGAAAAGAGGGGATCTAAGGCAAACAGTTTAGAAAAGTTAATGTGAACAGTGAAGAGGGGATTATGGTTTATATGGGAGCCTCGAATGGAGGAATGGCCCAAGAGAGTCTGAAATTTGGATGATAGGAATGAGGAAAGGTAGTTATATAAGGTACTTTAAGAAATCATTTTACTATTAACGACATCACTAAAGAGGCTTGAGCAGATCTTGGCTTGGAGTGGGTTTGATGAAGATAAATGGGAGGACAAGGAACAGGGAGCAAGCAGCAGTTCAAGGTTGTTTTTTTAATTAAAAAAATCTGTGGTGATGGTATAGTAAAATCATTTTGGAAAAGCAATATTTTATTACGAGTGGCCAAAGGAAACAAAAGTTCAAATATATTAGTATTGGCGGTTATAATGATGCATGTTATTAGATAGCTTTATTCTTCCCCATTTTTAAGGTCAAATCGGTAGTTTAGACCTATGTTCTTGTTTTCTTGTGAATGGAGTATAGATACAGATCTTGTAATGGCTGTAAACTAACTTTTTTTTATCAATCTGAATGGCCCAAAATGGGTCTAGTTGTCCTTTTTTGCTTTTTTCCCCATGTAGATGCCTTCTATGATAATCACTAGATAAGTTTAGAATATTTGGTGCAAGACATATTTTACGCGTTTCTTGGTTTGTCTCTTCAACCAAAGCCCTGCTGTTTGTAGTTGCCTTGCTAATAATTATTACCTTAAAGGTTAAGGTGTTAAAAATTTGGCTTGACATGGCCTTCTTTGAGTGGTTGTGCGTGCATACATCTATGTAGCTGTGTATTTGTGTGGGTATGTGTGTGTGCACAGGGGGCTGGGTCGTCTTTTTGGTAGGTGTTTTGGAGATTTTATGCTCAACAACCCCTTGATTTCCTTGGTCAATATTGCTTAGGAACTATCATGTTGATATGGTTTCATTTTATTTGAATCGGTTTGGGAGATAACTCGATGAGAATACCAAAGAGGATATGGTTTAATCGGAATTATTTGTTTTTGGACTCAAATGTGATGAGATCCCACTTATATGTAGTGGATAGCGAGATCCCACTTCTGTACAGTGGATAGTGCATTTGCTTACTTATCGTAGGTATTGCATTTCGTTTTTAATGTGCTGACACACGTTAGCTTTACAGTCAGGATATGAGCGGCTTTGTTGCCTTCGATGCATACAGCCACGAGATCACAACTTTGGGACCACTTGTGTCTGCAGGGTTCCCAAACACCTGAGAGAAGAGAAGGTCATCGAATGCGTCCATTGTGGTTGCAGGGGTTGTGCAAGTGGAGACTGAAATCTATACCTGGTGTGTCATTAGATGTCAGCCAGCAACATGCAATCAGGTCTGCCAAAAATTGTCTCTAAGCATTTGAAATTAAAGTATATATTTTTTGTCATACTGCTGAAGTCATTATGTATGGGTAGGGAAAGAACCATAATAATCAGCTTGTTGGCATCTTGTTGAGTTTGGGAAGCAGCTTGTAGTAATATCTCTACACGCTTTGGGATTAAAAAAACCATGACTATTCTAGTGAATTCAAGATGTTGTATTCAATCGATATACTCTAATTTGGTTTTTGTTGGAACAGATTTATTATACTGATTATGTTATATTATACTGTGAAATTTGTTTCCTTCATTATATTATATTTAGAGTTTTTATTTTTTTCGTAATTAGTAATTACTTCAACCTCTTACTGGGTTTATCATAGATGGTTGTCCATATCGCTCAGAAATCTTTCCTAATCTCTTTGGCAACACTGTTGAAGGCTATAAACTAAATGATTCAATGCAATACATAGTATGAACCTTTAACTAATGTCTCTCAGCTCTACACTATAAACTTAAAATCCTCCTTTACCATAATCCTTGTTGTTACATATTTCATATGCATAGATTCATGAACTTTGTATGTTGGATTTTTGATGGAAATATCAGGATTAAGCATGTCTTTTAAGATTTAGTTGTTAACTAGTGGCTATAGACAGGAGAATTGTGAGAGTTCTTTATGGTTCTTAGTTGACATCTAGGAGACAATCACTAATAATACGTTATGGCTAATTAGCTGATTCATCAATATAGATGTTATCTTTAAACTGTTTTTCAATACAACTTGACAATTTTCATTGGGAGATTTGTCATGGAGTAAATTGTTGCATAACATAGTCATTGAAGGTATTACTCAAGTGATCTGAAAACTGTTGATTCTATGTTGAAGGATGTACTTTAGTAACATTGAATTTGTTGAGAAATTAGTGAGGACAATACGGGTGGGTTCTGCTCTCATTAAATTGTGTTAATTACTGATGAGTGAGTTGAAAGCTTTATAGCATTTTTATACAAGGCCTTAGAATGTTAATAATTGTACTCAGCTATCTTCAATATGAACATGATATAAAGCTGTTCATAGTTGGGTGGTGTACTTTAAGTAGCTTGTATATTGCTTCTGGAGATTCGGTTATGATGTGTGTTTGCCAGGAAGTTTGAATTTTATTGAAAACTCAAGAAGGGATTACAATAGGAACGGTTTCCCGTTTACAGAAGATGAGGAGTTGATTCCTCTTTGTTTAAGCCTGAGATTCTCTTGTAGCTGTGGAGGACGATCATGCTCTCCGTTGACAATCTGAGCGCGAACTCTTCAGTTGGCAGCTTTTACAAAGCTCTTGAACGAAAAGAACTCTGATTCTTTAGCAAAGTGCTAAAGGTGGAGATAATCTAACCCCTTTTTTTAGCCCAGAATCTTGGCTATTTATAGAGATTACGAGGCTTTTGAGTTGGTGTAACTGTCCAATTAATAGTTTTTTTAATTTAGGATTAATTTTCTGCTTTTAACCCATTTAATTTGTAACTGAAGTGTTAAATCCTCTGAATTTATAACAGAAATGCAGATCTCAGCTTTAAATCTGCATTTTAGCTCTCTGTAGCTTGCGTGACATGCTCTGACCCGCGTTTGGGTGTCAATGAAGATAATTTTTGCTTCCTGAAGTTTTGGAGTGAAAACGCGACTATCTGGGATTCGCATTTTAGTTATATTTAGCTCTAAACATAGAGCTCAAAATCCGACCTTGCATTTCAAAATGTTTGAAATGCAGGTTAACTTTTCGTTTAGGTAAAAATAGTAAACGCGACTTTAAGAAGCTCACGTTTAGGGTCAAATAGGAGCAACCTTAACTTTAAGGTTTTGATATCAAAATGCGACCTTGTGTGGCCCATATTTACTTTTTATTTGGTCTCAAAATATAAACTCTTAAGCCTTTTTGGCTTAAAAAACACGGGTCTCTCTATAGATGATGATCCGCGTTTTAGCTTTTTGGCTATTTCAATGCTTTTGAAGATTGCGTTTTAGCTTTTTGGCTATTTTCTACACTTCTGAAGGTCGCGTTTTTCTATATTTGGAGAGATTTCTATATTTTTATAAAATAAAAACGCAACCCTCAGATGTCTGTATTTTTTTATATTTAGGGTGAGATTTTCTCTTGAGGTTATTAAAGTAAAATGTGATCTTCAGGGATCCGCATCCGTGTTTTCTTGTATCTGGTGAGATATTTTATCTCTTGTTATTAAAGCCAAACACGAGCCTTAGAGTTCTGCGTTTTAACTTTACAAGGGTGTTTCCTTCTGATTTATTAAAAAATTTTGCAAACAAAATCCTTCCAAAGTTTTCAAAATTTCGCAACTTCGAAAGTGTTTGGAAATACGTTGGACATAAAACATAATTGATTTTGGATTTAAAATGTGACCCTGCGTTTAAAAACGTGAGTCTGCGTTTGAAAAGAAAAACGCAATCCTCCATTTAAAAATGCAAGTCTGCAAAAATACGACCCTGCATTTCAACACGCAGATTTTGATTTGCGTTCTTAAAGGTGTATTTGAAGCATCGCCGCTTTTGCCGCCTTTCTGGTGCAGAGATCGAAGCGAAGCGCTACTGTGCTTATAATGATGAGATATCTTCGAGAATTGGGCTGAAGATCTCGCCTATCAAATCTTCTAATATAAGACGCAAAGTCTTTTCAAAAGTTATTCTGACTTGAAAACTTTTAGCTCGAGAGCTTCTTCTTCCTAGCTTTTTCGAGCTTCTTTGCCAAGCCTTTTTTTTCAAGCTCCTCATCTCTTAGTCTTTGGGCTTTACTGACTTAGAACTTTTTAAAACTCTTTTAGGGAAGATGTCGAAGAGATCTTCGACCTCTAGCCAAGCTGCCTGCTGCTCTCACAACCCTCCAGTTACTTTTGCCTCTTCTCCGACCAGGGTTCGTGAGGAACCCATGGTTTGTGGTAAGCTAACGAGCTTCGCTTCGGTTAACTTCGGTGATTCGTTGCCATGGACTTTTATTCAAATTAATTATATAATTTTAGAACATTAATCTTTAAAAACTCTTGAAAATGCGGGTCTCCTATGATTTGTGTTCCGCATTTTGGATTTGAAAGATAAAACTTGAAAAAGTTTATCTTAAAATGCAGGTTTGTGATCCGCGTTTTGGATTTGAAAGATAAAACTTGAAAAAGCGGGTTTGTGATCCTTGTTTTTGATTTGAAAGATAAAACTTGAAAAGTTTATTTTTTAAAATTAAAACGCGGGTCTGCGATCTGCGTTTTGAATCTGAAAGATAAAACTTCAAAAAGTTTATTTTTTAAACTTAAAACGCGGGTCTGTGATCCGCATTTTGGATCCGAAAGATAAAATTTGAAAAAGTTTATTTTTTAAACTTAAAACGTGTGTCTGTGATGTGCATTTTGGATCTGAAAGATAAAACTTGAAAAGTTTATTTTTTAAACTTAAAAATTGGGTCTTAAATTGCATGTGATCCGTGTTTTGGATTTTGAAGATAAATATTCAAAATATTTCTCTTGGATTTGGAATGCGGGTCTTCAATTACTTGTGTTCTGCATTTTAAAATTATTTTCTTATTTCTCGATCTAATTTTTAGATTTGTCTGATTTTGTTGTTTTTTTTCATGATTTGCACAGTAAATTATGTTTTGAACCCGACCTCTAAAAAGCATTACTTTGGTCATGCTGGTGGTGCTGATAATGAAGTCCAATTTCGACTTCGCAGAGAATTCTTAGTATGTGTCTCATTCAGTAGTCGAGAGAGAAGATATAAGATTTCAACCCCAAATTCCTCAACATTAGGGGAAATCATGATAGATGTACCGTTTGAAGGGAAGAACAGGAAACCAATGGATAAGTTACGTTTCTTGTTTTGGGACTTAATTCAGACTTCTGACGACAGCTTATACGATGGAGAGTATAAATGGCTTCGTTGATCAAGGGGCATCGGAGAGATTATACCTATTTATCTATCTTTAGTTGGTTTTCATTCCGTGACCCATGAATTGGCACTTGACGAAGACACAAGATGGAGTATTACTAGGTGGACTCAGTTCTCATGGTGCTTTCCCAACTTCTACTGGAAAATATGTATCAAGATTGATACCAAAGTCATAGAAGAAGGAATTTCCTTTGGGGGAAACTCCTGTAATTGCCAATACCTTTCTCCATCAATTTGTGAACGCAAAGGGAGACTTCCTTTGTTAAGATTTCCATCTGCTGGGATGGGTTCACTCCTTCCCAAAGAGCTGGTGGGCATTAATAACCGGTTATTTTTTGGCAACTTTTGAGGATTACTTATGGAGATAGGGCTTTATCGTGTCATCAGAACTGTATAGTTTGGAATTGCAACAAGTCGCTTCTATTTCTTCTGTCTCCTCGAGTTATACAACCCTGATACTAGTACATTCTTTACTTCTTGTGGTGAATTGGGATTGGCACTTCACAAAATGTACGAAGTGTTGTGATTACCGATAAGAGAGATTCCATATGAAAAATATGTACTCACGGGAGAAGAACTGCATCTGCTAAAGGCTTAGAACACATTAGTTTATGATACTTACTAGGAGTTGTTGTGCCACTACTACATTTGTGCCCAGATAATTGGACTACGGAATAATGGTGAGAAGCAGATGGTATGGGCAGATTATTTATTCCCCAATTTTGATAAATGACAACATGGATTTTTCTCGTCTTCCTGTTCTTTGTGAGAAAGAGATCTCATACTTATATTACAACATCTGATGAAGTCGTTTTCATAGCTGGCATCGCTTTTGATAGTTTTCACCACCATGCCAAACATTGATTATCAGATTCAGTTTTATTGGCAGGTTTCTTGATGCTATGGCTTAAACGTTGTGTAGTTCTGACCACTCCAAAAGAAGCTTTGTCAGCAGGATAAGTTTATCCTGCAGTGTTACTTGCACATGAACGTCCACTCAGTTTGCTTCCAGTTATAGTTTGTGACATACAGAATGGACTGAGAATATTGATCGAAAATTTTTATAAAGTCAAAGAAGTCTGTGCCAAGGATGGATCTAGGAGAACTTTGAGTCCTAATCTTCGAATAGAACTTCCATACATATATCTCATGGCTTGGTTTGTTCTGCATTGCCTAATATTGATGAGTCCGATCCATCCCCAAACTGACCTCAGCTCACCGATAGTTCAACATTACGAAAGTTCACAATGGCAAGGTCATTATATGGCTTTGATCCACAAGCATCTCCAGCATCACAACAATTACTATCTTTATAAGTGTTTCCCTTATTTTCCAAATGCTGATTACAGCAAAGAATTTGTAGATTTGCCTGGTTTAGACAACACCACAAACCTTTCTCCTGGATGTTTTTGGTGGTTAATAAGTATCAGGCCTGATCATCTGGTGCTTCGTGTGGAGAACGTTTGTTACATCTCGCCATATTATCCCAATCGCTTCTCTCTTCAATTCGGATACGACTAATTGTATGTTGGGAATCTGAACACATCAAGTAGATTTGAAGGAAATTTATTTGAGGGAGCTAGGGCTTGGTATTATTTCTTGGCAGGTTGTACTAGTGCTCGGTTTAGTCTTCCCTAAATGACTCCAAACTTGTATACTTTCTTCAGCTTTTGTAGTTGGTATTTCATTGCTCGTTCTGCTCTTAATTTTAATGTGGACAACACCTACCTCAAAAATATTAAAGCATGGTACTCTCAGAAGAAAGAGGCAGGTAGCACAAGGCTTCCTGGATTGGACGAGTTTGATCATGGTGCAGATAGTGACGATGATGAACCGAGGGATGATATGGATGTGATAACAGCACCACCAAAACAACTGGAGGCACCAGTTACTACAGATCTTGCTCCTCCTACAGATAGGCCAGTGGCAAAAGGATTATCTTTAGGATTCAAATCTCCCTCTCGGAAGATTATCATCAAAAGGAAAGGAAAGAAAAGAAAGGGCCACGTGGTCTGCCTGTCATCCCAGAGTCTGTTTTAGCTGAAGTCGGCGCTGCAGTTTTAAGTACCGCTTTTGAAACAACAGAGGAATAACAAGAAGAAGATGAGCTGCGATTGTGTCCTCGCTCATCTAAGAAGTATCGTAACAAAAGCCCTGTGATCAGGATTGAGGAGGGTATTCAGGTAGCATCTGAGCTTCCCGATGGATCAACTATAGAGGTTCCTTCTACTATTCCTATTGTTGAATCTTCATTTGCCATTGAACCTCCTCCTACAGGCATGCAAACGGGTTCATAGGAATTGGCAAGGACTATTGCTACTGAAGAAGCTACAACTACTGTTTCCCCAACAACTCAAGCTATTGATGATGATGATGCCCAAATTGTTAGGGAGACTCGTAGATCAGATTCTCCTCTAGTAGCTCGACTCCACAAACTAGTCCTACCACCTGACCACTTTAGAATCGTAAGGCTCTTTACTTTTTTTTTTATTCATTCATAAAATTTTATCTGATTGATGACTTTATTTTGATGAACTTGTAGAGGGGGATATGGTCACTTCTTCTGATTCATCTAAAAAACTTGATTATTCAGGTGGAGACGATGATGTTGATGATTATAATGATGACTTTCGTTCATCAACGCCTCCACTAGATCACAGTAAACACACTTATTTGACGATAGAAGAAAGAGTCGAGGTGTATGGTCCTGAAGAACCGAGTGCCCAATTCTCGAGTTCTTCACCAAGGCATAATTTTAATTGCTTCTTTTTTTTTCAATTTCCTTTATTGTTTTCTAACTTCCCTTTTTCTTATTGATGTAGGATTGCCATTTTCTATTCCGGCTTCTGAACTTATATCTGCAACATCTTCAGCACTAGTATTGCTTCCGGTGACGGCGACTGAAGTTCCTTCTGCTGAAGTTGCTCCTTCTTCCTCTTGGGATACGACACAAATTTCTACAATTTTGATGAGTCTGTTTTCTCATTTACCTTCAGTTACTGAAGCTATTTCGTTTTCAGGTATTGCAGTGATAGCGTTGAAGGTGCATGTCTTCCCTTTAGACTTCTTTTTAGACGAAGTTGAGGTCCACTGTTCATCCTTAAGAAGATCTGGATATACCCACATTATCTCTCTTTTCGGTGTCTCGAAGGGAGATAATCATTTCTTTAGTTGTTGATGAAGATCATAATTCACAATTCTCATAGTACATTTGGGAATCGATTTCATCCCATCTTGAATGGTTGATTCTATCCATTCTGGAGTTTTTTTTTTTTTAAATTTGAAAGAGACAATGTTCGTTGTCACGTTGTTTTGCTCTGGCAGTAGTTTAATAACATTTGCATCTACTAGGGCTTGTATTTTGTCTTTTAAGATGTAGCAATTCTTAGTAGGATAGTTAGTGATCCTGTAGTATAAGCAGTAATTAGGATTATCAACCTTTCCTACTTCTTCAGGACGTTTTGCCTCTATTAACTTCAACTTATTCCTCTTCATACGCAAATTGAAAGTAGTGACAGTATGCTCATTCTTGAAGGAATATTGTTTCTGAGGAGTCCTTGATGGAGGAGTCCTTGCAGGAAGAGGTTTAACTGGATCTGGAGCATCCACTACCATTATCTCTTTCCCTTTAGCTCGAAACGACTGAGGTGTTACAGAATTATTTTTTCTTGACTTCTCTCCTTGAGCCTCAAGTCGTGCGATTTTCTCAGTTTCGGCTTGTGTTGGTTCTTTTTAGGTAGTGGATTTCACCGTCTCCATCCTAGTAAGAATTTTGATGGAAAGATTATGTATGTAGGTTTTCACTAAGGACTTTTGTGGCATCCCATGCGACATCTCAAAGAAATATTTGAAATATTTTAATGAAGTCCTGGGCCGAATCTTCTTTCTTTTGTTTTGTAGCAAGGAGTGCTGACATCGAGATTTCTATGTTATCTTCATAGAATCTGGTTAAAAAGGCTTTTTCAATGTCGTTCCATGAGTTGATGGTTCCCGGCTTCAATTTTCAGAACCATTCAAATGCTATACCTGTAAGGGTGCTAACAAAAACACATGTGATGATATGGTCATTTCTAGCCAAATGCCCTGTATGCAACTTGAAATAGTAAATGTGCTGATTTAACGTTCTTTTACGATCAAAAGAATTGAACTTTAAAGGCTTGTAATTATTCAGGAATGGTATATTTTCTCATTACATAGTATATGGTCTTACGACCCCAAACTCTTGCAAATCATTCTTGTGAATAAGAGTGTTGAGAGCTGATTTTGGAAACTTTCCATCAATGTTTAAAATAGCGACAACGGTAACGTAACGTTTTGCCTTTGTTAGGTTATATCGCATATAGCGTAACGCATAACGTAGGTTACGCAATTTACTATTTATTTAATAAACATAAATATAAAACTATATAAAATAATCTTTATAAATTGAAAAATAAATTAAAAAATTCTAAATGTATATATATATAATCATTTTGTAATACATAATCTATTCTAAATTTTTATTAAATTTTATAATAATTTTCACATTTATCTTCATAAATTATATTAAGTCCGCAACCGTAATTCCAGTCATCCCTAAACAAAAAAAATTACAATTCTTTATTTCAATTCCAGTATTATCATTATTGTAATTTATATTTTCAAATGTTCAATTTATCTTATTTGTAATTATTGATTTCAATTCAGTTAAAAATTCAATAGAATCAACAAATATAATATTTCAGCAACCGTATAGGAACTACAGTAAGCGAATAAGGAAATAATTACTAATTAGCAAGTTAGTAATTCCATAAGCAATCAAACAAGCCAAATAAAGTAACAAAATTTTAGTAATTCGCTAATAACAAAATAATAAGCAACAAAAATATAAATATTACTAAAAAAATAGTAAATAACGTAACATAACGTAATTTAACGTAATGTTACGTAATATAACGTAAAATAATATAAAAAACGTACTGTTACGGTGCATTGAGTTATTTTCAGTTGTTACGTAGCGCTGGAGTTCCGTTAGGTTATGTAACGCAATATAACAGGTTTCATAACGCGTTATTTTCAACATTTTCCATAAGAGCATCATGTGGGTTCCCTTTTTGTTCTGAATTCTCAGATTGATGACGTGAATGTTCAAAACGGTTATCTTCTTCATGTTCTTCATTGTCGGTGCTCCCCGGAGGAGTATGAGATTCATTTTTTTATCTTTTCCCTTCATCTTTCCTAGGAATGCGGGAATATCTGGAAGAATATTCTCATTTATTCTTCGTGTGTTCTTTGATGAGGAATTGAAGCATCTCCCTAATCTTACTTATAAATTCTTGTTGCTTATGGATGATCGTTTCATGCTCATCCATTCTCTTCATGAATTCCTCAGGATTTCTCTGCGTTGCGTATGCAGAGGTAGAGTCTTCCAGAAATGAGTCAGAAGTTTGGGATTATGCTATAGCAGAGTTTATCTCTTCTTCTTCATCAGAAGAGATCTCGACCTTTTTCCGGTAATCTAGAGGTATTGCAACCCCTTTTTGAAGTCTGACGTTTAGAAAAACACCTTGAGGTTCTTCAAACACTCCTTTTAAACTAGAGGAGTGTTCATAATCTGATGAATCTGATCAAGGAATTCTCTGTCTTCTTCTTTTCCAAAGTTATCATGTTAGATGATACTTCAGGGTATTCTGGTTCTGAAAATTCTTATTTAATGTTGCATTATTTTCGCTTTGAAGTTTGGGCTAGAGACGACTGTTGAAGACAGACGGTCTTGTTACACAGCAGCAATGAGAGCACCGTATTGATTAACTATTCATAATGACGGTAGGAAACTTGGAAGTTTTCTCTTTTGTGATTGATAAATTCCCTAAGATCCCCTATATTGGAACTCGCGGGATTGCTAATAGAATCAACATTGAACATCCCTTCCAAATAATATTTTTGCGGCAGAAGTATCTATCCCCTTGAAGATTGCTGGAGCAAACTTCATCTTAGCCATTGCGGCAGGAAAATGGGCTTCTAATGAAGCTAGAATAATTGGGACTGAAAGTTTATGAGTCTTAGAGGCTAACTTTTTTTTTCTTTCAGAAAAGCGGGCTTGAAGGCCACATTGTTCATTTGAGATGTGGATTTGAGATTCGCGTCTGGCTTCAAGAACGCGAGTGTGAGACCTGCGTTTAGCTTCAAAAACACTACCCCGAGGTCCGCGTGTTCTCTGAAATGCGAGTCTGAGGCTCACGTTTGACTTCAAAAATGTGACCCTGAGATCCACAGTTGTCCTGTGAAATGCGGATGTGAGATCCACATTTGGAATAAAAAATGAACTTAGTGGGCGAACGATATTTCATGTAAAAAACGCGAATGAACCCATCTGCGACTTGGTCATTTTGCTCTTCGGCCTCCATACGTGAATTGGAGTTTCGCGTGGTTGTTCAACAGCAGTTCTTTCTTTCATGGCTTTGTGGAAAGTGTGTGCCTTGCTTCTTCAGGGTCCTCTTCATGGTGCGGGCGAGAGGGACCTTCTCGTTAGGATCATCTCCTTGTAGATGAGAGAATGGTCATTTTCCTTTATTGTTGCTGGGGATTCCGATTCATCTCTTTGAGATTAGTGCGGGTCTTATGTGAAACAGACCCAGAGTATTGTGCTGAAGGGGAGAAAATCTCTCCTTTAGGACCAGAGAGGTCGAGAGAGTCTTTAGGCAAATTGCCTTGGACTGTAGTCTTTGGAGCCTCATTAGAGGCTAAGCTTGTTGGTATCTTGCGCCATTTCCATAGAGATCTTCGGCTCGTGGAGCCAGAAGATAGATTCTTCATACTTTCTTGGTCGAACTCGATGACGAGTAATTTGACCATGGTGACAACAGGAATCTTATCAGATTGGGCTACAGTCGTGTCATCAGAGATGATCGGGCTTCCCAACGGAGTCGTCAGTCTTCTGTTTGCCATGAAGTTTGAATTTTATTGAAAACTCAAAAAGGGATTACAATAGGAATGGTTTCCTATTTACAGAAGATGAGGAATTGATTCCTCTTTAAATCTAGGGTTCTTTTGTAATTGTGGAGGATGATCCTGCTCTCCGTTAACGATCCGAGCGTGAACTTTTCAGTTGGCAGTTTTTACAAAGCTCCTGAACAAGAACTCTGATTTTTTAGTACAAGTGCTCAAAGTGGAGATAATCTAAGCCCTTTTTAGCCCATAATCTTAGCTATTTATAGAGGCTTAGAGGCTTTTGAGTTAGTGTAATTGTCCACTCATTATTCTCTTTAATTGAGGATTAATTTCCTAATTTTAATCCATTGGATTAACTGAAATGTTAAATCCTCTGGATTTGTAGCTGAAACGCGGATCTCAGCTTTAGGTCCGTATTTTAGCTCTTTACAGTTTGCATGACATGCTCAGAACTGCGTTTGGGTGTCAATGAAGATAATTTTTGTCTCCTGAATGGTGAAAACGCGACCCTCTGAGCTTCGCATTTTAGTTATATCTAGCTCTAAACATAAGCTCAAAACGCGACCCTGCGTTTCAAAATGTTTGAAACGCGGGTTAACTTTTCGTTTAGGTAAAAATAGTAAACACAATTTTAAGAAGGTCGCATTTAGGGTCAAATAGGAGCAACCTTAACTTTTAAAGGTTTTGAAGTCAAAACGCAACCTTGTAGGTCCCGCATTTCATTTTCACTTAGTCTCAAAATATGAACACTTTTCTTTAGCCTTCTTAGCTTAAAAAACGCGAGTCTCTCTCTAGATGATGATAATCTGCGTTTTAGCTTCTTGACAATTTTAAAGCTTTTGAAGGTTGCGTTTTTCTGTATTTGGAGAGATTTCTCGTCTCTTGATAGTATAAGATATAAACACGACCCTGGTCCGCATCTTTCTATATTTGGGGAGAGATTCATCTCTTGAGGTTATTAAAGTAAAACGCGATCCTCAGGGATTCGTATTTTCTTGTATCTGGAGAGATGTTTTATCTCTTGTTGTTATTAAAGCCAAACGCGACCCTCAGAGTTTTGCGTTTTAACTTTATAAGGGTGCTTCTTTCTGATTTATTAAAAAATTTGCTAACAATGTGTTACTACTAGCAGTTGTAACAGGAAAAGAAAGGGATCTGCTAGCCCGTTCGGGAAAAAAAAAATAGTGTTCTGAGTGGAAGGAATAAGGACGGTGTTACTAACATTATGTCTAGCTTTTCGATGTGTGATTTTTTTTTCTCTCTCGTCTTTTCGCTTTATTCGTATAGATAATAATAGAAGAAAGAGGAATTTATAGGATGAATTAATCTGAGAATTGATAAAATTGTTACCTTATCAGTTCAGTGACTTCAGTCATTGTCTACAGAAGTTGTCTGAATGAAGCTTAGGAATGTCCCACTAGCTATACAAACTACTCGTAGGTTGCTTATAACTCTAACACCACAAGAATTATGTAGCCTCTACATGTATTTATCGAAAAATTTCTACTCCCTTTCGAAATAGTTGACATGAAACGTATGAAAATAGTCAGAGGTGTAGCTTTTATTGCGCAGAGATTTTTGGCTTGATGTACCTGCTTGTGAAATTGTAGTATGATTATGCTGCCTGCCTGCTTAAAGTTCTCACCGAACCCTTAGTTGATGTGGCCATATCCATTTTAACACCACTGGGTACAAATTTTGATAGGCGAAAAGATGCTGCATTTGTAGTACTATAAGAATTATTGCATATCTTTTAGTGCTTAACACCCTTTGGGAAAAACTGATGAGCTCATATTTAGTGAAATTTTAGGGGTCCAATAAAATGGTTAAGTTGTTAATAGAAGAAATGTGTACATAAATTATCATTCAGGAAAGGCCTGGTCATCTCTACTGATATACAGGGCAATGTTGAAAATAACGCGTTATGAAACCCGTCATATTATGTAACCTAACGAAACCCCAGCGCTACGTAACAACTAGAAATAACTCAATACACCATAACAGTACGTTTTTATGTTATTTTACGTTATATTACTTAACGATACGTTAAATTACGTTATGTTACGTTATTTACCATTATCTTTTTAGTAATTTCTTGTTGTTGATTATTATTTTGATTATTAGCGAATTGTTGTTATTTTATTACTAGATTAGTTGTTAGCTTGTTTGATTGCTTATTGAATTGCTAACTTGTTATTTTGCGATTATTTCCTTATTCGCTTGTAATTCTTTTTCTATTGCTAAAATATCTTACTTGTTGATTATATTGAATTTTTAACTGAACTGAAATCAATAATTACAAATAAGATAAATTAAATATTACAGAATATAAATTACAACAATGATAATAACTGAATTGAAATAAAAAATTGGAATATTGTTTTCTTATTTAAATGATGATTAGAATTATGGTTGCAGACTTAACATAATTTATGAAAATAAATGTGAATATTATTGTAAAATTTAACATAAAATTAGAATAGATTATGATTATAAAATTGTTATATATATATATTTTAGATATTTTAAATTTATATTTCAATTTATAAAAATTGTTTTATATAGTTTATGTTTATTTTTATTAAATAAATATGAAATTGCATAAGCTATGTTATGTGTTACGTTATATGCGAGATAACCTAACAGAGGTAAAACGTTATGTTACCGTTATCGCTATTTTAAACATTGATACAGGGTTTTACTCCAAGGAAGGACACTTTCTTCCAGATAATTAAAAGTGTTACCTAAATAGTAGATAATGCCAAGTCATCATTTTCTAGTCCGCATAGGGACTGGGATAATCTACACAGCTACAGATTCTAATGCTTAAGTGCTGGCAGGAGATGGCAAATATGATTATGATTGTCAAAATAGTTTATGTTCAGAACATCCTGGATATGGTTTCTCTCACAGGTTCTTATATGTAAATTTGGTTGCTGTTGTTTCATAAGTTTCTTATCATAGCTACCCATGCTTTTTAAAATTTGTTCCCAAAGACATGCTCTTCTTTATTCAAGTAGAAAGCCATTGCTTAGGCAATTCTACAAAGGGGAAAACCCAGGGGAGGTTAGTCTGACATCTGTGAACTGAGAAATAAAGTACCTCCAGGAATGAGTGTGCTCATGGATTCCTAGAGAACAGCTGTGCTAATTGTGAAAGAGCACATGCGAAAGGGATTGCGTCATAATACAGTGTTAAGAGAACCTGAGAGCAATGCATGTCATAATACAGTATTTAAGAGATTATTCCCAGTCTATTGTTTGGTTAGATATGCTGGCTTGATCAGACATGGGATATGCAGATGCATTGAACCCTTTCGCTTGCAGGATTGGTGGGTGGTTGAGAACAACAACTCAACCAGATCCCAAGGCGAAGATAATTGAATCTTGTTTTTGTTTTAGCTAGTTAAGAAAATTGGATCTCTCTTACTGCATTCTTCCATCTCCCCTTCACCGTTCTATTTCTTCCCTTTGTCTATTGGAATCTTTAACAGGGAACTCGCTGAGGGGCATGTACCAAAAAGTTGGTATCCCCTTCAATAACTCTAGTAAAGTTGGTATCCCCTTCAATAACTCATAGTTCACCACATTGTAAGAGATTAAAATTTTGGTGTATTAGAAGTGTTGGGAGATGTAATGATTACTTGTTGTGCGTGAATATAAAAGGGGAAGGGCTTTCCTTGCTGGCATATTATGTGATTGAATTGAGTTTTTTCTTTGTTTTTTTTGTTTGAATGTGTGCTAGATGATGTTGATATCAATTGAAGCCATCTCTTAAATCTTTGCATGAATACTTGTTTTGCATGAATTCTTGTTCTGTTGGGTTCTTGGGAGATGTAATGATTACTTGTTTTGCATGAATAGAACGGGGGAAGGATTTTCCTTGCTGCATTAGGCATATTATGAGATTGAATGAGCTTTTGTTTTTTTGTTTTTTTTTCTAGTGCATGTGCTAGAGGATGTTGACATCAATTTTGAAGTTATCTCCTAAATCTTTGCCTCCAACAAGGAACTCTTTTCTTCTTACAAGAGAAGCTTTCTCTTGATGTGATCTCTCTGTGTATTTGAATTGGAGAAATTTTAGGCTTCGTGGTCTGGTTTCCGTACCCAAAAAGGTGAAGAATGAGAACCTTTCAGCATCAAATTGGGATTCTCGTAGACAATAAACTTGCTCTTATGTATGAGAAGAGTCGGAAGACAGAAAATTACATTTATAGATCAAGGTAGATATATAAGATTTGACGAAATAAAAGTTGGTTTTTAAATTGTTTGTAATGAGAATGTGCTGCTGCACTGGATTTTGAAAATTCCAGCAAGTTTAAGGTGATACAGAAACCAAAAGAAAATTTAGACAATTTGAATTTTAAAGTAGTTAAAATTCTGTTGAAAAACTAGGAGGGTCATTAGAGTCCCTGTTGATGCTTGCTGAGTCAATTTCAAATTAAGGAAGTATTTCCTTACTCATAATTTGAATGATCAGGAATTTATTCATTAATGTGAAGGAAGTAAATAACAGTAATTATTTATAGGAACATGAGAACATATAAATTTTGCTGGGGTCTTATTTCTTAAATATCAAAATGTTATGGGATCTAAGTATAGAAGATTGACTGAAGAGAGGTTAAAGATAGATTTAGTAGATAAATTTTGTTGGATTTATTCATCTGAATTTTTGGTTTCTGTATGATGGATGTTTTGCAGTTGGCCTGAAGTATGTATTGGGATACCAGGTAATCTATTGTCCCCTTTACTGTGTATTGGTGGTTGGTTCGTATATAGAATGCTGATACTCATATTCTACATAGTGATGATAACTCGATTGAAAGGCAATCGTAAAGGTTTTTGAAGTGTTCTATGTTGTATATGTATGTAATGTTGGGTTCTAGTTCACAAATCTGATATCCACTTTTTAACTAGGTAAGGTATGTGAGGAAAAACCTCTGTACTACTGTTCTTATCTGTAGCATTTGTAAATTGAAACACACGCCAGGCTACCATATGTGTAGCCTTTGTACCATTGTTCTTATCTTGCTCTCAGCTGGTGATTAAGAGAAAAAACCACAGCACAATGTTTCTAAAGAATAAATTGATCTTGGGATGGGAGATGATCTTGACACATGGGACATTGTCTACAACAATGTGTTGAGGATCCTTAACCTAATAAATAAGGTGTGTGCTGGCAAAATGGTATCATTTTTGGGTGTCTATTGCAAACATGCTTTCACCTAGGGTGCAGCCTGCTTCTTGTGCACAGGAAACTCCATCCAAGTCGAGAATATACTTTTAGAAATTGTAAGGAACTTGTATAGATCCTTTTTTATTTTTAAATTTACTTTTATTTTTATGTTGCTTGGCTGTAACTAACCTAAATGATCCTTCGGTTATCAACAGCTCATCAATATTTAAAGTTGGGTAGATAATTGTGAAGAGTTCTGGTACATATATTGGTTGATCTTAATATTCTGATGTATTATATGTCTTCCATAAGATCTTTAAGTTTCCAAAGTTTATCTTGTTAAAATATTTAAAGGCTACATTGTTGCTGCAACTGGAGTTGAATGCATCAATATTTTGTATTCAGAAAATTTGTTCAATGTGATGACTTGTTGGGGAGTGACACTTTCTGCAAGATTAACTTAGACAGCCCTTAAATCTAGGATTGTATGAAATTTGGTGCTTGATAGGCTGATTGAATTTAGTTATGCTAATGAGCCAGTGTTTATGCTGTTCTTATTGTTGTATACTGCTCCCTTCTTTGTGGACTGATTAAGCATATCAGGCAATTCTCTGCACCTAACATATATGATGTTCTGAAACTCACCAGGTCCATTGAACTTGCATGCCTGACTGTTGCATCCAAATTGATTATACTCTGTTGCACGTCTTTTCTTCCAGATTTTCAGAGTTACAATAGGTGCATTATTTGTCAGTCATTTATTAGATCAAATAACTCCCTCTTCAGCCATTTGGACTTTTTTTTTCTCTTTATTATCTGGTTCTGCTGAAATCTGCCTGTTTTTTTATTATCTAGTTTTTTATGGTGCGTGTAAATGGGTTGCAGCAGAGCTGCAGAGCCAAGAACATCTCAGGGCTGATTGCGTCGTTGACATCTCAGTCGTTGACATCTCAATCTCCAATCTGCGCAGAGTAAGTACACTCCATGAACAGTCTTGGCACATGATTTCTATAACAGCTGTTGACGGTGTTGCAAGAACATCATACAATACACATGGGAAAGATTTGCTTATCCTAAACTTATTATCTTAGGAGATTTGGTCTCTATTAGCTTATCTGTTGACTTGAGCACATGCCTGCATGGGGGCGGTGGATTGCACCAGATCAACAAAATCCCTGATTTATCGGCATCTCTCTCTTATTGCTACCTCTGTCATCTTTCTGGACTGTAGAGTCTAGGCCTTCAGTTCATTTTTTTTATTGTATGTTAGGAATCTGGAACACGAAACATTTGAGGTCGGTAGCATAATCCGCACTAGTTTATCTGATGATTGATACATGTGACTGTGCACAGCCTGAAAAAGTCAATATATTAAGGATGCATAAAATAGAGCCTTTATTTTTCGATCTTTTTTAAAGCATTAATCATACTCTTATGTATTGATGCAATGTTGGTGTTAAGAGACTGGCTTCTTCTAATTTGCAAGTTGACTTTGATTATTCACTGGTAATTGTGGGATAATACAACCAAAATCTGGTTAGCATATATATTCCTCTCTTAGCAGCCAGCATATTCCAAGACCATCACAGGTCATCTTACAACTCTATAAGAAAATGCTTCTGCATCTTTCATGGCGGAATCACTGCTTACGTATTTAGGAGATGTTATCGTATTTAGGAGTTTGATGATGCAGTTGATATTATAAGAGTCCTGAATAGTGGCATTTTAGTTATTTTCTAAGCTGTAAGGTTGAACATACAGCTAAAATATAGCAATCGTTGGCATCAAGATATCACCTGCATCTCAGGATCCTTTCATACGATGAAACTACAAGCCAAAACTGCAGCAGGAACCACTTGCCATTGATTTGCAAACAAAACGTCCAAATCATGCTAGCATGGATCTTCGTTTTGCTTTTGGGGTGTGTTCTAGATTGGCTAGATGCATATATCATGAATCCCTTTATTTGAGAGAGATCGTTGTGTAGCCATATGTTTGAAATTTATTAATTGGAGGAAGAAACCCCACCATAGCGGCAAAGTAGACACTTAACAAGTCTTCACCGATACTACTTTCTCTAGCTTTATGTATGTCTTGAGTCACTCTAGCTTACAAACTGGAAGTTTAGTATGGTTGGTTCCATGCATCGTGTTCAACAAGTGTATGTAGCAACTAGTGCCTTCTGCAAATTATTTGAACCCCTCCCTCCCAATTAAACGCTGATAGTGATCCTTAAACCCAATTCCAAGCGGTGACATGATAATTCATGATTTCTTTTTCTTTTTTTTAAAATATTTTTATCAGGAGCATTCCAAGCGAAAACAAAAGATTCTTGTTTTCGGAATGGTGAAGTCATACTTGAGATTTTATTATAAAAAATGTCTAATTATTTTTTATTCTAAAAACAACAAATTTCTGCCTATGTCAGCAGCCCGAACTTGATCATTTTAGAATTTACTTTTAACATTTTTACTGGAACTTCGGTTGCTAACCGAGTTCAATATTTTTTACTTCTGAATTTGGGATTGTCAAGCATAGTTCAAGTAGACAAACTCTTTTGAATATTACTTTTCTTAGAAAGTACATATCAAGGTGAGACTTTCACCATCAGAAAGAGAAACTCCGATCTCTTTAAAATAAGTCAAAGTTTATGTAAAATGCACATTAGATGATAAAAGTAAATTCTAAACAAACTGCAATATTTTTGCTTGCGGTGTAGGTGCTTGCGCTGTATTCGGCTGTCCAATAAAAAATTTGCTGGATCCTACTCATTTTTCTTGCTTAAAATTCTTGCAAAACTACATCAAAAACCTTAACTAACAGTTGACCTATCAGCATTCAAGACAAAACTACGTTAAAATGTGAAAAAAGGAGATAGTATATACCTTTATAAGTTATGGAGTTAAATTATAAACTCAAATTTATACATTTCAACTCAATACTTCTTCTTTTCAAAGATTTTTAGATCAAAAATAGGAGCCGTGAAAGATCAAATAATTATTTCCTACTTTCTTATGTAAATCTTTCTGAAATTAAAGAAGAGGAAAATGGAAGAAATTTTTTCACAAGTACAGAAAATGAATAAGCCAGAGAGTTAATGACGTTTGACAGAATTTTCCTCCTTTCTCATTGCTTTAAGATCCAAACAAGAATCGAAAGAGATCAAACGTCTCAAATGAATAGCATTGGGAGAAATCAAGTGTTCTCTCCATTGATGTTTTGATCTAAAACCTTTAAAAATGATAAAAAATCTTTGATGAAGTTTTGCCACTTTTTTTGCTACATATGTGAATAGGGTCTTATGACATTTAGATAGGGCTCAGTTTCTAGTCAACTGCAGTGCAAATACATGTACTGGAAGTGAAATATCCTTTCCCATTTAGAATTTATCTTTATCATCCTGTATGTGTTCCCCATAAATTTATACTTTTTGAAAGCATCGAAGGTCTCTTTTTCTAAAAGTGAAAGTCCCACCTTGATACGTATTTTCTAGAAAAGGTTATATACGAAATAATGTACTTGCCTGAACCATGACAGCATTGGGTGAAATTAAAAAAATTTGAATCCACCATGACAACTCCGGGTTCAAAATAAAAAATATTTGAACTTAAGGTTGGCAACTCCGAATTTTAGAAAAAAAAAATGTTAAAATAATTATAAAGCAACTAAGTTCTAAGGTGTCTATTAATGTAGATAGAACTTAATTATTATTTTAAAGGATTAATTACACTTAGATTTCCTTTCCTGTATTATGCGACTCCTAAAGTTTTAAATTCTCACTTATACTTTCTGGATCGCGAAAAAATTATTTTCATTTGAGATTCCTTATCAGTTTTTTTCTACAGTACAGGAAGTTTAAGTGAGAGTTTATAACTTTAAGATGTGATAATTAACCTTATTTTTAATAATAAAATAGTATGTCTTTTTTCTAGAGTACAAGTTTATCCATTATACAAACAAAATAAATATAGTCCGTAAAGTTCCTCTTCCACAAGTCAAACTCTCCTAATTTTTTTTCTGGATAAAGATAAATTCGCACCTAATTAAGACTGCATAAGTTCACATCTCTCTCTTTCATGATCCTAATCTAATTTCTCTCATCTCTTTTTAGCTCATCTCCCTTAAGTATCAGCAATTAGTAACACAAAAGAAGAGAAGGAACAAATTGTTGTGGTTCGGAGATAAATTTAACATGAATTTTAAATGTGATTACGCAACAAAGGCTTGATCATTTTAGAGGCTACAGGTTTGGAGATTGAATAGTCAAAGAGAAAGATAAACTAAGAAGATAAATGAAAAATTAAGGTGGAGGACAGGTTTTAATATAGGTGCTGATATAAAGGGTGAGATTATTAGTGTTTTTTTTTATTATGTACAAATCACATGTTTTTTTTTTTTTTTTCCTCGTGACACAAGTTATAAAATTAATTGAAGAAAAGAGTAGAATTAATCCAAAACACGATGGAGAAAATTTAAGTTATATCAAGCAAAGAGGAAAATATTTTTGAAACTTTTATAAAAATGATTACTTAATTATATATGGTTCTACAATAAATAATTCTAAATTATTATTTTATATATAACTATTCTAAAGTGTTTTACGATTTAAAATAAAACAATTCTTAGTAAAAAAGCTATTATATTCACCAGTCACGTAAACTATACAGTCACGTAAACTATACATGTCGTGGCTAAAATGCTATAAAAAGTCTATGCACAGTGAAAGCTTATTTCTTTTATTTATTAATATCGATAGGCAAATGTTAATTTTAATTTAAATATTCAGAATAATTTATTTTTAAATCGTACGGTAATCCAACCATAAAAGCGAAAAAGAGAAGCAAAAAACGTTCCGTCACATTCTGTTACGTTCCCCCTGTTATTATTTCCCTCACTCTGCTATCCCCTCTGCCAGCGTGGCCCACATGTCAGCGACTCGTGCAATCGAACCTCCCATTCTTTCTCCGTGTGCCCTCGCAGCGCGCACAGTTGAGTTCCATTCGGACCATCCCCTCTCTTCGGGGAATTTCTAGGTGGGTATAGGATTTTTCCTAGTGAGCACACTCTCTCTTTTCAAAAAAGAGGTTTTTACTAATGAGTCCACCAATATTTCTCAAATACCCTCGTTCCTCCTCTCCTTCATCTCCTCCTTTCTCCCACAACTTCTCGTCAGACAACATCGTCTCCGAGCACGGCGAGAAGGCCCCCAACGTCGTGTACCGTGGCCTTCTCTTTGACCGCATCGTCACCGTCAAGCGCTTCAACAAGTCGGCCTGGCCCGACCCTCACCAGTTCCTTATCAGTATAGATTTTAAAACACATTCCAAACTAAAAATTTAGTTTCCGATTGATGATTCGAATGGAAATTGACTGCAGGAGGAGGCGAGATCAGTGGGGCAGCTGCGGAGCGAGAGGCTCACGAATCTAATTGGTTGCTGCTGCGAGAGGGACGAGAGGCTTCTTGTTGCCGAGTTCATGCCCCATGAAACCCTAGCCAAGTATCTTTTTGCCTAGTTCGTTGCCGAGTTCATGCGTACAAAACCCTAGCTAATTGGTCTGTGTCATTGATCCGGGCTGCACAGCCCACACAAGAGCCCGTGTCCGGGACTGTTAGCCGGACAGTGGACACTAAATGTAACCAATAATTAATCCATTGGATTTTTCTAATCCACTGGAAAATATAATCTAGGATTAATAATCCTTAGAATTGAGTTTATCCTCAACCTAAAGACTATTAGGCATATTGGTTGAAAGTAATAAACTCGTTTCAAAACACAGGGTAAAAATTCAACATAACAAGGTGATAAAAGAGAAGAAATGAAAATTGTGCATTCAAGGAATCAAACTCTGGTCAATTCCACTGGAGGGAAATATGATACTACTACACCAGATGCACATGTTATAATGTGGAAATTTAATTTGTTTTACTTAGTCATATGTTTACAAGTACCATTTATCTCTCACCCCTCATCCGGGCTAACCAGCCCGGACCTATGCTCCCTCTCCGGGGCTGCTAGCCCGGATGGGGAGACTTCATCCGGGCTGGCTAGTCTGGATCAGGGTTTCAGATTTCTGACCAAGACGAAAGAAGGGTATTTTTGACAAAAAAAATAATGGCAAAGTGGTAAATAAAATGATCTTTTAAGTGGGTTCAGGAGGAAATATGCTGTGCCCATCTAGAAACTCCCTCTCTTCGCCTCCCTCAAATATTTCCCGCTTCCAGCGGCAGCGGCGGCCACCTCCAACTGCAAAGAACATAATCTAATCAATATTATAAGAACACCTTACAAAAAAACTAGGAGCTCCTTCGAATCACATATCCGTCACTTCTCAATTTCTCGATTTCTTTAATCTCTGATCTCTTCTCCTTCTTCCTCCTCATCTATAAAAGCCCGGTCGCCATGGTCACTCCCCTTCGTCCTCCCCAAAACCCTAACCCTAGATTCCCCCGCCGCAATGTCCCTCGCAGTGTCCGCCGACGATCTCGTCGGGTCCACCAGCAGCCGCCGGAGCTGGTTCGCCGGCAGCTTCCGTGACCCCTCCGACGTCTTCCGGCGGCCTTCCGTCGACCGCGCCGACGAGGAGGAGAATCTCAAGTGGGCGGCGCTCGAGAAGCTCCCCACTTACGATCGGATGCGGACGGGGATTCTGAGGAAGGAGGCCGAGAACGGAAAGATTCTGAGCAGAGAAGTCCAGCTTCATAATCTCGGGATCAGCGAGAGGAAGCTTCTTGTTGAGCACATTCTTAGGGTTGTTGAAGAGGACAACGAGCGGTTCCTTCACCGGCTCAAGAGTCGAATTGATCAGTTTAGCATTTGATATCTTGAGTTAGAATGTTAGAAATAGTGTTCTATGTTTCCATTTGGATTGATTTGGTTGCTTGTGTTTGGGATTAGGGTTGGGCTTGAGCTTCCGAAGATAGAAGTGAGGTTCGAGGATTTGTCGGTCGAGGCTGATGCCTATGCTGGCAGTAGAGCCCTGCCTACGTTGCTCAATGCTACGTTGAACACCATTGAGGTAATTTTGCCTGAATTTCACTTGGATTTTTTTTTTTTTGATGGGTATTGAAATTTAAGGTTAATTGCTGGTTTAACATGTTATATATCTTTGTATATAGGGAGCCTTTGGTTTAATTGGACTTTCTCCATCCAAGAAAAAGGTCAATAAGATACTTAAAGGGGTTAGTGGAATCCTGAAGCCATCAAGGTATGCTTACAAATACTCTGCCATTAGACACTATGTCGTATAATTTCCATTCTTTTTAGAAGAAAAGATAAATTTTTGAAGATAAGTACTGGAATGAGGATAGACTTGAAGACACTCGTTGCAGAACACTTAAATGCTCTTTAAGGATAATTGTCACGTTGTTTGCTTGATAGAATTGTGTATTGGCTGAGCCCCTATGTGGAGAAACTTGAAATGCTCATAGAGTTTCATCATTAAGATGAGGTACGAGGCAATGTTGAAAATAACACGTTACGAAACCCGTTATATTGCGTTACGTAATCTAACGGAACCCCAACGCTACATAACAACTGGAAATAACTTAGTGCACCATAACAGTACGTTTTTTTATGTTATTTTACGTTATATTACATAACGTTACGTTAAATTACGTTATGTTTTGTTATTTACAATTATTTTTTTAGTAATTTCTATATTGTTGTTAATTATTATTTTGATTATTACCGAGTTGCTGTAATTTTCTTGCTTGATTAGTTGTTGGCTTGTCTGATTACTTGTGAAATTGTTAACTTATTAATTTGCGATTGTTTTCTTATTTGCTTATTGTAATTCATCTCCGATTGCTAAAATATTTTATTGTTGATTCTATTGAATTTTTAACCAAACTGAAATTAATAATTACAAATAAAATAAAATGAACATTATAAGAAATAAATTACAACAATGATAATAACTGGAATTAAAATAAAAAATTAGAATCTTGTTTTCTTGTTTCAATGATGATTAGAATTACGGTTGCAGATTTAATATAATTTATGAAGATAAATGTAAAAATTATTGTATTATGTATTACAAAATTGTTTTATATTCTTTTCTTAGATATTTTTAAATTTATTTTTCAATTTATAAAAATTATTTTATATAGTTTTATATTTATTTTTATGAAATAAATAGAAAATTGCATAACCTACGTTATGTGTTACGCTATATGCGACATAACCTAACAGAGGCAAAACGTTACGTTACCGTTATCGCTATTTTAAACATTGGTATGAGGTGTTTGACAACATTAAACTATGGTTTGATGTCCTGTTACTCCTTGGTCCTTGCTACTCTTTGACAAACTTAAAGCATTAACATTTAGGTTATGGAGCAGAAGCATGAATAATCTCTCTAGAGCTCACATGTAGCATGGTGGATGTTACGCCCCGCCCTGATATATGGTAAACGAACACGTACAAGCACCGACAACATATTTGATTTGATATGTTAAAGCCTTTCGATAGGATAACAAAAATTAAAATACTTTATAATTAGGTACGGATTCATTCCCTAAAAAGGCTAGTTATGATTATTTTATTGCTTCATGGAAATCATTATAAACTACTCTAGCTATTGTTTGTGGGGTTATTGAGCTAAGTTAGGTTATTACATCGGGCTATGTGTAATAAACAATAACCAGTAGATGACCCTAGGGACTCAGAAGACGATTGATAATTATTAGAAAAAGTGATAAACAATTCTTATCATGTTTGAAGTCTTAACTACTTCTTGATGAATTTGGGGAAACATATATTGGTGTAACATAGTGCTCACATGTCTGCCTGACATATCCTGGCCAGTTGGCTATCGGCTCAGGTATCCATAGCCGTCAATTGCCATGGGCAGCAATGCATTGCTTCTCTTCCTATTGTCCATAATTCTAGTAAAATACTCTTGCTGTCAACATATTTAAAGAATGATGGTTTTATATCTGGATTACTAACAAAGTTATGAAGTGTATTTCAAATATCTAAAATTGGTGCTACACCACTATTTGTTTTTTTAATCCCAAAAAACTTAAGTTGTTTGATAGTTTGCGTCCTTCTTCCTCTTCCCGTCGCCAGAAGGTGATTGCTGGGGTTGGGGGTGGCCAGGGTTGGATATGTCCTATTTAATAACAAATACCCGTTTTAGCTCAGAATATACAAATTTAAATGATGGGCAGTATCTTATTTAAATTCGATTTACATGTTTGAAGACGACTCATGTTTGACATTCTGTGTTTAAAATTTTTCCAGAATGACACTGCTACTTGGACCTCCAGCATCAGGAAAAACAACACTACTGCTGTCTCTTGCTGGGAAGCTTGATAAAGAACTAAGGGTCTGTGTCAGATATATGTTATTCATCCTGTATGCACAGAGCTATCTAGATCTTCCTGTGCAAGTCTTGTATCTTTGACTTATTGCATTTGTATCAGGTATCTGGTAGAGTTACCTATTGTGGTCTTGAAATATCAGAATTTTTCCCCCAGAGAACTTGTGCATATATCAGCCAGCATGATCTTCACAATCCTGAGATGACAGTTAGAGAGACTCTCGATTTTTCAGGCCGGTGCTTGGGTGTAGGAACAAGATATGAAATGTTGTCGGAATTGACAAGACGAGAAAAAAATGCAGGTATCAAACCTGATTCTGAGATCGATGCTTTCATGAAAGCTACTGCATTGGAAGGGCAGAAAACCAGTCTTGCAACAGATTATATTCTCAAGGTTTGCTCTTTAAATTAGTGTTCAAATTACTTGCATCTCAGACATCAGTCAATGAGAAATTTTGTTTTTTCCTAATTTGCCGATATATGGGAAACCAGGTACTTGGTTTGGACATTTGTGCAGATATTATCATTGGCGATGAAATGAGACGAGGTATTTCTGGGGGTCAAAAGAAGCGTGTAACTACAGGTAATCCTGACTATTCTATAGGAGAACTTTATGACTACTTTGTAGGTGAACATTATGGTGTAATACTTAAACTTTCAATAGGTAACTTCTCATTAAATATAGGGAATATATTTTCAAGTTCCTAAAACATTCTGTCTGTTCTATCAAAGAGCTAGATATCTAATAACTATGTAACACAAGCACTTCTATCTTGAAGCCAAGTCCGTGTCTGGTGCACATACCTAGGCATTTCTTCATCAATGTAGTTGGGAAGAATGCTTTCTGCTACGACCTGTGAATTCTTTCTCTAATCATCATTTTTTAAAGTTCTCCTTGAAACTTAATATTTCGAGTTTCTGATAATGCTTCGTATATTGTTGATGTTTACTGTTGAAATTTATTAAACTTGTGAACTTGAAACCCTCAGGTGAAATGTTGGCTGGACCTGCGAGGGCATTGTTCATGGATGAGATATCAACCGGACTTGATTCTTCCACTACTTTTCAGATTGTTAAATTCCTTAGACAGATGGTTCATGTAATGGATGGAACAGTATTTATCTCTCTCCTTCAGCCAGCACCTGAGACCTTTGAGCTTTTTGATGATGTTATTCTGTTGTCTGAAGGACAAATTGTTTATTATGGGCCTAGGGAAAATATACTCGAGTTTTTTGAGTTAGTGGGTTTTAGATGCCCTGAAAGAAAAGGAATTGCAGACTTTCTTCAAGAGGTGACTTCAAAGAAGGATCAAGAACAGTACTGGTTTAGAGAAAGTGAACCTTACCATTATGTATCGGCTTCTGACTTTGCACGATTATTTAATGCATTTCATGTTGGCAGACAGCTATCAGAAGATCTTAGAACTCCTTATGATAAATCCAATATGCATCCTGCTGCATTGGCAACAGAGAAATATGGAATATCTCTCTGGGAGCTCTTCAAGGCGTGCATGTCAAGGGAGTGGTTGCTGATGAAACGCAATTCTTTTGTCTATATTTTCAAGATTACCCAGATAACAATTATGTCATTGATATGCATGACTATGTTTCTGAGAACTCAAATGCACCATAATGTGATTGCTGATGGTAACAAGTTTTTGGGCGCATTGTTCTATGGCTTGGTTAATGTGATGTTCAATGGGATGGCTGAGATGGCAATGACCGTATACAGACTTCCTGTGTTCTATAGGCAAAGAGATTTTTTATTTTTTCCTTCATGGGCTTTTGGATTATCATATTGCATTCTCAAGATTCCTCTCTCGATAGTGGAATCAGGAATATGGGTTATTCTTACATATTACACAATTGGTTTTGCTCCCGCTGCTAGCAGGTAAGTCCTATTAGTTGCTATTGTCACCTTTCTATCTATATTTATCTATAAATTGCTTCTCTATGTCTCTGATTATTCTTTCGTGTTCCTAGTTGTTATTTCTGCATGAAGTGACAAATTGGTATGCTGACATGTCCCTTGTTTTCTCAGGTTTTTTATGCAGTTTCTGGCTTTCTTCTGTACACATCAGATGGCTCTTGCTTTATTCCGCTTCATGGCTGCAGCTGGGAGAACAATGGTTATATCTACTTTATTTGGAAACTTTGCTACACTCGTTATTTTTGTGCTTGGGGGTTTTGTCATCTCTAAAGGTTATCATCTGTACAGAGCACATCTCTTTATTCATTCACACACTTAGTGATCATAAGGGGTGAAAACGAACAGGAGACCAGTAGCTACCGCATGAGAAACTTACATCCATATTTATTTCATAGTGGTCATGTAGTATGAATACTCCGATATTTTGCTACCTGCATATCAATAACCAGATGCATATATTACAGTCCCTTGCTCAGATCTGTGTATTTATATAATTAACTTCTGCTTATCTTATATGAACAAGTATGGCCAGATTTCACGGTATTCATTCTCAATATTATTTCCATTATGAGACTGAGAATGGTCTAAATTATCTAGTAGTCATCACCTATGTTTTGATGTTGAACCAGTTAGAGGATTATATGTTTCTCATTAGGTTATTTATGTTACTTAGAATTTTACTAATCATAACCCATGTTATCGCTTCCTTTTGTGATTCGAGCAGATAGTATACAACCATGGTGGACATGGGGATTCTGGACGTCTCCTATGATGTATGGACAGAATGCCATAGTGATCAATGAATTCCTGGACCCAAGATGGAGCACTGTAAGTCATTCTAATATTGTCTTCTTTGGGATGCGGAACATGAACACATTCTGAGGTTAGGGCCATGTATAATCTTTTTCTGTCCAAGTTGATAAAATCTTTGTTTTACCACTTGTACACAGCCAAACAATGATACTAGTATTGATGCACCTACGGTGGGAAAAGCAATTCTCAAATCCAGAGGCTTGTTTGTGGATGGCTATTGGTATTGGATTTCTGTTGGAGCTCTTATTGGCTTTTCTCTACTGTTTAATACGTGCTTTATTCTAGCACTAACTTTTTTAAATTGTAAGTTTTTAATTGTTTTTTACCATCTCACTTTGAAATATTTAAGACTATTGTGCTAATTATGTTTCTCTGTTCTAGCTATTGGAAGTTCTCAAGCTGTCCTGCTAAATGAAGATGTAGAAGAAAAGAATAAAAGTAACTCAGCATCAAGCACTGAACATATGTCCAAACCATCAAATAAGAGTATTTCACCTACTATATCCAGCAATCCAGGTTTTCAAATTAGTATCTTTGACTCTTTTAGGTTCAGCGTTTTTTGATTGTTTCTCTATAATTCTGAGCATCATAACGTAACTTAATGTTTACTATTGATTATTAGCGAACTGCTTTACTGCAAGTTGTTCAAAGCAGATTTAGTATAGAAGCAGTATTGTAATCTGTAAATATAAACAGTTTGTCTTGTATGCTTCCTTCCCTTGGTCCTTTTGATCAGTGATTTGAGTTGGTCTCTTATTGGGTTGTTTCATGGTGTGGTTCTTCAATTAAGTGCTTTGCATCACCAGTGCCTGTACTGGTATAAGATCTTAGAGTCCCTTTTTTTAGTTCCTGAGTGTCTTGATTACGTACTAATTTTGCATAGTATTTTTCCCCCCTCAGATATTGATGTGGCAACTAGCATAGAGAGAAGCGAGGTTGAAGTTGTTAATAATACAAGTCATCCATCAAGAAGAGGAATGGTCTTACCTTTCCAGCCTCTTTCTCTTGCATTTGCTCATGTCAACTACTATGTAGATATGCCTTCTGTAAGTCATTTTATCTTGAACATTCATGATTTCATTTATCTTTATTCTTGGACTGTATGAGACTGTTCAAGCAAATAATAGATTCTCTTTCCTTGTACCTTTGGAACCATTACAAATTTGAAGTACACAAGTGATGTTCATTTAACCCTGCTCTTAGAAATTCCCTATTATTTTCTCGTCCTTGATCAAATAATTTTACCGTAACATTTAATGAACAGGCTTGATTTGCTAGCATTTTATACCAGAACCTGCTGGACAAAGCATAAATTCTAAGGAGTTAAATATTGGTTAAGGTTCAAAGCTGTATGCAATATTGTAGGCTTCCCTATTAATCGATAAGACCATAATTTTTTGAGCATAGATGGTGGGACAATTAGTAGACCATAGTATTTGGTTTTTCCTTGCATCTTGAGACTAGCCATTTGTTTTCTTTCAATATTTTATTTATTAAAGTGAAAATGCGTGATTTAACCTTAATTTGTCACGTGGAGTAAATTTCATCAATTTCATATTATAGTATACATTATACCTGGTGGGTGCTGCCACGTTTGTGAATCGCATTTTATTCGTCGATTTTGTGTGTGATAGAGGTTAATGCAGCTTCTTGTAACAAATATACCATCTTCCTGATTCATTTGAATGCTCTTTCTTAGAATAGGAGAACTTGTGGGCAGTGTTCTAAAAAACGCCCTATGCGGGCGCATATGCGTTTTCGCCCCCAGAACGCACAGAATAGTGAGAAAACGCCCAATTATGCGGACAAACGATTATGCGGACGCATAATCAATTATGCGGATTATGCGCCCGCATAATCCGCATACGATTATGCGTTGTGATGGGTTAATGGGTTTCGAATTTTAAAATTCGCCCGAAATCCGACCCGTACCCGCAACCCACAGAATAAAACTTCCCCTCTTCAGCTTTCGATCCCAAATCGATCCCAATCTGAGTCCCCAAACCCGCGAAAAAACCCTAACCTCCGTTCCTTTCCCCTCTCCGATCACCGACGATCGTCACTCCAAACCATTGTCGAGTCTCTGATCTCCCAATTTCCGTGTTGTCGAGTCTCCAAACCAGCCCGCGAAAAAACCCTAACTCTCCTTTCGCCCTTTCCCCTCTCCGATCACCGGCAAGATCTCCTCCGGCGATCGTCACTCCAAACCAGCTATCGAGTCTCTGTTCTCCCGATTCCCGAGCTGTCGAGTCTCCAAACCAGCGAACGAAGAACCCCTAGCTCTCAGTTCGGCCTTTCCCCTCTCCGATCTCACCGGCGACATCTCCTCCGGCAGCTTCAGTCCTCAAGGCGAGCTCTCCGGCGATGCTGAGCAGGTAAAATAATTTTTACAGTTAGGATTTTGGAATTTTTTTAGGGTAATTTTTTACAGAGTAAAATAATTTTTGGAATTTTTACAGTTGGGATTTGCTGGATTAATTTGCTGAATTAATTTTCTAGGGTTAATTTGCTGGATTTGGCTGGATTAATTTGCTAGATTAATTTGCTAGGGTTAATTTGGTGGATTTGGCTGGATTAATTTGCTGGATTAATTTGGTGGATTTGCTGGATCAATTTTTTTAGAGTTTTATAGCATTAATATATCCATTTTTTTATAATTATTATATTAATATTTATTAAAATATTAATATTCCGTATAATTCCGCGTAATCCGCATAATCGGCGCGTAATCCGATTATGCGTTATGCAGTCCTGGACCGCACGCATACTGAAAACGCATTTTTGAACATTGCTTGTGGGTTTTCTTATTGGTTGTGATAGCTTAAATGGCATAATCAATAAGGCAAATTTCCTTATTTCTTTGTTTCATGGCAAGCCCCTCTCAACTTAAAATTCTTTGCCTGGATATTGGCACCAAATTAGAGGGTCAATTTCAACATCCAGCTCCAGATTTGAGCTCCATACCCGACCCTATTTGATGATAAATGGCAATTTTTTCAATCTCTGTTGTTCGATTCTTATATAAATGGTTTATTAGAAAGAAACATTGATGGCCACAACTATTGCTTGTTATGTCTAAGTTCTCTCAGTTGTAAATTATTACTATAGATGTCATTGCCTTCTTGGTAATTTTATAGGTACATTAACATGAATATACTATGAGCAATCTTAAATCTAGTTTTGTATTTTTTTCAGTTAATTTTTGTTAGGGAAGAGGGATTTCGGAGAGAGAATACAGTAGATCATTGGTCCCTCCTTCATCCACCAAGGACCACGATACACAAGATTATTAACAAAAAATATATAAAGAAGGAGAAACGTTGAGATGTAGTGGCTTCACCAATTTGGCTGTCCCCAGGGAGAATACTGAGAGACATATTCACTAATCATAGAGTACAAGAAATCACAACCCCCGTCATGAATTTCAAACCAAGATCTCATGAATATTAATGACCCCTCACTGATACGAGATTTGCATTGTGAACCACTCCATCCTGTGGTGAAGAAGCCCTGCCTTGGTAGTCGTCTTCGCCTATCTGTTGCGTCGCAACTCCTTCCCTTGATCGTGAAAGTGTGAACCATAATCTCTCTTATTTGATTGTTTGATCCTTCTCTTTTTGCTTTCCTCCTTCATTGGGAGTAACTTGATCTGTATCTCGTATCTTCTCCAAGTTACAACGTTTCCATTAACGATATTTATAGCCTTCAACTTGTATTCTCAATTTTCCTAACCCATTAAAAATAAGTTTACCGAACCGACTAGGACTCCTCATGTCTCATACATTAGAAATACAATTTCTAATCCCTTGAGAAATCCCAATCAAACTCCAGTTAAGGTTTCTTTTTCATTGGCACTTACTTTCTATCTTTAGTAGGATTCTCAATCATACTTGAAATCTAGTCAATTTTTCAATAATATCCACTTTGACTTAAATACAAGTCCTCGAACACATAAGAGATGTTTGCACTATCAAGCATTGACTGATAGTTGTTATAACATAAGCATCGAAGCATTATGTCCCCTTCTCCTCGTGGCCTATCACGAACAAACCATTGCTAACGTGGATATAGATATGCCCCACCATTGGTGTTGAACCATGCGACAGTGCCTTCACCTCGAGCGAAGTTTTTGTTGGCTCCAATTTGAATGTGGAGTTATACATTATGCCAAATGTCTAAGCCTTGTGATTCACCTTGCCTTCTAAATCCTCGAAACCTCTATGAAGACACTATTAGCAATCACACCCCCTTAAGCCCAAATCTAGAACTTTTTGTGGAGTAAACTGATGATTGCTTTAGCTACGTGCAAATCCCTGCCGTGACGCAACACTAGTTCTTCCAAGCCATGAAGCCACATCCACTTGTAGTAATCATGCCACTTCCATGCTTGTCCTGTATGTATCTTGCAACATTTGTTTATGGTAACCCTTTGCACCTTTGCTGCTATTGCTACCACTACTTTATGACGCCTTTCTAGTCTATAAGCGTTCTACTGGAGGCTAATGCTTCCATATAGCCGCCATGGTCTAGCAGGCATCCCCAAAAATACATGGCCAGGGTCTTCCTTTTGTCAATCTCTAGATTAATTCATGTTTGTGTAATAATCCAATTTCTATCATAACTTATATTTCTGATGTCAAATTTATCCAAGAGTGAATTTGTTATGTTCGTCTCATTTTTCTATATTTTTGGTGATTTTCATGAAATTTTTTAGATAGTCTTTTAAAATCATATTATTTTAATCACCGGTGGGTCCTACATATATTTTGACTAGTCTCTCTTCTTTTGACTTGTAAAAATGAAGTTTGAATTTATTTGGGTTAGTTTAATTTGAATTTATGACCATAAATAACTCTAAAAACATATTATTACTAGTCATTTGTCCTATACCTATTTTGTCTTTATTCACCAATATAGCTCATATTCCATCTCCCCAAATTATGGATATCAAACCTACTCCCACTGCTGGATTGAAATGAAAAGAGAGGAAAAGAGAATTTTTTTAATCTCATTTTCTCTCAAAAACTCCTTCATTCTTCCTCTCTTCCATACACTCATATATGGTGTCATTGTAAATATATTTGTATGATTAATATAATGTAAAATGTCAATGAAAAGTCAACCTAACTTACCTACCCAATATTTTATCTTCACCATACTTGCACTTTGGCTAAGCATGACAAATCATCCTCTTGCCCCCATATTTCTCGTCTTATTCTATCTTTTCTCACTTTCTTTTTATTTCTTCTCCTCATTATATATTCTCTTCTTCATTTTTCATTTTTCTCTTTCTCTTTTTACTCCAACTCTCAAAAAGAAGAATAAGGAAAGAGAAGAAGAGGAAAAGAAGTTTTTTAGGATCAAAATAAATTTATCTTCTTAATTCATCAAGGCAAGTAAAATCATATCCACTCGCATATTTTTTTTTTTACTCAAAATGTTTTATAGTTAACTTAGAATCTTAATTTGTTAAAACTTAGAAAGATAATGCCTCTATACAAAAATCTCTATGATTATTCTAGAAAAATAAAAATATGATTTTTACACTTTACTCTATGTTTATGTATAAAATTTATTATTTTATTTATAATCTCTCATTCTTAAATTATAAGTTGTAAATTTAAACTATATGATTTATTTTTAAATTATAAAAATGATACCTTTATGAATGTTCATCATATTGGATATAAATTGGAAGTTTTCCATATAAGTTCTTCGTGTATAATACAATGATTTTAAATCATTTTCCAGTTGTCATTAGAAATATGTATGTATATGTATGTATGTATATATATAATCATGTTTTAAAGAGATGGTTCACATAAGTTTTTATATTAAATTTGCTAAAATATTTCTTTTATACAAGCTATTACGTTAGGTCATGATTCTTTTTATGCTAATCTATGTTTATTTAAAAAATATATACATTAGTAAGATTTAATAAATTTGTTACTTTGCATATCATAAATCATGCTAGAATTTGAAAAATTTATATATTGTTAAAGTAATCGTTATAATAGTGTTGAGCTATTTAATTTCCATCTTTACACTTCACTTACCTAATATGTATTTATATGCATAATTATTTATATGTGTGGTTACATACATGATCATTATTTCCATAACACTCATTCTAATATTCTATGACTTCATCGTACTTACCTTGATATATACATACTAATTACTTGTACATGATATATAAAAATATGTCGGATTTTTCTTATTAGTACATACACATATCTTGATAATGCCATAGATACTGACTTACCTGTTAACTTGATTTTGACACTTCATTATGGTTGCCTTGACATATACATACTAATTACTTGTACAAAATACATGAAAATATGTCGGATTTTTCTTATTAGTACATACACATGTCTTGATAATGCCATTGATCCTGATTTGCCTGTTAACTTAATTTTGATATGGATCATATCTTGCTTGTTATTAGACATGTATATGTATTAATCTTAACATGATTGGTTCATCATATTCCGAATTGATTTGCATGTAATATAACTTAAAATCTTGGGTTATGAGAGAACTAAATGGTGGACAAATATTGTATCGTGAAAAGTTTAGGATAGGTTGCGCAATCGAGATAGGGATTTATCTGTAGGGGCACCCGGATGGTACCGAGCCATCATTTCTTGTTTAGTTTATATTGATGGAACGACCGACTACTCAGTATTGGTATCTGTTTGAGTGCTTAGCGACATGACTGGTTCAGCGCCAGCATCTTGGCCGGGTTCCGAATATGCACGGGTACTTTGATGATACGAGTCTATTTCTTCACCATTTAGTTCAAAATATAAACTAAAATAAAATATTAAGTTAGACTTGATATGTATGTATATCCCTGCATGATATTGTTAATTGATCATTTAATATTTTTCATACATGCGCATACTTTTATATCCATACTCATATTTTACTTATTAGTTTATATTGCACACTCCCTACTTTTTATTATTTTATTTGCCGAGTTTGAATCTGAGCTCCCCACACGCTCAGGTACTGAAGATGAGCGAGAATCTGCCATTACACGATCCATACTTTTTGTAGTAGGTCGAGAAACTATAGATTCTTAGGCCTTCATTTTTGTATTTTTGGATTTAATATGTATCACTTTTTTGAGGGCTTAGTTCTCGACTTTTGTATCAATACTGTATTTGTTATTTTCTGTTTTAGACATGTTTATATTCTCTTATATGGCTGTAACGCCCCTTTTTTCGGAGGGATACGAAAACGGAGTGCGCTACCATCGGGCACGTATAAGCCAACGCACATATGACCTATAAGTATGTAGAATAAAAATTAATGGAGTTAAATACTAGTCATCTACTAGAATCTTGAAAGTTCGTTTACTGCCATATAAGAGAAGATATACATGTTTAAAATAATAAGCAAAAAGTACAATACTATACAAAAGTTGGAAACTAAGACTTAAGGCTGATACATACCAAACCCAAAAATATAAAAGCGGAGGTTTAGAAATTCACTGCTGCTCGGCCTACTCAAGAGAGTATGGGTTATGCAATGACGGATTCTCGCTTACATCTTCAATACTTGAGCATGCGGGGGAGCTCAGGGTCAAACTCGGCAAATAAAATAATAAAAAATAGATTGTGTAATATAAACAAATAAGTAAGATATGAGTGTAGATATGAAAGCATGTGCATGTGTGGGAAAACTTTAAACAATCAAGTAATAATATCACGTAAGGATATACATACATATCAAGTTTAAGTTAATATCTATTTTAGTTTATATTTTGAACTAAATGGTGAAGAAATAGACTCGTATCGTGAAAGTTTCCGTGCATACCCGGGACCGGCCAAGATGCTGGCGTTGAACCAGTCGTGTCACTAAGTACTTAAGCAGATACCGATACTGAGTAATGGGTCGTCCCATTAACATGGACTAAATAAGAGATGATGTTTTAGTACCATCTGGGCGCCGCTGCAGATGAGCCTCTATTTTGGTTGCTCAATCTATCCTAAATCTTTCACGATATAATATTTATCCACCTTTTAGTTTTTTCATAACCCAAACTTTCAAGTTATATTACATGCAAATCAATCCGGAATATGATGAACCAATCATTTCAAGATTAATACATATATATGTCTATCATCTAATCAATATCCGTGAAACAAGTAAGATATGGTTCATATCAAAATCAAGTTAACAAGTAAATTAGGATCCATGACATTATCGATACGTGTGTATGTACTAATAAGATAAATCCGACATGATTTCATGTATGTTGTACAAGTAACTAGTACGTATATGTCAATGTAAGAATAATGGAGTTATAGAATACTAGAATGAGTGTTATACAAATAATGATTATGTATGTAAGCCACACATATATATATAATTATGCATATAAACATGTATGTAAGTGGGTATTAGGGTGTAAAAATACCTATGATGATTATGCATGTGAATCATACATATACAATTATACATATAAAAACATATTAGGTAAGTGGGTACTAAATTGTAAAAATGCGAATTAAATAGGCTTAACACTATTATAACGATTACTTTAACAACATATGAATTTTCTAAATTTTTGCATAATTTCATAATATGGAAAGTAGCAAATTTATTAAACTTTACTGATGTATATATTTTTCATGTGAATATGGATTAGCATAAAAAGAATTATGACCTAACATAATATCTTGTATAAAAGAAATATTTTAACAATTTAATGTAAATTTTTTTTTGAAACCTTCTCTTTAAAACATGATTATGAATATATATATATATATCTATATTCTAATGACAAGTGGAAAGTGATTTAAAATTATTACATTATATATGAAGAACTTATATGGAAAATTCAAATGTATATTCAATTATGATGAACATTCATAAAGATGTAGTTTCAAAATAAAATATATAGTTTAAGTTTGTAACTTGTAGTTTAAGTATAGGAGGCCATAAATAAAATCATAAATTTAATGCATAAACATAGAGTGTAAGAATTATTTTTTTATATTTAAGATAATTATAGTAAATTTTGTATAAAGATATCATCTTTCTAAATTTAAATAAATCATGATTCTAATTTGGCTATAAAAGATTTTAGTTACAAAATAAAATCATAAGAGTAGATGTGATTCTACTTGCCTTGATGGATTAGAAAGACAAGTCTATCTTGAGACTAAAGAACTTCTCCTTATTTTCTTTTCTTCTCTTTTTTTATTCTTCTTCTTAAGAGTTTGAGTAAAGAGAGGAAGAGAAGAATGCAAAATGAAGGAGAGAATAAATAATGAGGAGAATAAATGAAAATAAAGGGAGAAAAGATATAATAAGACAAAGGAGATATGAGGGTAAGAAATGGCTTGTCATACTTGGCCAAAGGACAAGCATGGTGAATGTAAGGTATGTGGTAGGTAGGTTAGGTTGACTTTTCATTGATATTTTATATTATATTAACCATACAAATATCTTTATAATGAGACTATATATGAGTATATGGAAGAGATGAGGAATGAAGGAGTTTTTTGAGAGAAAAATGAGATAAAAAAGTCTCTTTTCCTCTCATTTCATTTCAGTCCAGCAATGGGTGTAGGTTTGAGATCTATAATTTGAGGAGATAGGGTATGAGATGTATGTGTGAATAAAAACAAAATAAGTATATGACAAATGACTAATAATAATAGGTTTTTGGAGTTGTTTATGACCACAAATTCAAATTAAACTAATCTAAATAAAGTCAAACTTTATTTTTTACAAATCAAAAGAAGAGAGACTAGTCAAAATATGTGTAGGACCTACCAGTGATTAAAATAATATTATTTTAAGTAACTATCTAGAAAATCACCAAAAATATAGAAAAATGAGACGAAAACAACAAATTCACTCTTGGATAAATTTGACATCAGGAATATAAGTTATGATGGAAATTGGGTTGTTACAATGGCAGTAAACTAACTTTTAAGATTCTGGTAGATGACTAGTATTAAATTCTATTTGTTTATATTTCTACATACTTATAGGTCTCGTTCACGTTGATTTACACGTGTCCGCCAGTAATGCATTCTATTTTTGTATCGCTCTGGGAAATGGGGCATTACAGTTTGCCAGATCCATGCCCGACAATTGATGATCCTATAGTTGGTAGACCCACCACCTGTATAATAATCTCACTTGATAGTTGACAATTCCACCATTGCTTGCACTGATCTCACCCTTAAACAGATCCATAGACACTTGTAATGATTTCATTCTTTAGTAGATCTCTTAATGACACAACGATCTCATCGTGTAGCAAGTTGCCACCCCCGTAACTTTAGCCTTTCTTCCTCCTCACAATGTTTTCTTTTGTCACATACAACTACTGTTCCAACCATAAGGGTCTATTGCTTGATATTGTATTAATCGAATTTCTCTCTCTATCATTGGACACCTACGCCAATATGAGATTAGCCTTGATTGACTTGACACCTTTCTTGCATCTTGCTTGCCAAGTTCCATTCTTAAACCTTCCGATCTGGAGAGCTCTAATACCAATTTGTTAGGGAAGAGGTACACTCGAGAAACAACATAGCGGATTGTCAATCTTCCATTCAACGAGAAACACGAAATGCATGATTATTTATAAAACATAAAAGAAGAAACAAGTAACCTGAGATGTACGTTGTTTGGTCAATTGACAAATGTCAATAGGGAGTATTGAGAGAGATACTAATGGAGTACAAGATATCATAACCTTCCTCATGAATCTCAAATCGAGATCTCGTGAATATTAATCCACCTTCAATTAAACAAGTATTATCACGCTCCGCTCCCAATATACGGTATACGAGCACGTGTAATAGGTACCAGCAATATATTTGGTTTGAATATGCTAATGACTCAATAAATTTGCCACAATAATACTCAGTAATTACGATAGAAAAGTTTTTGACTTTTTATTGATGAGAACAAAGATACTGATGAAATAATAACAGAATACAATGAATTAAATAAGAGAAAATAAGTCAACTCTTTAATTTCAACCTGCTCTTCAAAGTATAACGGATCTTGCATCAGTTTTGGCATATCCATCAGTAAATCTGAACATGCATATTCAGATCGTCAGATTGCGACAAAAAAAATGCAGAAAGGATGTGTAATATAACAGTTATGTTCAAACATGATAATAACAAAAGTCTTAAAAAATATTAAATTAATATGTAGTAGGATGTCTGTTATAATAATGTTAATTGATATATGTTATCCTAATGTCATAGAATGAAGTCAATTTTATAACATGGTACTTTTGGCTAGGATATCATGTAATTGGAAAAACTAAGTGATGGGATATCACTGTTTCGATTGTCTCCTGTACAGACCCAAGAAATGGTTACATGGATTGTTCGGTACTGAATCGGACATGTCGTCAGACAAACATGAATAATAGTAAGGTATGATCCAACAAATCATCACGCACCAAGGTGTGCGAAATATTTAGTTGTACAACTTAACAAGTTTACAGTCGAATAGATTATATTTTCATTATTTAGTTTCTTCCCAAATCCAGTGTAATTTAAGTATAGTCCGTATAGATCTAAATTCTGGTTTTCATAACATATCAGGTACAATATTTCAATTGGATTTTATTGATTTGTTAACAATATTATTTACAAAGTTCGTTCAGTTTATACTTTATTCAATAAATCACAATTAGCTATATCAAAAATTTATTATTTTGAGACATCGTAAATATATCGGCCAGGCAAGTGTATGGATACTGGGAGATTTTCTGTGCGATGCACGTTCCTTAGAGAACCAGTATATAAGGTAACTTTTTTAAACACCGACATAAAATGATATCGCAAACAATATTTTTCTACGATTATAGTCTTTTTCATGATTTATTAAAAACCTAACATTATTATGTAATTTAATAAGTATTCATTTAATTTTTAACGGCATAAAGAAATAATAGCAATGTCAATGATTGCATTTGTAGTAACAAACTTATTTTCTACAAATTAATTTCTAACAACATAAAGAAATAATACTTGTAATAACAAATTTATTTTCTACAAATTAGATGATATAGTTGGAATAATATTTCTATAAAAAAATATAGCATGTTTAGTGAGTCCAAAAAGAACTCGCCTAGATTTCGTCTCCCGATGTCGATCAATTATTAATCACATCGAAACAATGTAAATCGACGGGGATTTAAGAGGAGGAAGAAGGAGATTCCCTCGATAAGTTTCGGGAAGGGGTGATTGCTCCAGCGAGAGGGTGGCGGTTCTGGTAGCGGACATGTTTTAGCGAGAGGTGGTAGTTCCAGTGGCGGCAACGACTCCGGTGGCGGCTCCTTTTGGGTACTCCAGTGAGATGAGAAGGAAAGAGAAGAATTTTAGAGAATACATGTAAGATTGAATTGAAAAGAGAGGTTGGGTTTATATAGTATTGGATTTAGGAGTTATAAAATATGAAGGGTTTGGAGAGTTATAAAATTTAAAGGGTCTGGAGAGTTATAAAATTTAGAGGGCTAAGATAATTAAATTGGAGATTTAATGTGGATAATTTATGGAGAAGATGAAAGGATGGGAGTAAGAGAAATGAATGAGTTAGGAGGTTATAGAAGATGAAAGATTTTAAGATAAAGAGTCATATTTATCATTTTGTTCATTTATTTAATTTTTTATTGCTATAAAGAAATGAAGGATTATTACAAGTATACATTGAGGATAGCTCACCCTTGACGGAGAAATCTCGTCTTAGTTATCATCTATCACCTTTCTAGTGCGTCCCATCTCCTTTCCTTGATTGTGAGGTTGAAACAGTAATATTTCTACTCGGTCCTCTATCTCTTTCTTGCCTACCTCACTGGTAGTTTTTTGATTCTTTTTATCTCGTCCAAGCTACAACTTTGTCATTGGCTATATTTATAGCCTTTGAGATCCTAATTCTAGAAGTCTAGAATATTGAAGAACTTGAATACAACTTGTATCTAGATTCTCCTAATACATTGGAAATAGGTTTCCCAAGCCAACTAGGATTCCTTGTACATTAGAAATATAATTTCTAATCTCGTTAAGAAATCCCATTCAAACTCGAATTGGCACTCCTCTTTCATTGGAACTTGTTTCCTATCTTTTGTGGGATTCTCTGTCATACTTGAAATCAAGTCAAATTTCCAACTTTTTTTTTTTGGGAACAAAATATTGGATGAATTAACAAAATTTTTACTATTCTTCAATTTATCTCTAGTCAAAGTCAACTGACTTTCAGTATTCTATCTATTTTTACTTGTCCTTGTAAAAGCACAACTCTGAAAAGAAACATTATGTTTGGTATATTTCTTCACTTTTTCAGGAAATGAAGAGTCAAGGCATGATGGAAAATCGTCTCCAACTGCTATGTGATGTGAGCGGTGCTTTCAGACCAGGTCAACTAACGGCTTTGGTTGGGGTCAGTGGAGCTGGAAAGACTACATTGATGGACGTCTTAGCTGGAAGGAAAACAGGAGGATATATTGAAGGAAGTATTAGCATTTCAGGTTACCCAAAAAAGCAAGAAACATTTGCTCGGGTATGTGGCTACTGTGAGCAGAATGATATTCACTCACCACATGTCACTGTATATGAATCACTTGCTTACTCAGCCTGGCTGCGCCTCCCCCCAGAACTTAATGAAGAAACGAAAAAGGCATGTTTGCTTATTCTTTGTATTTTTGGCTTATTTTTTTCAATATAATTTGGGAATGAAAGACTGATGAAAAGGTCCATGTGTTGTTCACCAGAAATTACAGTAGCTTTCTGCTCATGGATGACCAACAGCTAGTAATAATAAGTTGTACTTTAAAGTAATTTCTATAGACAAATTTAGTCCGATTTCTTAGGGGAATTTGTGAATCATATAAGCCATTCTTTTCTATTGAGATAAAATGCTAAATTTATGATTATGACTATAGTTTTAGCACTCTTTTAGTTAAAAAGAGGAGCTTAAGCATCCTCACTAAGCACATTTATACATCTAATTGTCATCTAATTATGTTGAAGGTGAATTTTGTGGTATAAAATATGTTGTCTTTTAGTAACAAATCTGTACCTAGGTTTACAGACAGTGTAACCATGCCTTGGGATATGTTTGGGTACAAGGGGACTTACTTTCACAAAGAAAAGTTTTTCAGACCATGAAGGTGTGGTATGGAATACTTGTCTGTCTTTCCTAGTCCTGTTTTAAGGACTCTAATTGCATTAGAATGTATTGAATCTTTGTTTTGATTTGCAGTGCATCCAGCTGAAGTGAAGGATTCTAGAAATCTTGAATGATTGATGCTATGGAATCCTGGAAGTCAACCAATGATATCTTTTTTTTTTGGGGCTGTATTTTACAAATAATTCGAACTATATTAGTCTTCTTCCTTTGAATATGATAAGTGAACAAGCCTGTTGTAATGGGACCTTTATGCACTTAGCGATCTATTCTGTTTTTACTATAATTACGTAAGCACTGCCTGAGTTTCTGTATCTCTACTGCATACCAAATGTGAGCTCATTGTATGACTAAAAATGTCACAAACTTTAATGGCTGGTCCTGCGAGAGCTCTTTATGTCAATAAGACGTTTGTATTGTAAGATTATGCTAATTTAAATCTTTTGTCGTGCTGCAGATGTTTGTTGAGGAAGTCATGGAGTTAGTCGAGCTCGATCTTTTGAGAGATGCTCTGGTTGGCCTTCCAGGAGTAGATGGTTTGACAACCGAACAGCGAAAGAGGCTTACAATTGCTGTGGAGTTGGTTGCAAATCCATCTATCATTTTCATGGATGAGCCAACTTCTGGCCTTGATGCTAGAGCTGCAGCAATTGTTATGCGTACGGTGCGGAATACAGTAAATACAGGCAGGACCGTTGTGTGTACTATCCATCAACCAAGTATTGATATTTTTGAAGCTTTTGATGAGGTTTGTGTGTTCTAATTTCCATTATATTATTGAAGTATTTCCTTAAGAATGTTGTATATTGGACAAAAGACTCAGATGGCAACACTGTGTTTCCAGCTTCTATTGATGAAAAGGGGTGGACAACTGATATACGCAGGAGCTCTTGGCCACCATTCTCACAAGCTTATTGAGTATTTTGAGGTGATTTCGCTTTCAAAAGTCAATATCCTGATTACTTAGGTTCTAACATGAGAACATGCTCTGAATATTTATAGATACACCTTGTACTTCTGAGTTTACATCTAGGCTGTGTTTTCCTTGACATATGGTTTTGAAACTTATGCATGGTTGTTCTATGCTTAACACTTTTGTGTATACCATTTTCAATTGCACAGCAAATTCTAAAAGAAACACATTCAAAATGATATGCCTAATTTTCCCTCTTTTACTATTTTTTATTTTTTATTTTTTTTTGTTTTCTAAAACTATGGCATATCTTTTGAGATTGTTACAAATTTTTTCTTTATCGTTATAGTTTTTTCTAAAATATTATTCTGCACTTATTAGAGGAAGAATTGGTTGATATCAACAAGTTAATGTTGAATAAGGTAATAAAAGCTATTTTGGTAGCCTAGTTTACTGTCTTTATTTACTGATATTGTTGTACCACAGGCAATTCCAGGGGTCCCAAAAATTAATGAAGGCTGCAACCCCGCTGCGTGGATGCTGGATATAAGTTCCCCCTCAGTGGAGGCGCGCCTCAATGTGGATTTTGCTGAACTTTATTCCAAATCATCTGTATATCAGTAAGCACTGACACTACTATATCTTTGAACTTATTTGGAATGAATCTTTAATGGTTAATTGTATTTTCTTTGTGGCATGTAGGAAAAACCAAGACCTCATTAAAGAGTTGAGCATACCCGTGTATGGTTCCAAGGATCTTTCCTTCCCCAGCAAATATGCCCAGAGTTTTATTACTCAATGTATGGCTTGTTTCTGGAAACAATACTGGTCTTATTGGAGAAATCCACAATATAATGCCGTACGGTTCTTTGGTACACTTATATATGGTGTTCTTTTTGGCACCATGTTTTGGAATTCGGGTGAAAAGACGTAAGTCCTGGACTTCTCTATTCTCTCTTGATTTAAATGCTCGTTCTGTGCGAAATAAGGAGCAAAAAATATAATGCTATGCAATGTCTCAACCATCATGACAGGCATGCACTTCTGATGCTATTGCATAAATAAATATAGTTAAATAATATAGATAAACATGAAAATAATTTGGTTTATATGCAAATCTTGTAACCATTGCTGTTTCCAAAGTCTCTTCATAGCAAAACATATTTTGACTACTTGGGATGGAGATTGCTTCATGGAAGCACAACAGATACTTGAAGCATAACCATTTTTTTTCCCAACCCGTTGCCAACTGATGTCTAACTTTAAGGTGCCAAATTCTGGAAGAGGATAGGAAAATTAACCTCTTTGGCGTGTAACAAATATGAATGCTTTCAAGGTTCATGTTGTCTAGGAAAAGTCTAGCAGAAGCCGGAAAGTTTATGATATGTTGCTATACTCTGTACTGTACACAATATAAACAAAGGAAGCCATGTGAAAATGTTAGATGCATCTCTAGTTTACTGCACATGTAATGCTTCTTTTATATATTATTTGAGTTTGATTCATGTTGTTTTGAAAATTAATTAGCATCTGGAATCTTCCTTAAAAATGCATAGAAACCTAGATGGTTTAAAAATGGAATGGCACTAAAAAATGTATATATATCCTGAAATCCTTTATTTCCATACATTAGTGTATGATGCATGGTAGATAATATTTGGACATTACATAGTTCTCTGTTCATTATTTGATGCATGCCCAGATACACTGTATTCCATCGAACAGATGGAGGGCACATTACAGTGCTCCCGGACTCTTAGTTACAACTCCCACACATGAGGAATGCATGCCAAATTACTGTGTACTGCACTTTCTTACTAAATTATCTCACTTCATTTTCAGTTAACACTCTCGCCTATTGCAATTTAAATTGTAATTAAAATTTCAAAATGTTATAAAAGCAAGAGAGAGCAGAGAAGGCCAGCTGACGTTTTGTAATTGCTTGTATAATTGGAAACTCTCCGAGATTCCCAAAAACATCAATAAAAAATACTTTTCTGCTCCTCCTTCCCCAATTCTATCTCCCTTTAGCCAATTAGCCCTAATTTCCCCCAATCTGAACCTTATTCGTCTCTTCAGACATGGGCAAGAATGACTATAATAACATCTGAAACAGTATCAATACAGCCCCAGCTGTATCATTTGATAATCCTTTCTTTCAACTTTTCTTAAAGATCTCATGTCTCCTTCACTAATCAGAGCCTCCGCGATATGTCTATTTAAAATGGTTGCTTTTGACATAAAAACAAGACTAAAGCATCTTAATTACTACTTTGCACATAATCTAATTTTCCATTTTAAGTCATATAATCATGAAATAAAGCATACTGAATTCTAACATGGGTCCAATATAATGCATATTGAATTCTAACATGGGTCCAATATAACTGTATTTCCTTTAGATTTTTTATTTTTATTTTTATTTTTTTTGTTTTGTATCGTGACTATGTGATCACTATGGTTATTTTCATGTAATGTTAATAGCGTTTACATTGTATAACAGAGGCAAGCAGCAAGACTTAGTTAATCTACTGGGAGGCATATATGCTGCTATATTCTTCCTTGGAGCCACATGTACTCTCTCTGTGCAAGAGGTTGTGGCAATCGAGAGGACTGTCTTCTATAGAGAAAGAGCAGCAGGGATGTACTCATCGCTACCCTATGCATTTGCTCAAGTACTCTCTCTCTCTCTCTCTCTCTCTCTCTCTCTCTCTCTCTCTCTCTCTCTCTCTCTCTCTCTCTCTCTGCGTGTGCGTGTGTTTGTGTGGATGTCTGTATCTGTGAGTGTGCCCATGCGTGAACATGTGCACGTGCATGTGTGCCTCTGCATATGTGCATGTGTTGTGCACAGATGTATCTGAGCCTACATCCCTGCTGTATTTTTGTGAGATTATGCACATCCATGTCACAAAAAATCCCCATCTTTGAAATTCCAAATATGTAGTAAGAGGTACTCATACATAAAACAGCCTTTTGATTAATCCCATAAATTTTAAGAACACTGTAATACTTGGAGTAATTTGGAAACATCTTCCTTTGAACTAGAACCCATTGAAAATTAAATAAATTATAATATTTAAGAAGATAAAGCTGGGTTCACTTAATTTTTTGCAGAATCCTAATAAAACTACCCTTTATATATTCATCTTGGTGGCCTTTGAGCATAACATAATATCATAAATCTCTATCAAGAAAAAGGCAGAAGGCATTGTAGCTGGCACTGTGACTGCTGTTTATTGCAAGTCATAATTATGAAAACACCCTCACGCCTCTGAATCTTTGGTTTCAACCGACGGGCAAATTAGGTGTGGGACTCTAGGTACCAAGTTACCTCTGGAAAGATAATTGAATGGTAGACTCATTAATCATCATGAAGAGTAGTGGCCATCTTCCTCCACAATAAATTAGGTATTAAATAAGTTGCAGGCCCACATCCATTTTGAATAATGGAGTGAATTTTGCACTTTTATTCACAAAATATTCATTTTACAGTAGAATCTCATTTATTTCTAAAGTTAGCATGGTTCTTTAAGGCTTGTTCATGCACTGTTGCATTCTCACTGATTAAAAAAAAAAAAATCATTTTTCTTTCTCTTCTAGATATAACTTTAAATTGTAGGAACAATATTTTTACAAGTATTTAACTATATACGCTGATGTGTATTTTGAATGATACTTCTTTCATAAGTAATATTTACTTTTCTACTACATGCATAACACGTGCCAAGGTCTATATCTTATCTACCATTTAATGCCAAATATAAGGCACGTCAACTGCCTCTTCTGTGTTGGTCTATATAAAGATCAGAGAAGGAATGCTACATTATGTGCACCAATATCCTTTAATTCATGTGCATTCACGTGGCAGATACTAGTTGATTTATGCCGGATACCAGTTGATTAAATCTTAAACTGTTTTTGACAATTTAAGGGGATGCCATATACTTGGTAAAATAGCAAAAAAAGATAGAGCCTAGTTATCATGTAAGCTGTAAAAGTTTTTGATTTATTTGTTAAGATCTATTATTATTTAATTGTCCATTAACTGTCAGGTTGAGAAGGGGTATGTCAGCTCAAAGGGATTACGCATGGAAATATGTAAAAAGAAAGTTGAAATATGTGTATATGCTAAAATTCTTATTGAGACTGTACTAATCCCTTTTTTTTTGGGGTTGAGAAAGCAGAAAAATTCTAATAGTATGTTAATAATAGTAATAATTTAGCAAGCTTACATGGGGACCAGAAATCCTGCAGAAGAAAGGGAGAGAGAATGAAGAAGGAACAAGTAGTAGGAGGGTCCAATAAACATTTGACTTGCTTACTGGGGCAAATAAAAAACCTATCAACCAAAAAGAGTGAGGAGCCTAAACCAAATATCACTATAATAGCATGCATCATGCATGGGCCAAAATATGTGGCTTTTTTCATAAATGCAGTCGGTCGAATTTCTGCCAATGAAACAAGTCAAATTGTCAATTAGGTGAGAACCATAGGAGAAATGAATTTCTTACTCCATTTTTCCAAGTGATTTTGCTTATTTGTGATAGGGGTGATCGGTGGTTCAAGGGCATCTCCATATGATCTTAACAACATGGGAAGAAAACATGTATCCAACTGTCGGATTGAATTGTGAAAACTTATTATCTTGAAAAAGGCATAGTTGTCCTGTATAAAGATTTTGAATGATGTATTTACTTTTAGTAAATTACTTATTTGAGCATCTGGAGGAGATATTCCCACTAACATTGTCTTATTTCAGTTTCAGATATATATTTTTTGGTCATTTATCCTTTTCATTATTTCAGTTTAATATCTCTTTTTGAAATTAGAATTTCTTCTTTCTTATGGTTGCAGGTGAGTGTCGAGATAGTGTACATTGCTCTTCAGAGTATCCTCTACACTTTGATTCTCTTCCCAATGTTTGGATTTGGTTGGCAGGCGGATAAGTTCTTTTGGTTCCTCTATTTCACCTTTATGTGTTGCATCTACTTCACATTATATGGTATGATGGTGGTTGCACTCACACCAAACTTCCAAACTGCGGGCATAGTATCGTCCTTCTTTTTTGGTTTATGGAATTTGTTTGCAGGCTTCATAGTACCAAGGCCGGTATGTAATATTGCAACTGAGAAAAATGCCTCAATTTTTTTTCTTCTCTTTTTGAGAAGGAAAAAGAATAAATTGAAAATTAAGGCAATCCATTTTCCAAATGGGATCTGATCATTCTCGTCTCTCCTACAGCTAATTCCAGTATGGTGGAGATGGTATTACTGGGTCACTCCTCTGGCCTGGACAATTCATGGCATGATTGTGTCTCAAGTGGGGAATAACCATAACCTCGTGGAGATTCCAGGTGAATCAAGCATGCTAGTGCAAGATTTCTTGAGGGAGAGGCTGGGATTTGAGCAGAGGTTTCTAGGTTATGCAGCTGCTGTTCACGTAGGATTTGTCCTTGTTTTCATATTTGTCTTTGCCTATTCTATCAAGTATCTCAACTTCCAGAACAGATAGGTGAACTGCAGAACTGTGTATCTAGAAAATCCTTATAGAGCTCAGCATCAGCAAGAGGACAACAGAATTCTATTTCAGGAGCTGTAGAGCTCAGCATTAGCAAGAGGACAACACAATATTTGTCTTTGCCTATTCTATCAAGTATCTCAACTTCCAGAACAAATAGGTGAACTGTCAGAACTGTGTAGCTAGAAAATCCTTGTAGAGCTCAGCATCAGCAAGAGGACAACAGAATTCTATTTCAGGAGCTGTGATGTATCATAACTCAGGCTGCTGTGCCAGAGAGATTGAAGCCACAGGTGAGTGAAGCTGATGAGCGTGGATTGAACTTATCAGATCAAAAACCGTGCATATTATTGAGTTCTTGCATATATGTTCTTATTTGTCTTTTTCCTGTCCTTTTTATGTATAAGAAAGGAATTTTGGTGTGCTTTTTCAGTCTTCTTTTTTCACTCTCTTTTGTCTTTGTTCTGTATCAGTAATTATAATTTACCAAAGTGTATGAATGGCTACTGTTGTACATAATGGCATTGTAATTAATTATTTAACAGACTGAAGTCTCATGGTACCTTTCTGAAATTATACGATTAATGATTGCTGTTGTTTTGAACTATCGTGATACTTGTGATACTTGTCTTATGTGTAAGCATCTACATATTTTGTCCCACTTGTCTCGTGTGAAAAAATTATTTGAATTATTGTGATACTTATGACACCTAATCGTCTTATGTGGAAAAATCTAGAGGATTCTCTTTTCTGTAGTTAACTAGTTATTATGTTGTTTTTTCTGAAAACAATTGAATTAAGATTGTATTTGAAATGGGGTTATCATGTCTCTCTACTATCAAGTACTCTACTATCAAGTATCTGTACACAGCTAAACACCTTCTTTCTCAACCAAGAAAAAGACGCTTAATTCGACACAGAAATGAATTTTGTCAGTGGAGGTTCCTAATATGGGTCCTTATGAATCAGATGAATTAGAGAATATATAGATTTCTCTTGGCATCCAAGCCTCTTTAGGCTTTTCATGTAAAGGTGCAAGCGGGTTGGATTCTCGTCAGGATTCGGCATACGTTTAGGATCAGAATCCTAACCCGCTAAGGAACCTGGATTCGGCATTCGGGTTCGGGTCGAAATAAGTTAACAAATGATGCACGGCGACCTTGCGTCCTGATGTCCGATGGCCTTTCGCAGCACACGCCTCCAAGCCCTCGCAGCCAGCAACACCAAGATAACCATTTTCCAATGGCTACGACACCTTTCCCTTTTTCTCTCCCTCTCATTCCATCCGACCATCCGACGCCGTGTCTGCTAGACTTTGGTCAGATCCAGTGAAGAATAACGAGAAAGTCACTAACTTTGAAGGCTTATCACCCAAAAAAGGGAAAAAAAGGGGAAAACAAAACGAAAAAAAAATAAAAAAAAGAAAACCTCCTAAAAAAACCTGCCTTGGATTTTATGGGAGGTTGGTATCTGATCCCTGATTTGAAGCTTTTGGAAAAAGAAGCTTTGTTTTGAGGCATTTGGATAACCGGACCACCTGCAGAAACGGATCAGAACTGAAAATAGATTTAGAGAACTGTAGAATAACATAATGACAGAAATTTAGAGGAGGAAGAAGACAGGGAGGAAATTTAGAGAAGAATAAATAGATGAGAAATCAAAGAATATTCATCAAAAAGCTTAATACAATTCCTCTTCAATTCTTTATTTGTACTTTCTGTTCCAAAATCCTTCACCGTGCACGTATCTGCTTTCAAGCATCAACAACTAATTGCACTGTGTAGCCGTTGATGTTACATTAGCGGATAACGACACGGTATATACTGCTATTGACCCAAAATCCATTTTCTCCTCTTCGCTGGGCCACCACTGCACTGGGCTTCTCGCATTTAAGTGAAGTTTTTATTTGCCCGCGACAGTTGGCTGGAAGAAGGTAGCAGAAACGCCTCTGCCAAACCCCTCCTCCCCCTGAAAGAATGAGCCTCATATGGTTCGTATTGAGGGGGAGAAGATGCACCATCTTTGGACGAAGGGAACTCCCACAAGTCGGGTGGCTTAAAATCAATTTTGATGTCTCCGTCGCTGATACTGCCAATTCTGGTGCGGCCTAATGGTCCCGTTAAGGGGCCAGTTATTTGGACACGTAAGGTTCCCAGTACCTTGGCCCAAGATTATCATGATCCCTATTTAGAGAGAGAGAGAGAGAGAGCCTGTCAAACGAGCACACCCCTGAGTCTACACCGCCCCTTCCCAGTCCCCCTTTCTAGTTCCTGCCTGCCAAAAAAAAAAAAAAAAAAAAAAAAAAAAAAATCCAATCAATTCTCTGTTCATTTCCAACCTATCGCCATGATCAACCCCATTCCTTCTCCCCAAAACCCTAACCCTAACCCTAGAACCCACCAGCGACATATCCCTCGCAATGTCCGCCGACGATCTCGCAGGGTCCAGCGGCACCCGCCGGAGCTGGACCTCCGGCATCTTCTGCGACCACGGAAACGCCTCCGGCGTCCCTCCTCCGATCGAATCGACGACGAGGAGGATCTCAAGAAGGTGGCGCTCGAGAAGCTTACAACTGAATGCGGACGGGGATTTTTGAGAAAAAGAATGAGCCATGAGGTCGAGCTTTATAATCTCTGGATTAGCCAGAGGAGGCTGCTTGTTGAGCGCATTCTCAAAAGTCGTTGAAGAGGACAATGAGCTATTCCTTCATCAGCTCAAGAACCAAATTGATCAGTTTGGTATCTGATTGTTTTGGTTAAATTGTATGAAAGTTGTATTCTTTTTTTTTGATTCGGGTTGATTCTTGGATGCGTTTGGTTGCAATTAGGGCTGGGCTCAAGCTTCCGAAGATTGAGGTGAGGTTCAAGGATTTGTTGGTAGAGGCTGATCCCTTTGTTGGTGGTAGGGCTTTTTCCACGTTACTGAATGCTACATTGAACATCATTGAGGTTATTTTGCAAGAATTTCACTTGAATTCTGATAAAAGGCTGAGCTTTGTTGATGGGCGTTTGAAGGTTGAGGATTGTAAAGCTTACTTTTTGTTGACATGTGTTTTTTTTTTTTTTTTTTTTTTTTTTTTGGGTTTTTTTATATAAGTCCATAACAAATTTTATGGATATTAGTCCTTATTAGTCCATCTTATTAAACATTTAATCTAAACTATTAACTATAATTAATAATGTTTTAAGAATTAACCATAATAGGAAATTTATTTAATTATTTTCAACTTAACTAATCAAATTAAGTTACTTATACTTATTAAGTCCCCCAATTTCTTGCTTGATCTTTCATCTACATTCAACTATCCTAATTATAGAAGCATAAAGAGAATGAAAAACTTCTATTAGTAATTGACATGAGTTCCATACTTAATTATAACTAGCAAAAATATTTCGGATAATGGCAAAAATGTCATAAACCATCTCTATCAACAATAATGCGCAAAATGGATGAAAAAAATTCCTAATGAGGTGTGAAAATTGCGGCATTAATCTATCAAGGGTAAATTAGTTTGGCCCTGTATCTTAATGTTGTAAATTTCTAGTTGTAATTGGATATATCATGTACAAAATAGACTTAATGACTTTTAACAAATAATCATAATTGTATTGGTAACTAATATCCAAATAACAGTTTAGGACTAATATCCAAATATGAAATGTATAAGGACCTATATACTTTTTTTTTGTTTCTACAGAGGGAGCCTTTGGTTTTTCTTGGGCTTTCTACATCCAAAAAACGAAGTCTTCTAGAGTTCTGAAGCCATCAAGGTATGTTTGCAAATCCTTTCTTAGATGATGTTTGCAAACCTTTTTTTTTTTTGTTTCTATGGAAGGAGCCTTTGGATTTTTTTTGGGCTTTCTACATCCAAGAAACGAAGTCTTCTAGAGTTCTTAGCCATCAAGATATGTTTGCAAATCCTTTATTTTATTTTATGTTTTCTAATTGTATACATATCCCCCAAATATTCAATATTTGATACCCCAAAAATCTTCATATTTAGATGCATATTCCCAAATATTTTAAGTTAAACAAAAATATCCTCCCAAACTAATGGATGGTAGAAATTGAAATGGAATAGGGTCAAAATACCTCTTGTACCCCATAGTCAATCAAGAAAATGAACTCCAATTCCTTCTCTTCTTTATCGAGATAATATGGGTGTCACACGCCGTTCCTGATATATAGTATACAAGCAGCACGTGTAGCAGGTATCGGCAATATATTCAATTTGAATATGCTAAAGCCTCAATAAATTTGCCACAATAATACTCAGTAACTACGATAGAAAAATTCAATAAAAGTTTGACTTTTTTACTTATTGGAACGAAGTTTAGATACAATTGAAACAAAATATAATAAAACTAAACAAAAAGAAGTAGAGAATTTCTAATCCATTATTGAGTTTCAATCTGATCTTCAAAATACATCAGATCGTACGTCAGTTTTGGCGTGTCCATCGGTAAGTTTGGGCGTGCACACCCATGTCGTCAGATAGCGACCAACACAATAAATACAGAAAAAGTATGTGATGTAACAATTATGTCTAAACATAGTAATAATGCAAGTCTTAGAAAATAATTTCATAAGTAACGATGATATCAAGTGGTATACGTTAAATATATTTTAGTGTAGTCACAATTATAACACGTTATTTTTACTTATGATGTCATGCAATTGGAAAACTAATTGATTGGATACTACTGTTTCGATTGTTTCCTGTATAAACCCAATAAATGGTCACATGGATTGTTCGGTGCTGAGTCGGACCTGCCGTCAGGCAAACAGAAATTATAGTTAGGTATGATCCAGCAAATCATCACGCATTTATGGTGTGCGAAATATTCAGTTGTACAACTCAGCAAGTTTACAGTCAAAACAGAGTATATTTTCATGATTCAGTTTCTCTCCCAATCCAGTATCATTTAGATATAGTGCATGTAGATCTAAATTTCGGTTTTTGTAACTTGTATATTGATTATATCAGGTACAATATTTCAATTGAATTTTGTTAATTTGTTAACAACATGATTTATAAAGTCTGTTCAGTTTATGTTTTATTCAATAAATCACAATTAGTTATATCCAAGATTACTGATTTGAGACATCATAAAAATATCGATCATGCAAGTGTATGGATGCTGGGAGGTTTTCCATGCATTGTTCGTTTCTTAATTAGAGAACCAATATGCAAAATAAATTTTCTAGATACCTATACAAAATGATATTGCAAGCAGTGTTTTTCCACGATTATAGCCTTTTCATAATTTATTAAAAATCTAACTATATTCTGTAATTTAACAAGTATTCATTTAATTTCTAACAGCATAAAGAAATAACATGAATGTCAATGTTTGCACTTGTAGTAACAAATTTATTTTCCGCAAATAAATTTCTAACAACATGAAGAAATAATACTTATAATAACAAATTTATTTTCTACAAATTTGATGATATAATTGGAATAATATTTTTATAAAAAAAACTAGCATGTTTAGTGAATCCAAAAAGAATTCACCTGGATTTTGTTTCCCGATATCGCTCAATGGAGCAATCTACACATTAAAAATATTATAAAAATATTAAAAACCGATAAATTTGAATTTAGATGATTTTTATGGATTTTCTAATACTTATAACATACTCAAAATTGATTTTAGTATTAACAGTCTGAACTTGAGAAATGAGTCTGAATCTATCTTATTGGATTTATAAAATGATAGATATTCTTTTTAGCTTATTAGGGTTATTGAGTAGTAAGTGAGCTAATTTATAATCTAATAAGATAAATATAATAGGAATTTAAGAATATAATTTACCAATCTCAAAGAATAGAAATGCAAGAGAAGGAAGAAGATAGAGTTCCCCCGGTAAAACTCCGGCGAGGGGTGGCAGTTTCGGCGAGGCCAATGACTGCGGTCCGATGAGATGCTCTAACAAAGTGAGAGGGAAAGAGAAATTTTAGATAATGAGTATAAGATTGAATTGAGAAAAGAGATTGGGTTTATATAGTGTTGGATTTAGAAGTCATAGAATTTGAAGAGTTTAGGGAGTTATATAATCTAAAGGGTTTGAGGAGTTATAGAATTTGGTGGGTTAAGAGAATTAAATTGGAGGTTTAATATAGATAATTCATGGAGAAGATGAAAGGATGGGAGTTAGAGAAATGAATAAGTTAGGAGTTAAGAATATGAAAAGTTTGAGAGTTATAAGAAATGCAAGGTTTGGGTGGTTAAAAAGGTAAATGGTCATATTATTTTTTTAATGGAATTATTTATGCCTTAAAAAAATGAAGGGTCATTATAATGGGAGATAGGATCAAATGAGAGAGAGAAGAATGCAATGCTGCTCATAAATGGGAAAAAATGAATATTAAAAAGTGTAGATATTTTTGGGACAACACGAGTGTTTTAGAGGTGAAAACACTTCTTAAGGAATTTTCCATCCCTAATCTAACTCATGTTAACTAGAGAGATATTTTTTACTTAATTTAAAAGTTTTATTGGGTATGTAATGAAGATTAGTGGGTAAATAAATATTGAAGATTTGGAGGATATTGTATCTAGAGAACTCTTTTAGTAATTGGAGAAGTGATAAATGTTCTCAAGCTAAATATTTTTTTCCATACAATGACTCGCGTTAAATATCAAAGTAACTATCAAAGTGATTGATCCAGTGTGATTCTCTTTTTTGTTTCGTGTAGCCTACCCCAAATACTTGGAATAAAAGGCTTAGTTGTTGTTGTTGACTTACGTTAAATAATTGATGAGCATATGCTTGAGGATTAACAGACATCGGGGATTCAGGTGAAATATTTGACTTCTTGTTAAATAATCAATTGTCTTAGTGTTTGCTAGATAAAATGTAAATCAGCTGGTCCTGTTCGAGGAGTCTTGACATGTTTTTAGAGTTTTGTCCAATTTGGATCATACAGTTAGGATACGAGGGGTTAGTCAACTATTCTCTTGATTGAATTACTTCATTAACTTTCAAAGGATGTAATAGAAGTGTCTGTAGAATCTCTCTGAAGCTTACATGTAGCACAATAGGCTGTTTCTAATAAATGATAATTGTCGGCTGATGTGTTCATCAAATGGTCATGGAAATGATTGGTATTCAATTGGGAAAGTGAACAGTACTGTGTTATTTCCTATTCATGTGCAGATGTTTTAATGAGATGGAATATATGTGATCAGCTTTAAGTGGTAACCAGTTGGTCCAGTTCTTACCAATTATATTGGGAAAATCTATATTATTGTATTGCATATATGCGTGATATGACATATGTTTGTCTTTTACTGCTAACCCAGGCATCCATATCCATCAATTACCATTGACAGAATCAGGCTACTTTTCTTCTCTGTTGTGCGTAACTTTAATAAACAATTTTGCTTTTAGTTGGAAATGGCCTATTGCATATGAATTTGTAACAAAGTTACGAAGTATATTATCAAAATTAGTGATGCTCGTACATCTCCGTTAGATATTTTAAACCTGTAAGCTTAAGCTATTTGGTAGTCTGCTTCCTTCTTCCTCTTCCCATGGTCAGAAGATGAGAGCTGGGATTGGTGTCGCGCGGTGGGTTGTGCTACCATTTGAACCTTGGGCCAATAGGAAACCTTAGTACTTTGCTCTGATGATACATACACATATTAGCCCAAAATTTACAATTTTAGGTATTGGATAGTATCAGATGTAAATGCACCTTACTTATTACTTAAAGATGAAAATATAAAGTCTATATTTTGATGAGAAATTATTCTTTGGCAAATTTCTGAAGAGCGCACTTGCACTGGTAGGGCTGAAAACCAGTCTTGCACTGGCAAATGTATGTCAGAATTGTCATTGCGAGAGAAAGATGCATGTGTCAAACCTGATCCTGATGTTGGTGCTTTCATGAAAGCAATTGCACTGGTAGGGCTGAAAACCAGTCTTGCAACAGATTGTATTCTTAAGGCTTACTTTTTGAATTTTAGTATTAAAATATAGCTCAGATGTCATTCAATGAGCCATTTTTGCGTTTCCTAATTTGCTGAAATATGGGAACCTAAGTACTTGGGTTGGCTTTTTGTGCAGATTTCATTGTTGGTGATGAGGTAAGAGGGGACATTTCTACTTGTTTGGGTTTTTTTTTTTTTTAGGGGTTGGTTTGTTTTTTTTTTTTTTTTTGGGGGGGGGGGGGTTGGAGATGCGTGTAACTATAGGTATGTTAATCACCATGCAGGAGAACAATATGGTCTAACACTTCTTTTTCTTTTTTCAGACTTTCCATATAGAGTTCGCCAAGCTGCCAAACCTGTGGATGTAACTATTCACAGCCAACTAACTATTAATCCAGCAAAACCTCTATTAATCCTCATATCCAGAAACTTAACACATTTTTTCTTCAGTTTCCACTATTTTGTAAATATTGATGCTTTGATAATGTAACTTTGTAAATTTCAACCTCAAATACTTTGCCAATAAATAGATCACAGCATTCATGGATTGACATTTTCGAAACATATTTCTACATCCAAAATAGACTAGTTAATGTATACCATAAAAATTCTCAACTTGGATTCAATTACAGTTTCAATTTTTATAATTTGGTTCATGTACAATACTAGAGTTTCTAAACGCTTAATGTCCAAATGTAATTTCTTATGTACATTTAAAGAGAATATTAGTTAGATACAATCCAAACCATAGTCTTGATGATATCCTCAATGCTCGAACAGCAGTAGTTTTGTCTTCTTGAGAAACAGAATATAAAAGCTGAGCTACTACAATGATTTGGGTGAGTCATCACTTGCTAAACAATCCATCAATTACATAGCTGTTCTGTTCTTATATTATGTTTAAATGGTTAGTTTTAGTTACTTACGATGTATGATTTCAATCATTCGCTTTTGCTTTGTCTTGTACAAGAGTTTCCCCTAATCTTGATACAAATCTAACTTATACAATATACATAATAAGATGGCATAAACTATTAGTAGTGTTTATTTTTTTAAGTGCATTAGAAATATGTTGGAAATTTATAGAAAAAAGATGATACAAATGTTCACCATATATAACATGTAAAATGTTTAGTATTGGAAATTCATGGACCATTATTTAACAAGTGCCTAATCAGATATGAAAATAACAATAAAATTTTGTTATATATCATGCTATATAAGCTAAAGTCATAAAACTTTGGGGTTATAAACTTTGGTATACGGGTAGAGATAGAAATCGTAATGGGGTAGGTGTGATCATAGATAAGCAATTTCTCGGGAATGTAGTGGAGGTTAGGAGAAAGGGTGATAGAATTTTATTAGTTAAAATTATTTTAGATAGAGAGATTTTTAATGTCATTAGTGCCTATTCCCCACAAATAGGACTTGATGAATCTAGCAAATATCAATTTTGGGAGGATCTAGATGAAATAGTACAAGGAATACCCGTTAGGGAAAAACTATTTATTGATGGTGATCTCAATGGGCATGTAAGAACTAGTCGTAATGGGTTTGATAGTGTACATGGAGGATTTGGTTTTAGAGAAAGAAATGAAGCAGGTAATTCAATTCTAGATTTTGCTTTGTCTTATGATTTGATTTTAGTGAATACTTGGTTTAAAAAGAGCATTTCTCATTTGATTACTTTTAAAAGTGGATAATGCAAGCCAAATAGATTTCTTTTTAATTAGGATGGTAGATAGAGCTAGTTGTATCGATTGTAAGGTAGTGTCAAGTGAGAGTGTAGTTACCCAACATATACTCTTAGTTTTAGATATTCAGATTAGAAAGAGATTTAGAAATATTAAGTATAAGTTAGAACCTAAGATTAAGTGGTGGCGATTAGAAGGTAATCAAAAAGTTTTTGTAGATAAAATAGTATAAGAAGCAGATTGGAGGGACTATGATGATTCTAATGTAATATGGAACAAAACTGACTAGCTGCATTAAAAGAATAGCTAAAGATATATTTGGTGAGTCGAGAAACGGTGCTCCACTATGTAAGGATACATTACAGTGGAATGAAGAGGTAAAAAATGCTATTAAGATCAAGCGAGACATTTATAGAGATTTGAAGAAGAATAATAATAATGATGGAATAAGTTTTGAGAAGTATAAACTAGCAAAAAGGAGGCTAAGAAAACTGTTTGAGATGCAAAAACTAAATTATATAAATAAGTATACGAGAAGTTGGATCATAAAGAGGCAGAAAATGATATATATAGAATTGCTCGAATAAGAAAGAGAAAGCCTACAGACTTATGTACTGTAAAGTGTATTAAAAATGATGATAAGACGTTCTAGTTCGAGACGAAGAGATTAAAGAAAGATGGAAATATTATTTTGGTAAATTATATAATGGTAGTTTTACTCAAGATTTGAGAGATCTTACTATTTAATGTGAGGATATGAATCGTAGTTTTATGCGCAGAATCAAAAAGTCTGAAGTAAAAGAGGTTTTGAAGATGATGGAATTAAGAAAATCTGTTGGTCAAGATGAGATTTCTATAGAGCTATGGAGATACTTAGGAGGGATTGGTGTGAGGTGGCTGACAGATCTTTTTAACAAGATTTGGCAAAATAAGAAAATGCCAAATGAATGGAGGAAGAGTACTCTAATACCTCTGTATAAGAACAAGGTTGATATTTAGAGTTGTTCTAACTATCGGGGAATAAAACTCATGTGTCACACTATGAAGCTTTTGGAAAGGGTCATTGAACATAGATTGCGACAAACTGTTAAAATCTCGGACAACCAGTTTGGATTTATGCCGGACCGATCGACGACAGAATCTATTCATTTACTTCGTCAACTTATAGAGGGATTCTGAGAGAGAAATAGATATTTGCATATGATATTCATTGACTTAGAGAAAACCTATGATAAGCTACCGCAGAGATATTTTGGTGGATATTGATGAAGAAAAGAGTTCCCATCAAGTATATCGATATAATTAAGGACATGTATGATAGAGTAGTGACCAATGTCAGAACATGTGCAGGTTTAACAAGTTATTTTTCTATCACAATTGGATTACATCAAGGTTCTGCATTGAGCCCATTCTTATTTGTTATAGTGATGGATGAGCTTACTAGAACTATTCAGGATGAGATATCTTGGTGTATGCTATTTGCTGATGATATTGTCTTAGTTGATGAGACAAGAGCAGAGGTAAATGTCAAGTTAGAGTTATAGAGGCACACATTAGAATTTAGAGGTTTTAGATTGTATAGGTCTAAAACATATTTTATGGAGTGTAAATTTAGTAAACGACGGACTATAGACTATAATGATGTAAAACTGGATGGGTAAAAAATACAAATGAGCAGTCTGTTTAGGTATTTGGATTTTATTATTCAAAATGATGGAGAGATCGATAATGATGTTAACCATATGATATAAGCTGGCTGGTTGAAATGGAGGAGGGCAACAGAAGTTTTATGCGACCGTAACATTCTGTTAAGATTGAAGGAAAATTTTTCTAGGACTGCTATTAGGCTAGGTTTATTATATGGTACGGAATGTTGGGCTATAAAGAAGCGTTATTCACAGAAGATAAGTGTAGCAGAGATGCGCATGCTCCGCTAGATATGCTGCAAAACTATGAGAGATAAAGTGAGAAATGAAGATATTCGTGCTAATATAGGTGTAGCTCCCATCTATGAGAAGATGCGAGAAAATCGCTTACGATGGTTTCGTCATGTGCAACGTAGGCCTACAAATGCACCAGTTCGACGAGGAGAGTTTATCAATGTAGGATAAGTTAAAAGAACGAAGGGAAGATCGAAAAAAATATGAATGGAAGTGATACGAAAAGATATGGATTGTAGAGGTTTAAATGAGGAGATATTATTTGATAGAAATGAATGGAGAAAGACTATCATAGTGATTGATTCGGCGTGATTCTTTTTTTTGGTTCATGTAGCCTACCCCAAATACTTGGGATAAAAGGCTTAGTTGTTGTTGTTGTTGTTGTTGATTAATATTTATGTAGTGTTCTAAATATAGGATATCATATATATATATATATATATATATATATATATATCAGTTGACAAAATCTATACTGAATATTGTGTATTGGTGATATTTCGTGGTATTTGCTAAATATTGGATGTCATATGATAAATATAAAAGGCTTAGTAGTAGTTGTCATATGATAAATATAATCAAAACTATTTATAACATGTCTAGGGCCTCAATGGATACTACCTTGGTAATTTGAATTGAGCCTATAAATGACTAACTGTTTGTAAAAGCTTTTCAAATGTGTCAAGGCATAAACTAATCAAATGCCTAAACTTCAAAAACAAATTAAAATCAATATATGTTATGCCATTGCTTGTTGGTGGTGGTGTTTATGCTCACTTATATTGCTAGAACTGTTGCCTCTCGCAGTTGCTGTTTGAATGGGGGAACGAGTTGACAAAAAGGGCTCATGACTACTAATCGAGTATAATTCTATCTCTTCCATATGTATGTAGGTCAGGTTGGGTTTATGAACTAACATGTCCTTCTTTGCTTAACTTAAAGAAGTCTGTTTCGCGGTCGAAATATCATCCAATATCTCACCTTCGAGTTAATATATAGTCCTTTTTGGTTCAGAATGAATCTGGTATAAAAATATGCATAGTGTATCTGTTAGGGATAAACCACCGAGATATCAGCTGATATATTAATATCAATGTTTAAAATAACGATAACGGTAACGTAACGTTTTGTCTTTGTTAGATTATGTTGCATATAGCGTAATGCATAACGTAGGTTATGTAATTTCCTATTTATTTAATAAAAATAAATATAAAACTATATAAAATATTTTTTATAAATTGAAAAATAAATTTAAAATATCTAAAAAAAAGAATATAAAGCCATTTTGTAATACATAATCTATTCAAATATTATATTAAGTTTTACAATAATTTTCACATATCTTCATAAATTATATCAAGTCTGCAACGGTAATTCCAGTCATCATTTAAACAAGAAAGTAAGATTTTAATTTTTTTATTTCAATTCCGATTATTATCATTGTTGTAATTTATATTTTGTAATGTTTAATTTATCTTATTTATAATTATTGATTTCAGTTCAGTTAAAAATTTAATTGAATCAACAAGTAAATTTCAGCAATCGGACGAGAAATATAACAAGTGAACAAGGAAACAAACTTAAATTAACAAGTTAGCAATTGCGCAGGCAATCAAATAAACCAACAACTAATTAGGTAAGAAAATTACAGCAATTCGCTAATAATCAAAATCATAATCAACAATAATATATAAATTACTAAAAAAATAATTATAAATAACGTAACATAATATAATTTAACGTAACGTTATGTAATATAACGTAAAATAACATAAAAAATGTACTGTTACGGTGCACTAAGTTATTTCCAGTTGTTACGTAGCGTTGGGGTTCTGTTAGGTTAAGTAACGCAATATAACGGGTTTCATAACGCGTTATTTTCAACATTGATTAATATATTGACTAATACTTGAAACACTGTGTTTGTATATTACCTATTCAATATGTTTGATATGCATTGTTAGTCCACGTGTAATTAACTTAAGTTCGTTGGTGAAGTTTTCTAAAATGGTGATAGAGCAATCCTTTTCAAGGGGTCTTTGGTACAAACATTATCATTGTCATGTCAAAAATATCTTTGTACCCCTCTTTGTACTTTCTTTCACGTGAACTTCAAAGTTAGAGATCTTTCCACAAGTCTAAGCACCCACTTGAGAGGGAGTTTTAAGTATTAGCTTGATATACATTGTTAATCAACTACCCAACAGTTTAAGCTATTGGGTAAAGTCACTTTTGGACAGTTTACTACCTCTAAAACCCTTAGAAAAATCAATATAAAACCCTTAACGTTAATTAATGCTGTTTGCGTAAATCACTAATTCCACTTGTCAATTATTCTTAACAAACCCTCTAAAAGCTAGTTTGTAGAAGCACAAAGTAATCTAGCTATACAAAGTAGACTAACTATGATATGTTAATCGCTCTTTCACCATTTCTTTAATGTCGAATGTCACAATAATTCACTTGTAAATTGTAATCATAATACAACAATGTCTAAGCATTTTCTCCCAATTATTGGGGTAGGCTACACAAACCAAAAATAGAATTACGTTGGATCGAGCACATGTGATCATTATTTCCACTCATTCCTTTTGAAAATTGTCTTCATGAGGGCCTTTGGCATCCATATCTTTTCATATCACCTCCATTCATATTTTCTTCAATCGTTCTTTTACTCTATTAACTTATCCTATGTTGATTAGCTCCATTCGCCGTACTGGTGCATATCTCAATATCTATTATTGAAAAAGATAATACCAGCATAAAAATTTCAGTGTCCATATCCTTTTCTTTGGTGATACATGTCATTTCGGAAACTCATGTTTTAAAGGCCTATGAATGATACTGAAATATAAATGCATGAATATGACAATTTTGCCAATTCAGGGAACATTCACGAGTAAAGCCACATGCTGATTATAAGCCATAGTGACATTTCATCAGTAACAGTGATGTTCAAGCATAATAACTAATGTTTCTTTTTTGGCCACAGTCCGGTTAAAGCATTTACTGCGACACTTTTGCTAAGTATGAAGCCAAGGTAGTCCATGCAACTGTGGAGGCCCCTAGGCATTACTTGTAACACATATCAAAATTTACTTAAATATGAGCAGTACTATTAGTTTAACTTATTTAAATAGACAACTAGGACAAAATCTATATCTATCACATTAGTTTCAATGAGAGTTTCTACGTTCCAAGAGGTTACTCATTTCTTCTCATAGTTAACTTTGTCATATTTTTTACTACAAGGAATTAGCTCCCAACATATCATAGTCTTACTCATAATAGCATCACTAGTTTTCATATATACTTTACATGGGACCATATTACATTTCCCGTATTCTAATAAATAGGACATGATATCCATGTAATACAATTATTTTCCTTATCCTTAGTTCATTCAATTTTACTTTACATGTGTTCTTCCAATTTAATGGAAGTATCCTCTCCCTTTAAATCCTTCAACAATGATTTGCAGTTACTTAGAGCTGAACCCCTATTTCAAGTGATATAATACAACAATTTATGCAAACAATTTATCATGTTCATATGAATTAGGTTCTAATGTATTGACATACAATTGGAACTGAGGCCAAAAAAGAGGGAAGAGTTTGGAGAAATATTTGATCTGATTTGCATATCTAAAATCCAATCATGAATGGATTGTTTAGAAAAAAATTACATAGTGGAAGGTGCCATTTGGATAGGTTTTCATGATGTTTTAAAGTTGAAGGAGGAATAAGTAGATATACCAAAATGAAGAAATAATAGTAAAATCTTATTTTGTTAGTTGTTAATATCTAATATTTAGTGTCTAAAATTTTTTATAATTAGTGGTAAGACCGTAATTTGAATTCAATTGTAAACAATAAATGGTGAGAAGGAAAGAGAAATAAGAATATATTGTATGGAGTAAAGGAGACGAAGATAAGAGAAAAATAAATGAATATCCTTGAATTGCAAGTGAATTTACGTAATATGTCTGCTAATGTAGTATAATTCTGATTGATGATCTCATGGTCATTGCTTTTCGAATGTTACTTGTATTTGACTTGTATTTCGCTTGTTATCAGCTTTACTATTTCTTGATTGTTTTATTTACTTATGTTTAAATTTGCTTATATATTTGTTATATATGTTGTTATGTGTTTGATTACTTACCTGTTACATGTTGATTAACTCATTTTTTGATATGATATGCGATATGATACACAATACGACATATGATACGGTGCATAAGGATAACGATATATGATGTGTCCTGATTTGACAACTCTAGTCAAGACTTAGTTGTGGCACGACATGGAGTCATCTATTTCGATTAATTTTATATTTCTGGGTATTGTGAAGGATATCTAGGATGAAGTTTGTGCCACATTGTCTGAAGACAGACATCCCAAATCTTCAATTTATATGAAGCTAATAGTTGTTAATATCCTACGATATGTATTTTACGACACAATAACATAAGACACATAAAAAAATTATGATATTATTATGCTATGTATCTTACGATATGTTAAGTGTATCATATTATATGCAAACATTACAATACGCTTACTCGACTAATATATTGATTTTAAACTTATTCAAATTAATTTTTAAAATCTAAGTAGGGTTACAAATTTGGAACAGGTTTTAACGAAAGAGAACATCAAATTTCAAGATTCCTATTTTAATTGATAAAAAACATGCAAACCAATCATCAAACATTCAAAAGAGGTATATCAATTAAGTTACAGTCAATTTAAATTATTTAACTGCTATCTAATGAGTTTATATATTGTATGCTAAAATATCAACATATAAATGACAATTGTTTAAAAGACAGTTTGTATAGATCGGAGAAGATGACCAAAAACTAAAACAAAAGTTCTTAAAGATGATACGATCTCTCTAAAGGGATGATTAATTAATATTACATTCACTTATTTTGTAGTTCTTTGAAGGGCTAATGAACATATGCTCAATGCTTCGATTTTTGTTTAAAGTAGTAAACAATTGAAACTGTAGCAACAATAGAAAGGAGATTTGAGAAACATATGATGTAATTTCACTGTCGGAAATGAAATACAGTATAAATTGATTATTGAGATATACAGACCATATCTTGTGGAAGGTGCCGCTTATATGGAGTCCTTGATTTCTTTAAATTTGAAGGATGAACAGTTGGTTTACCAAAAAGAAAATGAAGATAAGATATAAGAACAAAATTTTATAAGTTAGTTGTTTATTCTTAATGTTTAGGCTATAGTAGATTTTTATAACTGTTCATTGGATTTTTTAAATGCAATTATGAACAATATATGTTGAAAAGGAAAGTGACATAATTATAATAAATGAGTGTGTAGGGCAAAGGAGACTAAGACGTGGGAATTAGGAAATGAATATAAAGTTCTTTATCTTCAGGTGAATTTAGCAATATATTATGTTTGTTGATGTAATATAAGTTTGATTAATATCCTCATAGTCATCACACTTGGATGTTAGTTAACTATTTATATTTAGCTGTTGACTTGTAAGTTATGTATTACAGGATTTAGCATTTGTTTTGGGTTATTTGTTTATTTATATTTTAGTTTTTCTTGAATATTTGTTATCTATATTGTATATGCTTATTACTTATTATATATTGATCAATGTATCTTATAGTATGATATATGATAAAGTTCATCTAAGGGCACCTACCAAATTACACCAACCAAGAAACTTTAAATATATTACTAGTTTGTCATTATTTGTTTTTTTTTTTTTTTAACAAGTTTGCTCTTTTCTTCTCAACCAGCAGGTAGGAGAGGATAGGAAGAGGAGACACGGTGTCGGGGAGGGGGAGGGAGGCGGGGGCAGGTTAGGGTTAGTGTTTTAGGTGGTGAAGGGTAGGGTTGGTTGAGGGGGAGGGATGGTGGCGGAGGGGGGCATGGCGGGGAGGGGGAGGGATGGTGGTAGAGGGAGGAAGGGTCGGGGAGGGGGTGGTGGGGCGAGCGGTAGTGGGAAGTTGAAGGGTGTCCTTACACAAAAAAAGAGATTTTCAATTTTTCGGGTGCCCTTAGAATTGGGTGCCCTTACTAATTTGATAGATGCCTTTAGAAGCACTCTTGTGATATATACATGATACATAACTCTATTTGACAACTTTGGTTTAGACATATTCAGTATCCCATATGTGATAGGATACATAAGAGTTTGGAGTACTATAGTGCTTAAATGGTATGGTTGATGAGGTAAATTAGTTCCATCCACTCATTGGCGATATCCCAAACTCTTAGGTGGAAATGAAGGAGCTATACATTAGTTTGATTTTGTCTAGGTTGAGTCCAACCTTCAATATTCTAAAACCCAGAGAACTCGTCCGAATACTCAGACTCGTCGTTTGAACGCACGAGGATAGAAAACCCGTTAAAAAAAATGAACAGAATAAGTATACGTTTGACTTGACCGGGTACTCGCCCGAGTCCGAGTTATGGAGTGGGTAATCAGATTCTTATTGGGTCAAAAAATAAAAAAAAGGTTGTAATGATTTTTATCTGAAACTATTCATTCACTTTTTATTATGAAATGGATCAATTTTGGAAAAAACTCAAAGCCTATAGGAGCTGATCATGATACTTTTATTCAACCCGCTGTTTTGATAACATATGCTTACAATATCAAAATCAATCAACTTTACTAACACGACAAGGACCAAGTGTTTTTGGGTAGTTCTCTAATGCCTTATAAATTTTATTTCTTTTGTAAAAACACTTGCGATATATCTCTTTAAATTCTCTTTAGAAAAATTTATCCATCGTCTTTGGAGATAAGTATATTCCTTCTTTACATATCTGCCTCTTGATAATGATGTAATCCTCATATATATATATATATATATATATATATATATATATATATATATATATATATATATGCTGGTTTTTAACTTTACTAATATAAGAGACATACTTTCTAAATTTTCTTAACTAATGTGTCGAGTTCTATACTAGAATACGAGTACTTACCAAATTTTCCAAGTACTCACTACTCGCTTTTTGACCGAGTACTTAACGAAACTGAGTTTTAGAACACTGCCAACCTTGATTGCACTAAAAGGGATATATGAGTCATAATGTCTACTTTGGAGACTCATGTTCTTTGTCCATCATCTACTGCATCTTACAATAGTTCGTCTATTCAGAGTACCGTATTGATCTCGTATGTTGGTAATGATGTTGTTAGAGGATGGCGCCTCCATTGCCATGGTCGTCGTGCTTCTCTTTGTTATGGTCTTGGTCATGGAGAATTATGATATTGTACTTATTGTTAGCGAATCAATCACTGTTGATAAATGTTGTGAACTTCATGGTAAATCAACATTGTCTAAATCTTCTCATTCTGCCGATCTACTGGATGGTGCTAGATCATTCAGGGTTTAGTCGACATAATCTACTGTGCAAGATATTTTTGCTAGATCTATTGTTGCTCAATAGTATGTTAATCTCAGTTTGCTTGACTATGATGTCCTGATGAAGGTGTATCTGCCTTTACTTCAGAGATGGCTACACTTGCTTCTCCAGGTATGTCTTGTTTAGCCAGTTCATTACCCACTCCTTAGATAATTGACTCTGGTGCTTTCACTCAGCTCACAGCCAAATCCTTTATTTTCCAACTTCAATGCATCAACTGCTATGTCATTTATTACTTCTGTTGTTGGTTCTTCTAGATGTCAGTTGTAATGACACTATTCAACTCACATCATCTCTAACTTTATCTAATATTCATCACATTTACGGAGTTTCTTTTAATCTATTATGTGTGCATCGCTAGAGTAATTCATGAACTGTTCTGTAATCTTCTCTCCTTCCTCATGTGATTATTGGGATTTATTAACGTGAGGCACTGAACTATTTATGACATGAGCATGCTTCTTTTGTGTGTATCGCAGCAGTTGCATCTAAAGTTTCTCCTATCCAGTGGCATATCAGTTAGGTTATTTATCTGTTAAGTGTTTTCTTCTTCAATTAGTTCCTTATCTAAGTTGCAATGTGCATTATGTCCCTTTGGAAAGAACCATTGGTCTACTTTTATTTCTAGGATAATATTCTGTAGAATAACATGGACATTTTTGGTGAAAGATCAGTCTTATATACTCTTGGTCTTTAAAGTATTCAATAAAAAGAATTGAGAATTAATTTGGTTGTTCTGTTGAAGTCCTTGGATGTGATTTTGTAGCAGAATGCGTGTAAAATGCTTTTCAAGAATTTTGTTCTTCCCTTGGGCTCCCACAACAAAATAGTTTGGTAGAATGGTGTTGTAGAATGCAAGAATCATTTTTTTTTAGGTGTTGCACAATTCATCATAATTCATATGCATGGACCCAAATATTTCTGGGTGATGCATCTCTGCCTACATGTAATGTGATTAATTGTGTTCCTTCCTCTGTACTAGGTGGACCAAGTGTATTTTTTTGTTCCTTATAAAGTGTGAAGCGTGGAAACTCTTTATCATGAAGCTGCATTTGTGTTGGACACACGTATCCTATGTATTTTTAGGATTAACCTCATATCGGCTTGTTGTGTCCATATCGGCATTACCATGTTCCTGCATCATAGTTATAAGGATAACAAGTATCTTGATATATCATTTAGTTGCTTGTGTTTTGTTCATGTGTTAGAGAAAGGATATGATAAATTAGATTGTGGGATTGTCAACTGTGTTTCTCTGTTACTCATGTTCCCAGACGGATGTTGTTGCTGGAATCCTGTTACTGAAAAATATATTGTTTGTTGGTGTTATTCTTTGAGAAAACACCATATTTTTCACCTTTACAAAAGATCTTACATCCTTTGCGTCTGCCGCTGCCGATACTTATTAGTTCTGATGGTTCTGTTGTATTTGAAAATTTACTAAACCAACCTTAGAAGAAGCCACAAAGTCCGGAAGTCTTCAAATGCTAACTGAAACCACAACACATGCCTCAACAATTTGTTTTGCTCATTACTCCATTTGAGGACTCTAATGCTGATCTTCCAATTGCCCTTAGAATGGGTAAACACATTTGTACGACAAAATCTTGTTCTACAAAAAATCCTATTCCTATTCTTGTTTCCTTTTCTTATCTATCTCCAACATATTCCATATTTGCTTTTACTTTATCCACTGTGTCAGTTCCTATTTCATATCGTGAAGCTTTGCTAGCTAGGACACTTGTGTATATGATTCATGTAGTTTGGCAGTTTTGGAAAGCTGGGATCTGTAGAGTCCGATGACGGAAATGAGCTGACAACATTAAATGGGAGGCTAAAATGACGTTTTCACCTTCAATAATAGGAAGGATTGGTTAGCACGTGAGATTTTCCGGCTGAGGAAATTTGGAGCTCTCTCCAATCGCAAATAAACCCATATCCTATCATATCCTAGTCTTTGCCCTCCAATTTGACTATCTATAAGTTGAGATCAGTGGCATTTCTTGTGTATTGGCGGTGACGCTGTTGGCATACGTCAATGATGCCTCAGTGAGTTCAATCTTCGGTTTTGTTTTCTTATCCAGCCTCTCTATGATGTCTGTCAAGAGATCACTATCCAATGCCAAATCATCTCTTCCAACTTTGACATCTTTCATCTCTTTATTGGGTTTCGCTTTGGTCTTCACAAGGTACATGAATCTGCTTTCAGATGTACATCAAAGGCCTGCATCTCTCTAGCTTGTCCAAATGGCTTAGCAATCATCTCATTAGCTCTATTTGGCCAGACATCTACCCAACCCCGGACTCCTCAACGACCATTAGCACACTTGTAGAATCTCTTCACACAGGTTCTATCAGTCAATGAGGTTAAAATCCTAGCCGTCACTTACAAGTACATAGAGTAAGAGGTAAAAGAAGATGAAAAAGAACTAGAAGCCATTTTGGGATTTGAGTTGAACAAATTGAAGCAAGAGAAGGGGAGAGAGGCTGAAACTATGGGTCTCAAATGCCCTCTATTTTGGTCCTAAAAATATGTCACTTGACAGTCGTGTAATATTTTTTTCATCCACTTCGATGTCTTCAGCCCCACTGGGCTAAAGTTTAAACTACAAAATACCATAGTGCTTGCATTTTAAGACCTAACTTTCTAAAAGGGCCAAGCTACAGGTAGCATATCTATAATTTTCCCTTACTAGGTCCTAGGTGGAAAAGCGTTATGTATGAGGAAACGATTGCTTTTTATCAAAATTATAATATCAAAATCGTACTTGTTATCTACTTTGCCTGCTGGAAGAAAGGATGTAGGCTACTGTTGGGTTTATGCTGTAAAGTTTGATGCTAGGATGTCTGACTGGTTGTGAAGGGAAATATACAGACATTTGCAGTTGATTACTTTAAGACCTCTTTAGTATCTCAATTACATTCTCTCAGAATTCTTTATCAGTGGCACTGGTCAAGCATTGGCCAGTATATCAACTTGATATAATGAATGCATTTCTATATGGTGATCTCAGAAGGAGGTATACATAGTCCAACCATCAGGTTATGAACTACAAAGGAATCTTTTAAATTTGTTGGCTCAAGAAAGCTAAGGTTTGAAGCAATTTTCTAGAAGTATGGTTTAACAGCTTCAGTACTGTGGTTGCACAATTTGGTTTACAATTAAGTGTTTCTAATCATTTTGTACTTGTTCGCTGGTCTTTTGCTCATACTATTGTTCATGCTATAGATGTCATTGATATAATATTGACTAGTAATGGTTCTCATATAATTATAAAATTGAAGTCCAAGTTGAACAATCTTTTTTATATGAAAGATCTCCATACGTTGCAATAATTTCTCTGCATAAAACTTGCTCCTTCACCAAAAGGACTCTTCTTATCTCATAAAAAGTACCTTACTGACCTGTTGGAAGATTCTAGTATGTTGGGATCTAAACCTGTTGATACTCCGATTGATCCAGCAATATGATTTGATAAGAACTTGAGAGATGCACTTGATGATCCTGGTCAGCATAGAAGGTTATTGGAGAACGCATCTACTTGATTGTTACAAGACTGGATATCACCATTGTTATAGTTGTACTCTCGGTTTATGCAGTCTATCAACTTCATTGGTAAAGGTTTTTACTATTAGCTATTTTCTCCTTTTAGTTTGGCTGATTATTTTGCTGCTAATTGGGCAGGAGATCCTCTTGATTGTTGTTTTATTAGTGGCTACCGCACTTCTAGTGGGAGTAGTCTCGTCATGACACAGTAAAAAACAGACAATAGTTGCTGGATCTAGTACTAAAGCTGAGTATGTAACTGACTCTGTAAAATGACGTGGGAACAATCTCTTTGGAATGAGATGAGTGTTATTTCTTCTTGGTCTACTGTGTTGTTTGTGGCGAACAATCAGATCGCATTGTATATTGCAAACAATCCTGAATTTATGAGGGAAACACATTGAGATCGGCTCATATCGTCCGAGACATGGTTTTGAAGTGAATCGTCACTTCGTATGTTGCTTTTGAAGCTCATATCGGTGATTACTTCAGCAAAGTCTCATATGAGAAATCCTACTTTACTTGTAACAAGCTGAGCATGATTGATATAGGATGTTGAAGGACCGTTAATGTCAATATTAGAATTGTATTGGTATTAGAGTTATATTCACATTTAGATTCTATTTATCATCTCTATAAATGAGTGGACAGACCCTAAACTAGGTTATGCTTCTTTGCTAACTACTCTGTGACAGTTCCGAAGGCTAATAAAATATTAGGCATGAGTTTACGAAGTATATGTACCTATTTCTCGATCAAGTTTACAGTTTAGACAAATTCCGGGAGGGTCTTACATTTTTAGTTGATTCTTGAAGCTTTGACTCGTCTTGAAGTTAAAACATATTCTTGAGCATGTCTTGAGCTTTGAGATGTAATACTTGTATTTGAAGCTCTTTATGATCATTTTGCTTTTTTATACTCATAGTTCATCCTAAAACATCATGGGCACTCAAAACAACTTGTTAAACATATATATTAGTAATCATCAAAACTCTAGTAAATAAATAAGCAAATCAAAGTCATGTAATCCTCAAACTGAAAAGCTGCTAGCTTCAGTCTTAAACTATGGTCTCGCTTGACCTCCATAAAAACCCAAGGGCTTTTTAAATGTTATCTACATTGAAAAATTCAAACCCTAGTTGAACTTGAAACATCTATCAATCCTCTAAATCCCAATTGGAAAATGAAAAAGAATGTGATTTTCGACTTAAAATTGGACTGGATGTCAACCTAGATAATGACTTAGCATCTAAGCTAGACTTGACATCAAGCTGTCCTCATGTGCATTGGTAAGACGGGATGATAGAGAATAAGAAATGTGGCCTGTGACTTTTGAATTCTTCACATATAAATTGCCAATCATCTAGATTGTGAGCTTGACCTGGGCATCTTTCAAGAAATACATAGAACTCCTTTCTCTTGTAAATGAACACTTCTGTAAATTTCATACAAATGCTTTGTCCCTTTTCGTTAGGTTAAATCTTGATTACTAAACATGACAGATTTCTAAAACAGTAGTGATGTTTTTATTTTGTGAATAGATCCAACGGTTCCTTGACCAACTGTTTGCACAGCATAATAGTTTGTATCTTAGAATTGCTAGTTCAGCTGATGTGTATGTGGAAAACAACTTTTCCTTAGAATAAACGTAAGTATAGTAATGAAGAAGCAAATTTAATTGTAGAAAATTGCATTCATTAAGCAATTGTTTGCATTTCAACAATAATATTAGAAAAGCTATGAAGATTTTGAATACCTTTGTGAAGGAATAAATATAGTCAACCTCAGTAATGCAGAGATAAGCTAGAAAGAGGAAAATTTGATTGTTATCCAAGGTCCTTAAAAGCAATCAAGATACTCTCTCTAACTGGTCATGAATCAATTGAGCTTATCCCTTGCAAGCGTGGCTGTGAGATATTTATAACCTCATGAGTGGGAATGACCCACCCTTTAGCCCTCTCCAATTTCAATCAATTATTACGATTTATGATTATAACCCCCCAACCTGCCAACTATGTGAGTCACTGTATTTTATACTGGTTATGTCAACTCAGAGTTTGGTTGTTGATATTGACTTGATATTGAGTATATTGACTCTATTTTGTATCTCTTATTTGATTCTTGTAATGGTCGTGCCTGATTTAAGGGTACGGGGGTGAGCCTCAGTTTGACATTCTTTTAGTCCATCTCAAATACCATAGTCTAAAATAAAATTTTAATCTTAGAGTCATCGTTTTTCAAATTTTTTTTTTTTAGTTTTATGGTGATTTTCTCATAATTTTCTAAGAAAGTCCAACATCATTAAACACCGGGGTTCGATTAAAATCGATTGGACTTCCAATGAGTATAACTTGAATTTTTAACCCAAAATGACATTTCGTTTTTGGAGTTATTATTTTTTTAATATTTGTAATTTTTGAGATTTTTCTAAAGCCAAAAATTGGCTAAATATCGAATATTAAATTATCTCGGTAATTATTTCGGCATTTTCTACCTCTCAATATTGATATAAATTTTCTAGTAATTCTTTCATCCATGCCTTCATTCTATACTAATTTGGTAGCTTTCGGAGAATATCTGACGGAGTCGTAATTTGAATAGTAACTACTTTTCAAATAAATTACCTAAATGACTAAACACACACACTTGAACTGAAATTCTAACGGCACCTCGCCATGCATATGGCGGTTTGAGGTGTCATCACCTCAATTAAAGTGTGGCATGATTTTGATTAGGTGGCTAGTGGTGGTTCATTTGAGAGCTTAGGTGTTATCATCTTAGCCTACATATAAAAGCATATTCATTATCGTTTATTTTCATTCAATTTACCCAAAAACCAAAAGCTACTCACACTCTCTGCACACTGCTGGTCAAGGAAGGGATTGAAGCTTTGGAGGGGAAGGGATTGATAACAAATTGAGTAAAACCACAAGTAACACTCTATTTCTCTTAATATCTCTTATGTTCAGGTGATTTCGATTTTGTATAAACTGGTTCAATTCGTCCACTGTCATTTTATCATGGACTGAGGCTAGGGACATCAACATGTATATGCCCTTGTGAACTTCGGAGTTCAGATGGTCCTGTGCATTTCTTATTGGATATGGGTTGAATACCTTAAGAAGAAGTTAACAATCAAAACATGCATTATTCATGTTCCATCTTGCATCAGCTGGGCTTGACCTAGACCTTCACGGTCACACTCCATACATCAATATTCACCTAGACTAATATCACTAGCACTTTAATTACTAATGTTTTTGACTGAAATCTTTATGACATTTGAGGATAGAGATTTATTTAACTAGGCAAATGTTTTATGTTTCACCTATTTCTGAATAATTAGCTAGTGGTTTCTGTAGAATTTTCTTTTTGTGCATGCACATGTTAGGGAGAAATCTGTATCAATAAATTAGACAATCAGTTAGTTGTGAAGATTATTTGAGTTCTTGCTAGAGAGGAATTTGCTACTTTTCGGAGAAAACTAGGGATGTGGAAGAGTAAAAGAGGTTGATACTGTGATTATTAAATTTAGTTTATAGTTTCATGTTTAGACCATAAAAAGGAAATCAGGAAGGGATGCTTGAGGTGTGGTATAAAAGTCATAGTTATCGGATATTATTAGATTGCTAGATACTGTCCTACTAGTTCTGTTGACAATGAAATTTTGCTCGAATATTGATATTGAAGTCCAGAGTTTCTTGATAATATTTGATCATTTTATTGCTTACTGTAATGAGAAAGCTTGATGGATTAATTAGGATTTAGAGATCAGTTCTTGATATCAGAGTAAAAAACAGATTTAGGATTTATGTTCAAGTTTCCGTATATTGAACTTATTGGGGATTTGATGGGATATAATTGATGCTTGGATTATTTAAAATTTTTGGAAAAACTAGGAGCTCTCTGGGAACCACAAAACTGCCACTAGCGGTCAAGACCGCCAACTAGCAGTACTTTGTTTCCGTTGATGGTAAATTTTTTTATCATAAGCTTAAATTATTTATAACATGTAATTTGACACCACTAGGCTTGATTAACAATAACTATGACAATGAATTTAATTGTAAAACTAAGTAACTATGACAATGAATTTAGTTGTAAAAATAATTAAGGTATGGATATCAGGCTGCTTCACGAATTAGGGTTTCACTCTATTTTGGATGCAGAGTTAATTACACTTGTGTATGAACATTAATAAGCAATAAACGTTAAGAGGTAACGTAAACATGAAACTGGTTATGAACACTAATGATATGGATACTTGGTGAGATACTATATGATACATGCAAAGTTGTCAAATCAGTATATGTATAGTGTATCATTATTTTTATGTATCATATTGCATATCGTATTGTAGGATACATTGATCAACATATAAAAGATAAGTAATAAGCATATAACAATATATAATATTACGAACATATGAGTAAATTTAAAGTATAAGTAAACAAATAACCAAAAACAAATATTAAAGCTAGTAATATGTTAAATATAAGCAAATAGCTATATATAAATATATAATTTACAATTAAAGTATTATGACTATAAGGTCATAAATCAAAATTATACGACATTAGTAAATACATTGCTAACTTCACTTAAACTTGAAAATGATATTCATTTTTCTCATATTCGTCTCTCTTACTCCGTATAAACTCCTCCTTTAATATATTATTTTTTTCCTCATTATTTACAATTGCATTCAAATTAAGAGATCTTACAAATAATGATAAAATAGTCTATATGAGAGACTAAATATTATGAATAAACAACAAATTGATAAAATTTTACAATTACTTCTTCTCCTTCTCGTCTATTTAGTAGATCTAGTATTCTTCCATCAACATAAAACACAATGAAATCCATTCAATATACAGCTTTCACAATATAAAGTTCTTATTTATCATTAATTCATTCATAATCAAATTTTATATTCAACAGTCAAATTAGATTATATGTTTCTCCAGTCTCTTCCTCTTTTATTGCCTTAGTTTTGATTGTATGTTATTTCACAAAAACTAAAACACTGAGTAAAAGTTATCCCTCCCAAAAAATACAAAACAAGTAAATGTAATATCAATTAATCATCTCTTATAATTATATCACCATCATCCCTTATAGTTATATCCCCATCATTCTTAAGGATTTTTGTTTTAATTTATTTATCCTTATCTTCTCAAATCTATACAAAATCTTCCTTTAATCAAGATTTTAACGTATAATAAATAAGTCCTTTAGATAATCAAATTGACAAGTAGTAATTAAATAATTTATATTGACTATAAATTAATAATATACCTCTTATGATTATTTGTTTAAATATTTTTATCAACTAAAATAAGAATCTTGAACTTTAATGATCTTTTTTATTAAATGACTATACTTGTTCGAAATTTGTATTCCATATTTAACTGAAAATGTTCGTTTGAAATCAACTTATGAACCAAATCAGCGTATTGCAATGTATCGCATATCGTAAGATACGCTTGCCATATCATAAAATACATAACCCAATAGTATCGTAAATAAAATATGTATCGATTTTCTTATGAATTGTATCGTATTGTAAGATACTTATCGTATATCGTAGGATATTAACAATTATGGATACATGCACAATTAACAATATGCATGACGTGGTTTATGATGCACAAATATAACATGTTATATAACACAATCTCAGGTAACTTGATACATAACGTGACATGGTATGCGACACTTAATGATATGACATAGAATAATTGACACATTATGCTTACATGATTGATACATGCTGCACATAGTAATGGATAAGGTGACAAACAGAATACAAACCATAGTAAAATGAAAACATGAACCTCACATTATTGTGGGACATATGACCATGATACTAGTGGAGAAACATGACATGCCACATGGATCTCAATATCGATACCAAATGGACACAATTCACGGGATGAGGTGATGACATGAAATGGAATCTCAAGGTGGTATACATGTATGGGACTAGTCGTGATGGATTTCTTACCAAGAGTCAGGGTCTTCCATTAGCGTCCCTAGTGGTATTGACCACTATCTTATAAGTCCCTTAATCGGGATATCTATAACTATATTAGTGCAGGATCTATATTATTCCCTGTAGGGGATGTTCCTAACTATGAACAATAGAAAATTAGTAATATTTCCTTAACTGAAATGTCCATACCATGTCCAGTATGGAATCTACATTTTTTATCATATTCAGATTTATACTATATTCAGTACGAAATTAATACTATTTCCTTAATTGGAATGTCCATATTGTGTTTAGTATGGAATTAATACTATTTCCTTAACCGAAATGTTCATACTATGTTTATTACAGAGTCTATATTCTCTTAAATGAGAAGTCCAGCCCATATTTCGTATGGAATCTATCTTAAGTCTCTAGTTGGGAGTGTTAGGTAATGTGAACAGTGCGAAATCCAACTCAAGTCTTTAGTGGGATGCTTGTAGTTACAAAATGGATTCCATCTACCACGTTCCAACAGTATAACTAGTTGAGACCTGTATTCTGACACAAGTTACAGTCTGTTACTTGTTCTTTATAAGTTCATAATTACAAGTCAAACCATTGTTATTTATATTGTTCATGGTTCATGCCAGCACGACCAATACTGGCATAGCATGTGTATGCACATCTATTTCTCGATTAGTATGGTAGTGCACTTTCTTCTTTATGTGTTGCTTACTGGATTTAATCTTTTGGACTCCAAACCTAGGTCTCAGAGCTTAATAGGAGGAAGTTGTCAAGATCAAGGATCTATATTTTGTAGAGCAACATTCAACTATGGGTGATCACGGAAGACCATTTGTACACATCTTTTGTATTTTCTTTATTGGGCATTGCTTTATACTATTGCTCTTTTATTCTTATGTTTTATATGTTCAAAAGCAGTGTGCCTTATGCTCTAATCTCTCTCTTATAAAGTAAAATTTTTCTTTCTGTTGTGGACATATTATTTTTATTTATCCATCTGATCGTGGTAATAGTTACGATTATTTCACGATCTTGTGTCTGTGAGGTTTAAATATTTTTTTGAATTCCCTGTTTTTTCGGCAGTAGCTCAAAAACAGGCATTATAATGACTAGCCTCAAGTCATAAATAATATGAATATAATAATTCAAAATGAAATAAATCCATTAACCATGGCAAATATGTATTGATATGTATTTGGAAACGTGTACCCTGTTAACTTTGATTCCTAATCATAATAAAACTTGACCATCCTTGATCAGGAGGTTCACTTGCTACCCTTCCATATTATTTGTTTCAAAGAAAACAAGTTTGATAATAAACCTGATAAATTTGAAAATAATAGTTATATATATATATATATGGGTGTAAAAATTTGCATACAAAATTCACATTTTTTCTTCGAAACATGGCAGATGCTTGTGCTATTATGAAACTGTCAAGTATTGAAGTTGTGATAATAAGACTTTTAGAAGGCAACAGTCAGCGTGCATGAGAGCATACAGTGCAAGGACTTCCATGACTGCATATGCACCAATCTATAAGAGACTGGTCCTCATGTCACCCATAATCCAAGTTGTTCAAACTTGCGCCTAAGTTCTATCATGGTCCAACAAGATTGATATGATCAAGTTAAGGACTATTAATGAGGTCATCTATGTTTGATCATTGTCTACAGTGATAGGAGATCACAATATCAATTTAATTTAATGCCACACATAACTTCATATAATTAATGTCCTATATTTTTGTGCAAATGAGAGTTACGGTGATTGTAACATTGAATTGGTGCTGGGCCACACATTTCTAGCAATATGAACATCCCCGTTATGATGCTGACCATTAGACTGATAGTGAATAATCTATCTCATCCTCACCTATAATTACGGCAATATTTGTTTCTAAATTCAGTTAAGATATCTATTTCTGGTCATATCTGTTTTTTACTATTCAGTTTCACATGTCTTTCTTTGACAACTCGAATTTTCCCTTGCTTGGCAGTGCAGGCGAGCAGTGCGATATTGTACGTTGCCCTGCGGAGTATCCCCACACTTTCATTCTCTTCCCAATTTTTGGATTTGGTCAGCAAGCGGACAAGTTCTTTTGGTTCCTCTATTTCACCTTTATGTGTTGTGTCTACTTCACAAAATAGATACCAAAAAGTTCTCAAGGACTACTCATGATTTGTCCTGGTTACACACTACACAAAACAATTTTCTGAGCTAACAGATTTAGTTTTCATGCCTGGTTGCTGTAGCTGCCGTCCTTTGGTTATATATAAATATTAATGACTATTAATGAGGTCATCTATGTTTGATCATTGTCTTCAGTGATAGGAAATCACAATATCAATTTAATTTAATGTCACACATAACTTCATATAATTAATGTCCTATATTTTTGTGCAAATGAGAGTCACGGTGATTGTAACATTGAATTGGTGCTGGGCCACACATTTCTAGCAATATGAACATCCCCGTTACGATACTGACCATTATTAGACTGATAGTGAATAATCTATCTCATCCTCACCTATAATTACGGCAATATTTGTTTCTAAATTCAATTAAGATATCTATTTCTGGTCATATCTGTTTTTTACTATTCAGTTTCATGTCTTTCTTTGACAACTCGAATTTTCCCTTGCTTGGCAGTGCAGGCGAGCAGTGCGATATTGTACGTTGCCCTGCGGAGTATCCTCACACTTTCATTCTCCTCCCAATTTTTGGATTTGGTCGGCAGGCGGACAAGTTCTTTTGGTTCCTCTATTTCACCTTCATGTGTTGTATCTACTTCACAAAATAGATACCAAAAAGTTTTTAAGGACTATTCATGATTTGTCCTGGTGACACTAAAGAAAATGATTTTATGAGCTAACAGATTTAGTTTTCATGCCTGGTTGCTGTAGCTGCCGTCCTTTGGTTATATATAAATATTGAGATTTGTAATTACTGCCAACATTGTGAAAGCAAATGCATGTTTCCCCGCCTTTTTTGGCCAAAGGATCTAATTAAATTAAGATTTAAGATTGTTTTATGATACATGATACCCTGGTTTTTTGAGACGGAGTTGTCATGTTTATTTTTTAAGACACCATAGTCAACTAAGAAACCCAGTCTTAGTTGAGCCAGTATTTTTCTTTTCAAACATGTTAATTTTTGGTGAATTTTATTGCGGATTTGTCCTCATCCTGCACATTGCTATGATGAATCTTTTTCTTTCGTGGGTTGATTCGCCAGCTAATTTGGTTGAGAGATTATGACCTGGTCAAGGATCATCATAACTCCCCTTGCCTGTGTCTAGTATTACGCTATTCATTTTGGGGACTGCCATTTTGCCTCTTTGTTTTCTATTTTCTTTTTTGTGCATCAGAATAACATTGTACCTCTAAAACCAAATGCAAAGGGACAGAATAGAAAATAGAGAATCCCAATGATTGGCAACATAGGACAATGATTTGAGTCCACTTGAGATGGGACAAAATAGGGAACTAAATGGAGATAGCAAGGGTATATTCAACACAGGACAATAAGAACCAGTATGTCATAGTTTGTGGAACAAGAGCACCAGCTTTTGCTTAAACATACATGTATAGAGGCTACACCTGGGAGCTGATCGTGTAGTTGACCCAAGCGTATGAAATAAAAGCTTTGTCGTTGTTATTTATATTACAGAAAGCATACCGACAAATCCCTATTGGTAGAACTCTATGGAGTTTTATTCACCATTTCACCGATATAAGTGGAGCCTCTCTATGCCCACTGCTAAGAGCATACAGCTAACAAGTTGCATTTTATATACACACATACATAGATACTTGCCTCATAGCCCTTTCAAGGAATGTTACCAACAGTGAATAGTAAAGTTCATAAAATTTCGTCAAGTTTACCAATAGATTTCTCATGCTCTTACTGAAGGTTCAATAGCTTAACGTTTTGTGAATGAGTCAGAGCATACAAATTCCTCATTGATGGTGACAAGCTTAGGCAAAGACTAAGATATGGAGGCACTTCAAAACAGAGCTATGGCTTGAAAGACATGGTCATATATCCCATTGTTTATTATCATCCTCACTATCAGTTTAAGGTGTTGCTTTCCACTCTTCTTTATAATGACCTTATAACCACCATAATGACTCATTCATTGTGCTGCGTAATCCCTGATTGTATGTGATGGCTGAGAACCTTGGTAGAGCAAACAGCATTGGCCAAAGTTGTTTCTCCCCGAATGAATTCTTCAACAGGAGCTCTTCTGCTGATAGGAATGATGAAGAAGACTTGAAATGGGTGGCGCTGGAGAAGCTCCCAACATACGACCGCATGAGGAAAGGAATTCTCATGCAGAAGACAGAAAATGGGAAGCTTGTTTGCAATGAGGTTGACATCAACAAGCTCAGCATGTCTGAGAAGAAGATACTTATGGATCACATACTCAAGGTTGTCGAAGAGGATAATGAGCGCTTCCTCCATCGGCTTAAAGCCAGAACTGACCAGTTCAGTACTTATATGTTTTATCTTGATCATCTTGTTTATTGATCAATTATACCATCTTTCTGGAGTATCGTTTGATTGGTTGAATTCTTTCACAGGGTTGGGATTGAGCTTCCAAAAATTGAAGTGCGATTTGAGGATTTATCTGTAGAGGCTGATGCGTACATTGCTAGCAGAGCAGTTCCTTCTCTATTAAATTCTATCTTGAACATCATAGAGGTTTTTTTTTCTTTTATATTTTTCATGTTTGTTCGTCCATCTTGTTTTCCTCCTTTGTCTTTTAAAACCATTGTGTGTTTCTTGGTTGTCTATATTATTCACAACCGGAATAATTTAATTCATAATAGAAAATATAGATGAAAGCGGCAAAAAATTGAAATACTTTTTGAACTCAACTTGAAATTGCTGCGTCAAAAGCTATGAATTCATGCCCATATTATATCTCATCAGGCAGATATGAAGTGATATTAAACCTATTGTTTCAGTTTCCTTATTTATTACCTATTACGCCTTTTTGACGGTGTTGAATATGGATGTTGAAAAGCCAAATTGTATTTCGATTTGATAATCTTAATTTCTTTAACGAAACATTATGTTTCCTTGCAAGCAGGGAGTGGCTGGTTATGTTCATATTTCTCCAACAAAGAAAAGGGTTAACAGGATACTTAATGGTGTGAGTGGAATCCTTAAACCGTCAAGGTATGTGCACAAAGTTCTAGAGACTGATTTTGTGACTAAACGTTGATGTTCTTATCTTACGGAATAGAACAAGCTTAGCAAAGGCTTCTTCTCTCTGTTTCTTGTATTCTGCTTGTTACCGTTGGTTGAATCAAGACATTTAGTAATTATTACAACAGCTTATGTGTATTGAGTTAAGATTTGAGTTTAATGATAGAGGTTTTGGTATCAATTACTATGATTACACTATATAGCAGTTTTTTCTGTTAGGGTGTCTTTGGTACGTGGAATGCAAAATTCCGGAATGCAAAATTCCAGTCTCCTGGGAATCTGATTCCCGAAGTGGATTACTGCATGCTAAACACATGATTAGTGCAAACAGTTCACTGTGCTGAGCATAAATTTAAATTAAAACAATTGTTCCAGCGATCCACTTGGTCAATTATATGACTAATATATTTTATCCTCTATAAGGATTCACTTTCAAAGGAAAGATTGGGAACTAGTACTATTAACTTTTTTTCTGAAGTAGGTAACTAGATTTTGACACTTAGCCATTTAAATATTCCTGGTTTTATTTAGTACACACAGGGTGAACTGAATTGTTTTAGTGAATTACTTTCCTAAGAGTGTAGATGCATATATTTGTTTGGACTGGTATGATGGCATAGCAGGGATTTGTGTAGTATGGTGACACTTGACAGCTGTATGGAAATAAATAATAAAATATATATTACTCAAGTTTTGTGCTTAAAATTTTCATCCATTTGTTGTTTGTTTTGTACTAGGATGATTAAGGAGGATTGTGATAGGCCTGTGATAGCTATTGTAAAACCTTTTCACATATTATAGCATGAGCTAAAAGTTAAATTTCATTGCGGTGTCTCCTACCATGCGATGTGCTACGTGGAGCTTGAATGTAATGAAAAGTGGGTAAGGGTTACTACATCGTCGTTTAGAAGTAGTGCACCACAACGGAATTCGGATGTGGTGTCAGACGTGCAAGGGTTTCCACATCTTAATGAGCATGTGATTATGAAGAAGTTAACTCATTAATATAGAATTCGGTTAGCCTCATGAAACATGTGTACTCTTACAGGTAAATTAGCAGAGTTAACTGATACTATAATTAGGAGGGTTAGTATTTTGTGTGTGCAGGAAACTAAGCAGGTAGTGAGAAAGCTAGAGTCACAGAGCTGTTAGATTATAAAAATTGTATATGGGTAGAGAGAGATCGTAATGTGTAGGTATGATTATAAATAAACAATTACATGAGGATTTAGTAAGTGATAGGAGGAAGAGTGATAGGCATTGTACTAGTTAAACTTATTTTAGATAGGGATATTCTTAAAATATTAGTGCTTATGCACCACAGTTAAGACTTGATAACTCTAATAAGCATCAATTTTATGAGGATCTGGATGAGATGATGAAAGAGATACCTATTAGATAAAACTCTTTATAGTTGGTGATCTCGATGGGTACGTAGCAACTCATTGCAATGGGTTGGATAGTGAATATAGAGGATTTTATTTTGGAGAAAGAAATGGAGTAGGTAACTCAGTTTTAGATTTTGTTTTGCACTATGATTTAATCTTAGCGAATACTTGGTCTATCACTTCTAGAAGTGGATAGTGTGAGTCAAATATTTTTTTTTTTAACCGAGGGTAGATAGAGGTAGCAACATCGATTTTAAGTTAGTACTAAGAGAGTGTAGTTAGAAGGTGATTTAGAAAGGTTAGCAACATCGATTTTAAACATGGGCTCGTAGTTTTAGATGTTTAGGTTGGAAGGTGATTTAGAAAGGTTAGCGTAAGTTATATCCTAAGATCGAGTGGTAACTACTAAATGGAGGTAACCATGCAGCCTATTTAGATCGCATGGTACATGAAGTAGACTGGAAGACCTAAGATGACTCTAATATAATATGGAATAAAATTGTTAGCTGTATTAAGAGGGTAGGTAAAGATATAATTGGTGAGTTAAGAAGTGGTGCTCCACCATATAATGGCACATCATTGTGAAATACAACAATAATATCAACTATATCAAGTATTGGAAGTAGGCTACATGAACAAAAAAGAGAATTATGCTAGATTAAGCACGTGGATCAGCCTTTTCCACTCATTCCTATCGAGCAATATCTCTTCATTAAGTTTTTTAGCATCCAAATCTTTTCATATCACCTCCATTCATATTTCTTCGATTGCCCCTTCCTTCTTTCTGTGGGGTTTATACGTACTTTAGAACGAATACTCATTTCTCACTTTATCTGTTCTAGTGTGTTACTATACATCTAATGTAATATATGCATCTCTACTACACTCATCTTCTGTTCGTGATGTCTTTTTAAATTCCAACATTCCATGCCATATAATGAAACTGGTCTAATAACAGTCTGTTAAACCCTTTGTTTAGCCAGTGTTAGGGGTGCATAAAACTCAAATTGCATGCTCCTTTATCTCAATTATCTAGTTTGGATCATATGGCTGACATTACTATCGATTTCCCCATTTTTCGAATAACAGAACTCAGCTACCTAAAATGATTGCTTATCATGTTTCTCATCTATCTAGCATCACAATACTATAGTCTTAGATCCTTTGTTTACTGAATTTACAATATATATATATATACACACACACACACACACACACTCTCTATTTGGATACTCAATCTAAACCTTGAGATTCTAAGATTTGCTTCCATAATTCCAATTTAGCATTATCACTGCTTTCATCACATCGAGTAGGAGAATATTATCAGCAAAAGATATACACTAAGTATCTCATTCTGAATAGTTTTAGTAAGTTCAACTATCACTATGACAAATATGAATAGATTCAATGCAGATTCTTGATACAATCCAATTGTGATAAAAAAATCATTTGTTAATTAGTCACAAGTTCTAATTTTTGTCACTACTCTATCGTGCATGTCTTTGATTATATAATAGATACTCTTTTCCTTATTAATGTCCACGAACCTTATTATAGCTTTTTTAAATCAATAAAGACTAGATGCAAATATCTACTTCTATCTCATAGTTGCTTTCTAAGTTGACGAAATAAAATGAATAGCATGTATCGTCGATTGCCTGACCTGAACCTAAATTGATTTTCTGATATCTTAATATTTTGTTTTAACATTTCTTCAGTTATTTTTTTTTCCATAGTTTCATGGTGACACGCGTTTTTTCCACAGTAGCGAGAAGAACTCTGAATATCACTCTTGTTCATATATAATACTAGAGTTCTCTTCCCAATTCCTCCACTAATTATTTTTTTGCTGAATCTTATTAAAGAGCTTTATCAGTCATCTCACACCTATTGTAACGCCCCCGGTTTTCAGCTGCTTCCCAAAATAGAGGACGCTGCTTATAATTTATACTAGACAACCCAACAGTCACATGATCTTGGAATAACCGTAACTACTGTCACAATTAGATTGATAAATAACATGTCTGAAACTGAAAGATTTTACTTATACAAAGAGTTAGTTACATAAAATGGCACACTGTTCTAAATATGAACACAAAATCAAGAAACAATGCCTAGATAAAAGATGTAATCTATTTTTTACGATAATGAGCCCACTAATAAAATAAAATGGGCTGGTGGATGAGTATAGGTCTATGTAATAAACATATGGAGATGTAGTAAGCAAAAGAAGAATCTGAATATGGTGTCGAGTCTACCGACGTCATCGGTGGTAGACATGGATAATAGGTGGCCTTCTGAACCAATGCAGATATGAGAGCCTGGTTCGGACCTAGTGATGACATAATGCCTGGAGCTACTAAGTACTAACGTCCAAGGTAAAAATGGAATGAAGCGAATAGAGCATCGACTGCGAATAGCCTCTACTAATCTTCGTATGTCTGGATCAGTCTGGCTGTACTCTACCTCCTGAGGTATATCGGGCTGGGCAATGACATATATATCATGCTGACTAAATGTGTGTCTGACCTGGCTGCACTCCTAACACAGAATCCCATCTGCCTCATTATCTGTCTCTGGACTAGATACTTATGTCTGCATTTTAGGGTTTGAAAGTTATGAGATTAAACCTAGCAAGTAACACAAGAAAATGATGTGTCCTATTACAGTACTGGGGATAAAAGTATGCAAATAAATAAAATGATTTCGTTGGGGATATCCTTTAATAAATAAATAAAATGCAAATAAATTGTGATAGTGTTAAACATGTCACGCGAATATTTGTAAATAGTAAGTAAATATCTTGTAAAAATAACAAGTTTAGGTCAAGTCTTTGTTAGCACTTGAAACTAAATAATGGATAAGGGGGCGCGCAGTTTTTCGTATTGTACAAGTGCCGTACATACTCGGGACCCGGCCTCAATACTCATGGCGCTAAATCATGACATGTCGCTAGGCATAACAATTCAATTTTCATACTATATTACAATAACGTACATGCCACTCTGGGTATTAATTATCAATTGGTGATCCAGTAATCACTCAGACCGCTGCAATAAAAGAGTCCCGACTTCAATCAAGAAGTTGGCCCACAATACCCTTGTACAATACAGTTCTTATTCATCATATAGTTTTTCCAATCCCCATGTTAGTAATACATGATATACATGAATTAATGGAAACACATAGCTTATCATGTCGGGCTGTATACATGTCCTTTTTCAAAAAATAAGAATTCACGAATCAATATTTAGGATCATGTACATACGTATTACGAGAATACTTCAATTCACGTAAACAAAATATAATAAACATATCATCACGCTTTCATGAATGATCATGTCATCGTGTATCAAATATGCCAAAATTATGTTCATTATTCATAATATTAATAAATACAAATGTCATAATTTATAATATTAATAAATGATCGTGTCATTGTGTATCTAGTATTCTATTTTATATTTATATTAATAAATATAAATGCCACAATTTATAAAGTCCACTGCACATTTTCTTACTAATGGCCCACTGCACATTTCTTTACTAAAGGCGCATTGCACATTTTCTTACTAAAACCCACTGCACATTTCCTTACTAAAGCCCACTGCACATTTCCTTACTAAGGCCCACTGCACATTTCCTTACTAAAGGCGCAATGCACATTTCGTTACTAAAACCCACTGCACATTTCTGATTATAATATCAGAAATAAGTAAACACTACAATATTGATATATATCAAAATTAACTTAATAATCCAATTCTGTTTTCAATACCAATTGATAGTCCAAAATGTAAACCGAGATTATTTACAAAATAATAATCTAAATTATGAGCCAAGAATATTCACCCAACGTACACAAATATAAATTAACTAAAATTTCAAGAAACGAACAAAAAATAGCAGTGTTATACCGAATGCTGTTAAATTGCTTTTTTTCTTCTCTTCTTTCTCTCTTTGTTTTCTTTGTTTTCCCACTCAGTGAACAGAGGAACAGTGGGTGAAAAAGGTGTGCTCTCAAGGAATGTGGTTATATAAGCTCAAGGGGCAATTTGGTAATTTTGACCCATGGCTTATCTTTTTCTCCACAAGAAGACACCTAAGTACCCCTAATCACCACAACCTCCTCTCATGTGACAACGCAACAAACCATCACCGCCTCTCTCTTGAGATTTTAATTAATTATTTTATATATTTATTTAATAATTTAATAATTTCGGTTCCGTGTAACGTTTATCCAAATGCTACCAAATTATTGCAGGGCGTAGTGCTCAACGAGAGGAACGCTACAAAATTATCTATATATCATTTCGATGTTCAGAATAAATGAACCAAAATTTTGAAGTAATTAGAAGGATAATTTAATATTGTTAAATTAGCAAATTTAGAAATATTTTTCGAGCATACAAGAAAAATTTCTAAAAATCCTAAATATTAGAAAACTAATAACTGCGAACACCGAATGTCATTTGGAGCTACGAATTTAAAGGTATATCCACCGAAAGTTATTTCGGTGTCCTTTGATTTCGGTGGCCTTATTCTACAAGATCAGACTTAAAAGAGGGATACAAGTAGCAAGAATTTTGGGATATTACACCTATCTTTCTTAAATATATCTATACTTCAGTTGAAATTCCATTTGAACCAACATGTTTCCTTTTTATAACCTTTTTATAACCTTTTTAACCTTTTGAACCAACATGTTTCCGTTATTTCGGTGTCCCAAAATTGATTTCGGTGGCCTTATTCTACAAGATCGGACTTAAAAGAGGGATACAAGTAGCATGAATTTTGGGATATTATACCTATCTTTTTTAAATATATCCATACTTCAGTTGAAATTCCATTTGAACCAACATGTTTCCTTTTTATAACCTTTTTAACTTCAGATTCTCTAATATTATGCATAAGACTACAATTCATATCTTGTCTTGACACTGAATGGTAAAGTCACTCAACTGTTGAATAAAACTACTATTATACAATATATCAAAAATAATATCTCAATATTTCTTTGATATCTTCATCTCGAATTAGAACCTTTTAATCCTCGTTTTTGGCACACTTTACAGTACATAAGTCTGTAGTCTTTATCTTATTCAAGTAATTATATATATATATATATATATATATATATATATATATATATATATATATATATATATATATATATATATATATATATATATATTAGCTCTTTAGTGTAACTTCTCGTACACTCTTTTATAAACTTTAGATCTTGGTATCCCAAACAACTTTTCTAGCCTCCTTATTGGCTTATTCCGCTCAAAACTCACTCTGCCACTCTTCTTCTTCAAATCCTTAGGAGAATCCCACTTGATCTTAATAGTAATTTTTTACCCAAAAACATATAATAAGATATCAAGAGAGGTGCTATGGTAGACACTAACGAAAAAATGACTCCTTATCAATTGACATAATTAAGGACATGCATGATGGAGCAGTACAAATATTAGAACTTGGACAGCTTGACAAGTGTTTTTTGGATCACAATTTGATTGTATCAGTGATCTGCATTGAGTCCATGCATGTTGCCATGGTGATAGATGAGCTTAGTAGAGCTATTCAGGATGAGATACTTGGTGTATGTTTTTTTTTAATAATATTTTTCTACTCGATGAGACGAGAGCAGTGGTAAATGTTAATTTGGAGCTATGGAAGCAAAGCTAAAATCTTGAGGTTTAGATTAAGTATCCAAAATAGAGTCTATAAAGTGCAAATTTAGTAAACAAATGATTTGAGACATAATGTTGTAGAACTAGACAGATAAGAGATACTGAAGATCAATCAGTTTAGGTATCTCAGTTCTATTATCTTAAAAAGGGGGAGATAGATAGTGATGTTAGTCATATGATCCAAGCTGGATGGTGGAAATGGAGGAGCGTGCAACTTAACATTTTGTGAAGGTGAAAGAGAGGGTTTTAAAGGACTGCTATTAGACTAACTTTGTTATATATGGAATGTTGGATTATAAAGAGATATCATGAATAGAGGATAAGTGTATTAGAGATGCGTATCTTTTTGTTGGATGTGTGGTAATACGAGGAGAGATAAGAAGAGAAATGATGATATTCTTGCTGAGCTAGGCGTAGCCTCTATATAAGAAAAGATACGAGAAAGTTGTATATGATGATTTGGTCATACGCGACGTAGATGTACAGATACACTAGTTCGGCGAGTGAAGATTATCAACTTAGGGCAAAGTAAAAGAGGGAAAGGACCACCGAAGAAAACACGACTGGCGGTGATTTAAATATATTGGGTGCTAAAGGCCTTTATGAAGATATATTACTCAATAGGAACGAGTGAAGGATGATCTATGTGCTCGATCCGAAGTAATTATCTTTTTGGTTTGTGTCGCATATCTGAAGTTAAAGCTCTAAACTACACTCCAAAAGTTTTGGCGACGTATCCCATTTATGGGCATTACCTGCGAGCACTAAAAATAAGTATACGAGGCCTTTAATAATAAAGAATCACGCAATCAGAGTGCTATTACTACAATCCAATATATTATATTGTATCATCCAAGATAGTTCTAAAGAAAATTACAATATGATGAAGGGAACATTGCCCGCAATAGGTTTTTATTACAGCAAAGGAGGGCAACTTCCTAAACAACAAGAGTACAAATTAAGGCTGAATACAGCGATCTTTAATTAGAGGATGATCACATCGGAAAGGAGAGTTTTCAACGATTTGCTGGGGTTTGCTTACTCCTGAAAGTATGAACCTTCAACTAACGGGTCATTCTTGGAGTTTATAACCCTTGGGCATGTGGAGCTAACCCAGAAGTCAGTCTCGACAAGAAATAGAATCGTACACATAATGAAATTTAATATTAATAGGAATTATATATAAAAAAAAAAGAAAACATAACATATACGTAAACTTAAAGAACTTGCATGCTGAGTGTGACAAGATGGTCACAGAGGTACGATATAATAATTAATTACGTAATATTCGTACAAGGCAAGATACATGTGTCATGTTCTCCAGAATAACATGTATTCTTGTAAGGTGAAGTCCTAGAGTGGTCCACATGTCTCTTGTATAACTCGGACAAACTAGAGGAAGTCTCCATTAAGTATAATGTGGTAATATCAATCTCACTAAGTATTCAATTCACATATGGTACTAAGTTAATGCTTGATGGAACTGATTGGTGGATGGATCATATGTGTTCTAGAAGTGTACTGTGCATATCTGTTACTATGGTCACAGATGCTAGTTTCCCTTGTTCTATAAGTGTACCGTGCATACCTGTTACTATTGCCACAGATGCTAATCTCTCTTGGGCCAGCCGTACCGCTAAGTGCCAGTTTTATTCCGTGCATACCTGAGATCACAACCACAAAAACTGGTCTCCCTTGAACCAGCCATACCGTTAAGTGCTAGTTTTATTCCGTGCATATTCAGGATTATGGTCATAGACATTGGTCTCTCTTGAACCAGCTGCACCTCTAAATGCTAATTTTATCGGGAAGTAGACATCGACAACAGGAGGCCGATGTGGTTGCACAACCTAACTTTCATATTTCATTCCACCATTCAGTTCTCTCGTGTTTCATTCCACCATTCAGTTCTCTTGTACCCGTTATTTTATTAATGAATTTGTTCATGAATCAAGTCATGTCAAGTTATAAGCGGTATCATGCAGGGTTAATATCATGGTAGCATATCATGCAGGGTTAATATCATGATTAGAGTTGCAATGAAGAGGTCTAGTTAGGTTGATTTGTTGGTGGATGTGAGTCAAGTCGGCGAAGATAAAGTGAGTTGGTGGACTTGATAGAGATTAGTATGGTTAATAGAGTTGAGTAGCCTTAACAAAGTTGGAAGAGAGTAGTAGTGTTGGTGGGGATTAATAGTGTTGCAAGAATGAGTAGGATTGGCAGGAATTAGTTGTATTGGCGGGGATTAGTTTGTGTTGGCGAAGTTGATGAAGATTATTCTAGGCAAAATTTGGGTGATAAGGTAAGAACTAAATAACCAAAATAATATAAAAATCATGCAAATATGGTGGAGGTAGATTCCATAGATAAGGGCCGCAGCTGGGTAAAACTCATAAGAGGAAATGGTGAATCGCGAGAGATGTCAACAACTTCATTGTTATTTAGCTCTCTTGCAGCTGCTGAGACTTTAAATAATTTTTTTCTTATTATATGTCTAGAATTAGAAGAGAAAGTAAAATAGATAGCGAATTGAGTTCTCTTTCAAAAAAGTCTAAGATAGACTTAATCGATGTTCGAAATTAAAAGATATTATGGGTTTATTATGTATGACATATGAACCTTGCTACTATGCAACAAATCTGACTTCAAATTAAGATTTTTTTAGGATATAGTAAAAATTAGAAGGACAGATAGTTATAGAATTTATAGATCATTGAATCTTTTTTATAAAAAAAAATTCAATATTAGCTCAATCAGAGGTATAGATCAAAAGTTATGATCATTTTAGTGAGATTGTACCATACCCTAAGCTAGTTGTGCCCCCTAGTGTTTGCGGAGTTAAGTAGTGTTTTGTGAGGCTAAGTATTTGGCATATCTAAGTATCCGGCGGAGCTAAGTGGTTGGCAGAGTTAAGTAGTTGGTGGAGTTAATTGTCCGGCGGAGTTTAAGTGTTTGACGGAGCTAAGTGGTTGGCGGAGTTAAGTGTCCGGTGGAGCTAAGCTCTGCTTGCAAGGTGCACTTTGAGGGCGATTTTAGTGGGATTAGAGACAGAATTAGGGGGCATATAATATGAAAATTGAAAGAAATTGAATTCTCTTTCCAATGAGACTAATATGAGCTTGATTGGAGTTGTGTAGAGAAAGTTATAGACAAAATACCGAGAGGGTGTGTAATAGATAACTTATTACCTGTGTCCAATTTGACTTCTACCCCAATTTCGACCAGGCTAATGGTAAGATTAGAAACCACAAAGTAGGGGGATTTGTAGGAAATTGAAGTCTAATATAATCAGAAAAAGAATGAATCCATTTGGACTTCCATAGCAAAAGTTATGATCGAAATACCGTAGGGGTGTATAAGTGATAGCACATAGCAGCACAAATCGATTTATGCTCAGATTTCGACTAGTCAAATTGGTGAGGATGATAGAAAGGAAAGTTGTAGAGAATCGAGTTTTAACATATTTAGAAGAAAAATGAACTCATTTGGAGTGACGAGACAAAAATTATGTCTATTATACCGAGATTAGTTGAGCTAACAGGTAGACCTCTTTGTAGGACAAATAACTTAGTCAAATTTACAAGTGTGCCATGACATAACAAGTGTGCCATGACATAATTTGGAGTGACAAGTCAAAAGTTATGTCCAATCATTCCTTTCAAATTTACAAGTGTGCCATGACATAATTTGACTTTAGTCAAAAGGGGTTCATAGTGGAATAAAAATGAAAAACTAAAGGTGACAAGAAGTAGGTTTTAAAACAATAGGGTTGTTACATAAGTACTTGTGATAAAAGGCGTAGCTGTTGTTTTTGGTATATGTATATGTAGATATGCGTGAACACATACATACCCATATAACTGTTGTTTAGGTACACTTGTTACATTACTGCTAGGTGCCCAACTGCTATGAAATTAATGCAGAAGCCTCTAAGCCTTCCCGCAACCCATCTTTCTCTACGTTCACCCTTCACTTGGCAACCTTGATAGCAGTGCTTGAGGTGGAGAGTGGAGTATCATTTACATTCTCTCTCATCCTAAATTATATTCAACCCCAATTTACCTACACCATATGCAACTTATTAGGTCAAATTAACATAATGCACAAACTATGAATACTTCTAACATGCCCATTTTGTCATTTAAAATCACCTTCATTTGATGTTAATGATGATGGCACTTAATTAGAGTTGAACAAAAGAAAATTCCCCCTTCATTACCATGTAAATAAATCATTCATCAACAATAGGCCTTATAATAATCCTTTACTGTACTTTAGAAGATATGTACTGCTAAACTGTTCCTGGTGCGGTAGGTAGCTGTATATTGGTTGCATTAAGAAGCTAAAATGCTTAGCCTTTTATATTAGATTATTTTATGCTTCCACTTGGAGATCTGTGGATTGAGAAGTGGGTATTCATGGTGGATGTGTATGTGTGTCGATAGAGTGGGTATTTTCATGTGTGTGGACAGAGGAGTGAGTATTTTGTGTGTGCGTGTATGTGAATGCGTGCACAGGCGTCCACATTTTCAATCTCTAGATACCATTGGCATTTTCTCTCATTCAATATTTAGAAGTTGGAGTTGTCTTGTTTATTGCTATTGACATGTGATGTAATGCGTTCTTTCCCTTGATGCATAGTTTTTTCTTTCCAGGTTAACTAAAGCATATGTTAATTATGTTTTCAGTTCTATTTTTTTTGGAAGAAACTCTGCCATATTTTTGGACATCTATTTCTTATCATTTAAGCCTTAGCTATCAACAGAGTTATCATGGAGAATCATATTTGTATGGTTACCTTTTTTCTTAAACAAACTCCAGGATGACGTTACTTCTTGGACCTCCAGCCTCAGGAAAAACAACACTTCTGCTGTCCCTGGTCGGGAAGCTTGATAAACAACTACGAGTTTGTTCCCTCTCTCTGTGAATGGGTTGACATGCATTTGTTTCTCTTCATGTATGCATGTGCATGAACATATGTATCTTGTATAATCTTGTCTTGAATATGTCATTATTGCCTTGCAATCAGGTATCTGGAAAAGTCACATATTGCGGTCATGAATTATCCGAGTTTTGCCCCCAGAAAACGTGTGCATATATTAGTCAACATGATCTTCACAATCCTGAGATGACAGTTAGGGAGACATTGGATTTCTCAGGGCGATGCCTGGGTGTGGGAATAAGATATGACTTGCTTTCCGAATTGTCAAGACGAGAGAAAGCAGCAGGTATTAAACCTGATCCAGAGATTGATGCTTACATGAAGGCAACTGCATTGGTTGGGCAAAAAACCAATCTCGCAACTGACTACATTCTCAAGGTTTGTTTCTCCATTTTGAGTCTCTACATCTTTTTTCTCCTGTGATCACTGATCAGCAACCTCCCTTTCAATTATCAAATTTAGGTGGTTACAGGCGTGGTCTTCTGGCTTTGTTGTAATCTCACAAGCCAGAGTTAGTATTTGTAATTTCTAACTTGGTGCAAGACAGGTACTTGGTTTGGATAATTGTGCTGATACTATTATTGGTGATGTGATGATACGTGGCATTTCTGGGGGACAAAAGAAACGTGTGACAACGGGTATGTTGATCTTCATGTGTATTACTTTTCCTCTTGCATCTATTGGAAGTCTCTGTTTTATCCTTTTTTTCCATTAGTATGTAGTTTTTAGTGTGTATTTTTGACTTCTATTTAGCATCCTATACACAGTTCATCTGTGTGTATATTTGCTTATTTCTAAGTGACTCATTAAGGTAGTTGGCGACAAAAACGTATATTGCAACCATGCTTTGTAAGAAATTAGTGCTTTCTCTGCAATTTAGGTAAGGTATTAAGCATGCAGAACTGTTTTTTTTTTTTTTTGAAGCAAGACGGTGGGATATCTTCCCCCCGTGTTCCATTAGAATTACTTAGTAGAATATTTTAACAGTACGTAGTACATAATAAACTTGCGACTTGCAAAAGAAAAATATACATAACATCCACCATGCTATAGTGATCTATGGTCCAAAAGAAAGCAAGACGGATCACAATGCCCTACAAAAAGTTTGTCCAGGGGATCAAATATCCATAACGTCCTCACAGAGAGATGGTGCATCATACTCTGAAACTGGGAGATTCCTGCTGATATTCTCTTCAGTCCTCGACTCTTGGTGGATGTTGTCATCGGAGTATGCACTTGCCCAATCATATATGTCAGCAGTAATAATTGAGTGACACTCATCAAACAAATGTGATGTATCCTAAAGATCTTGCTGTTACGCTCTCTTCAAATATTCCAACAAACAACAACAATCAGGCGATGTGAATCGGCTATATCGCATGCGTTATTTTGGATTAGTTCCCACAAAGACTGTATATCCGGTGTGGGTGTCTTTTTAACTGATGTAGTCCATAATGATCGGCTAAAACTATAGTGCAACATAATGTGTCTGAAAGATTCCCCGTCTTTTCCATAGAGAACACATAAGGTAGGTTCCACCCACCCCCGTTTTTGCAAATTATCCTAGGTGGACTGCATTTTTAGCCACTAGCAAGCATGCTTTGACTTTGAGTGGGCACTGAATGGCCCAAATATCCTTCGCGTGAGCTAGTCTAATGCCACTGTCATTAATGACACAGTGGACCGACTTCACCAAGAATGCGTTGGATGGATCCCATGTCCATAACAGCGGGTCTCCAATCTCTTTGCTGGTCATGGCCATGGGCAGTAATCGGAGAATGCTCTGGTCTCCTGAGATCCTCCAAGTACCGCGTTGAAAGCATTCGTTAACTAAGGCAAGTTTGTTTTGGATGCTAGCGTATAGGGTCGGGAACAAGGAGGCAAAAGGTATGATTGTGTACCACCGATCTAGCCAAAAAGTAACAGAATCACCCTTCTCGACTTTGAATCCTAAACGTGCCCAAAACACAGACTCTACTTGTCTTACACCCTTCCAGAATGCCGAAATATTTGTGGAATTCTTTGGTTTTGCTTTCCAAGAACCCATACGTGGGCCATATTTGGATTTGAGGATGCCCTGTATCCCACCGCATGGGTTGCTAATAATTTTTCACTACTATTTATAGAGCATTGCTAGGTTGAAATTACGTGTGTTCAGTATCTCTAATCCTCCCTCTTCTTTTGATTTGCATATTTGTCCCAATGTAACCAAGTGAAACTTATTAGCATTCCCTCTAACTCTTTGCCATAAGAAACGTTTACTAATACTGTCGATCTTGTTTATTACCCAATGAGGCAAATATGTCACTGACATGAAATAGAGAGGGATGGCTGACAGAACAACGTTAATTATTATAATTCTTCCTCTCAAAAATAGGTACTTCCCCTTCCACCCTTCTAATCGTCTTTCTAAGTGGTCAAGCAATGGGTCCCAGTCTTGTTTTGACAATCTTCCTTGTCTCAAAGGGTAGCCTAGATATCTGATGGGAAGGGTGTCCACCCTGCAGCTGAAAATGACACTAATAATCTGACTTGTTAGATTATCCTCCCCCAGGTGTATAAGTGGGATCTTATTGAAGTTGATTCTCAGTCCAGACCACATCTCGAAACAACAGAGTATAGATTTTAGTGCCATAGCTTGCCTAATTTCGTAATTTCCGAAGATGATTGTGTCGTCTGTGTATTGAAGGTTGATGAGATTATGGGATCGTGAAGCAGGTAATCCCTGAATGAACTCCCCTCTTTCCGCACGATGTATCATAATATTCAATGCGTCGGCCACTACTACAAAACGGAGTGGCAACAAGGGGTCGCCCTGTCTAAGTCCTCTCTCGTAGACAATCTCTCTCCCTACTTAACAGTTAATCAGCAGTTTAACCTTAGCTGTTTTGGACAACATATCCATCCAAGTAAGCCATACATCCTCGAATCCCCTGAATTTGAGTCTCGCGTAGGCATTCTGAACCGATCATGTCATAAGTTTTTTGAAATCTAACTTCAATAGGTAGCCTTTCCTCTTTGATTTTCTACATTGGTCAAGTATTTCTTGGGTTGTTGCAATGCCATCAAAGATACTTCTACCAGGTATCAACCCTGTTTGACTTTCATCAACCAATGTAGGCATTAGCGGCGCAAGCCTATTTGCCAGTACTTTCGACACAATTTTTGTTGGGCAGCAGGCCCCACAAGAACTAATAGCCACAAATACAATATAACAAAGATAATCAAGAAAATAACTGAATAAGACAAGAGGCACAAAAACTTACGTGGTTCGGTCAATCTACGTCCACGGCCGGAGAAGGATAAAAAATTTTACTATTTGTGGAGAATACAAATACAAAAAACAAAAGTAGTATTTTGGGTATTTGTATGTTTTGGGTGTGTTTTTGGATGAGAGGAGAGGGCTCAATTTATAGCCCTCTCCCCCCCTTCATTTCCTCTTCCTAAGCAATGTGGGACTAAAAGCCACACTTAACAAATCTCCACCTTGGCCTTGGCCCGAACAATTTATGACTTACTCCATCTTCTCCGGCAATGTCCCAACGGACTGAATCACCACCTCTGAATGCCAATCAAGTTCAAGCACTGCTTGAACTTATAAACAGGAAGAGCCTTCGAAAACATATCGGCAGGTTGTCCTTAGTACTTATTTTCTGAACAAGGACCTTCTTCTCAGTAATGATATCACGAATGAAGTAATACTTCACATCAATATGCTTCGTCCTCTCATGATACATCTGATCTTTAGTCAAGTGAATTGCACTTTGACTATCACAGTAAATGGTAATAACCCCTTGCTGTAGAGATAACTCGCCGAACAAACCTCTCAACCACAAAGCTTCTTTAATAGTCTCTGTAACTGCCATATATTCTGCCTCAGTAGTGGACAAAGCCACTACATATTATAGAGTAGCTTTCCAGCTGATAGCACAATCTCCAATGCAAAATACATAACCTGTGAGAGACCTTCGTTTGTCGAGATCACCGGTATAGTTTGAATGTACAAAACCAACCAACGTGTTATTGCAACGTCCAAACTCCAAACAAGTGATTGACATACCTTTTAAGTATCTGAGAATCCACTTCACAGCCTGCCAGTGTTCTTTGCCAGGATTGGCCATATATCTGCTAACAACACTAACTGCTTGTGATATATCGGGACGAGTACATACCATTGCATATATCATACTGCCAACGGCACTAGAATAAGGAACTCGTGCCATATAATCTTCCTCTTCCTTTGACTTTGGTGATTGAGCAGCACATAGTTTAAAATGGCTAGCAAGAGGAGTACTAACCGGTTTGGCATCTTTCATGCCAAATCTCTCCAAAACCTTCTTGATGTAATTTTCTTGGGTCAGGTATAACTTGCCAACTCCTCTATCCCGTCTGATTTCCATGCCAAGAATCTTTTTCGCTGCTCCTAAATCTTTCATTTCAAATTCACTATTCAATAAGGCCTTCAAATTGTGAATTTCTACAATATTCTTGGCCGCAATGAGCATATCATCAACATATAATAACAAGTAAATGAATGAATCATCATCTAACTCCCGGAAGTAAACACAACTATCATACCTGCTTCTGGAGAAACTATGACCCAACATAAATGAATCAAACCTCTTATACCACTGTCTTGGAGATTGCTTCAGTCCATACAAGGATTTCTTCAACAAACAAATATAGTCTTCTTTTCCTTTAACTTCAAAACCTTCAGGTTGTTTCATATAGATCTGTTCATCTAATTCACCATGTAGGAAAGCTGTCTTTACGTCAAGCTGTTCTAACTCCAAATCAAACATGGCAACCAATGCAAGCAATACACGAATAGAGCTATGCTTCACAACGGGTGAGAAAATATCATTAAAGTCAACACCTCGTACCTGACTGTAGCCCTTTGCGACCAATCGTGCCTTATATCTTGCATCTTCAACACCTGAAATACCTTCTTTCTTCTTGAAGACCCATTTACAACCAACTGTTTTCTTTCCCTTCGGCGGCTTCACAAGATCCCAAGTACAATTCTTGTGGAGAGATTCCATTTCTTCATTCATAGCCACCAGCCACTTTTCTGAATCAGCACTCTGAATTGGCTCCAAATAGGTAGAAGGTTTACCGTCTCCACCTGTTTCCTGTGCCACTGATAAAGCATATGCAACCATCTTCATACCTTTGTGGTGGTCGAATCTCTCTTCTTGGTCTGTCTCTGGCTATGAAATATTCCTCTACTGGTTCATCAACTTGATCTCTTTGACTCGTAGAGACTCTTTGTGAAGGACTTGCATTTCCAATCTCCAACTCCACCTGCTTCTGAGTACTATCATCCTTTTCTGAATTACAAGGATGACAAGACTCTTTTCTAGGATACAACATAGATGATTCATCAAATATAATATCTCTGCTAATTGCAAATTTAGGTGATTTGGGATCAGGACACCATAATCTGTATCCTTTTACTCCAGAAGCATAACCGAGAAAAATACATTTCTTAGCCCTAGGCTATAACTTTCCCTCATTAACATGCATATAAGCAGAACACCCAAATATTCCTAAATTAGAGTAATCAGCAGGAGTACTTGACCAAACTTCCTCTGGAGTCTTGAAATCAATAGAAGCACTTGGAGCACGGTTGACAATATAGCACGCCGTAGCAATGGCTTCTGCCCAGAAATCATTTGTCAACCTAGCATTTGAGATCATACACCGAGCTCGTTCCAAAAGAGTTCAGTTCATGCGTTCGGCCACACCATTCTGTTGAGGCGTCATCCTGACAGTGTGATGCCGAGCAATTCCTTCACTCTTGCAAAACTCATTGAAATCTGTACTATAGAATTCCAAGCCATTATCTGTCCGCAGTTGCTTAATGTATTTTCCTGTCTGCTTTTCAATCAAAGCCTTCCATTGTTTAAAGGTCAAGAAAACATCACTTTTATTCTTAACAAAATACACCCAAATCTTTCTTGAATAATCATCAATAAAAGTTAACATATACCTGGCACCACCCTTAGAAGGAACACGAGATGGCCCCCAAAGATCAGAATGAATATAGTCCAAAGTACCTTTTGTTTTATGGATAGCGGGAGAATTGAAGCTAACCCTTTTCTGCTTCCCAAAAATACAATGCTCACAAAAGTCCATCTTACCAGTACTTTGACCACAAAGTAGGCTTTTCTTGCTTAACAACGTTAAGCCTTTCTCACCCATGTGTCCCAACCGCATGTGCCATAATTTGGTAATGTCAACATCTGAGGATGTAGAGACCTCTGCAGTACCTGTGACAGTAGATCCTTGCAAAATATACAAACTTCCAGACCTTTTAGTTTTCATCAGTACAAGAGCATCTTTACAAATTTTCAAAACTCCACCTTCAGCTGAATATCTACACCCAAAAACATCGAGAGTGCCTAAAGAGATGAGATTTTTCTTCAAATCTGGAACATGTCTAACATCAGTGAGTGTTCGGACAATGTCATCATACATCTTGATTCGAACTGTACCTCTACCAACTTTATAAGCAGCATGATTGCCCATCAAAATAACTCCACCATCAACAGGTTCATATGTGGAGAAGCATTCTCTACTGGGACTCATGTGGTAAGAACAACCTGAATCTAAGATCCACTCATTATTAGACTTGACTTTATTATCTGTTGCTACAAATATAGTTCCTTCATTCTCATCTGCTGCTATACTAGCTTCAGCGGTGACACTGCTATTTTGTACATTTTTCTCCTTATTTTTCAATTTATAGCAGTTAGCCTTAATGTGCCCCTTTTTCTTACAATAATTACAAATCAAATTGTTATGTCTGGATTTTGACCTTCCTTTGGATTTGCTACTACTAGGGTCTCTATTTTCAGATCTACCCCGAACAAATAATCCCTCTACTTGACTACCACTAGTCTCCCCTGTGATGTCCCTATCAATCTGCTCTTTAGATTTTAATGCAGATTTAATACTATCATATGAGACTGAATCTTTTCCATAAATCATAGTATCCCGAAAATATTTAAAGGACTGGGGAAGGGAACATAACAATAAAATGGTTTGATCTTTATTCTCAATCTTAACATCTACATTCTCCAAATCCATAATAATGGAATCAAATTTATCAAGATGAGAGAGTATAGATATACCTTCTATCATCCTCAACATATACAACTTTTGTTTCAAATAAAGTCGATTCTCCACCTTTTTCTTCATGTACATGGTTTTCAACCGATCCCACATACCTTTGGCTGTCCTCTCATTGGCGACTTCCTGCAAAACCTCGTTAGAGAGATTCAAAATAATAGCAGATCTAGCCCTTTTATTTAGATCTGCAAATTTTTTCGCCGTCATCTCCGGTGCCTTATTCTCTTCTCCTTCAAGTGCTAACTCACATCCATCCTGTATAAAGATGGCTTCCATTTTGAGTTGCCACATACCGAAGTTGACACTCCGATCAAACTTTTCAATTGAGATCTTTGTTACTGTCATGATGGCTATGAAATATGACACTTGATAAATAGTGACGTGGGCCCCACAAGAGGTGAATAGTGACAATGGGCCCCGCTAACAGAAAGTACTTATTTTCTGATGTGGAGGATCCACGTTTAGTGGCAGCCACAGAGTATACAATAAGCACCTCAAAAAAAAAATAAAAAATCTCGCTCTGATACCAGTTTGTTGGGCAAGAGGCCCCACAAGAACTAATAGCCACAAATACAATATAACAAAGACAATCAAGAAAATAACTGAATAAGACAAGAGGCACAAAAACTTACGTGGTTCGGTCAATGTGACCTACGTCCACGGCCGGAGAAGGATAAAAAATTTCACTATTTGTGGAAAATACAAATACAAAAAATAAAAATAGTATTTTGGGTATTTGTATGTTTTGGGTGTGTTTTTGGATGAGAAGAGAGGGCTCAATTTATAGCCCTCTCCCCTTCTTCATTTCCTCTTCCTAAGCAATATGGGACTAAAAGCCACACTTAACAATTTTGACCAAACTGTTCAGAAGCAAGCAGAACTGTTAAGTGCAGAATTTTTCGCCTTATAGCGGTGGCCCTCTTCATCCATTTTTACTTAGCAGGTATTGCTGAGATTAACTTTCTTAAGGTATTTCTGTTTTCTGTTTAGTTGTGAGGCTTATGCGATACATATAGCTGCCTCAGGTAGTTTTTAAGAGATAACAAGCAAGCTCTGCAGCATAGAAACAGTAACACTAACTTAAACACAACTCCTGATACATAATACTAGTTTTAGCATCGTTTGTCACATACAACCGTTCATGTTTTTATGGTTTCCATGATACATGATAGCCATTGCAATAGCGATAACTAGAGTTGGATGATAGAAAATCCTGTTGTCAACCATTCTTTTTTTTTTTTTTTTGGTGAGTACCTATTTGATCATTCCTCTACACAAGTTAACATTGATCATTTTTGTTTGACAAGGGTCATACTAGATGTGTAGTGGCTAACAGACTTGGTCCCACTTGACCCAAAAATGGGAAATCGCTTCAGAGTGTCGAGTCAGAATTATTTAACAATCTATACAACCTTTCATTCTATTTCATCTGGAACTAAAACTTTCCTTGCCTCTGTCTATATTCCTCTTTAACCGCTTGAGGAAACTCACGCCACTTAGCTTGAACAATATCGAATTCATTAGAGTTCATTTTCGAAATACATATACTCTAAGCTCTACCTTAAGCTTGAATTGTACCAGTACCACAACTTTACCTATATTTCCCACAGGTCTAGTACCTTTCCTCACCCTCAAGCACCTTGGTCTAGTAAGGTAGTACCTCATCTTGAACTGAGTCTTCACTCATCGCTCCCTTGCTTCTTTTGATCCCTCTGATCTTCATCAATTCCCGAGCTCGCCTAAACCTAACTATTATCTTATCAATATCTTGTAGCACTATGCATCTAGAAATCAGGCTCCATCTACCATTTCTCTGTTCAGTTTATTATGACATTGGGATGCCCCATAAGGGGAATCCCCTGTTGGAATCTCTGGTTGAAACTTAATTAACTGAGTGTCTATCTTACTTTCTGTTTCATACGGGGACTAAACCATGCTTGCCTCTCTCCATATTACCACTTTAACTGCTCCAGTGGATTAGAGCCACTGGACCTCAAACATTTCATCAGTATAAGAGGAAGCATGTGTTGGTAAAGTATCTGCTTGCGAAAGGGGAGGTTCAGGTTCCGACTCTGGTGCCAAATTTGAGAAATTTCCTCCCTTATAGCGGATAACAGAGAGGAATTTGAGAAATTTGAGAAATCCACCTTGTTCATCAACAAACCCTGTTATCACCCAATCTTATAGCTTAACTCTAGGTTGTCAGAATTTTTCATTTTTCATTTTTTCCCAAGTGCTAATGTATGTTCCGCATATGTTAGGTTAATTGTAATGTCTCTAGCACCCTTTCTCAAATCTTGTTTGACTGTAACATATTTTATTCCTATTCTCAAATAAAACGTGCTATTTCATATGTTTGCTAGTTTGACCATTTTTACTTGAAAACTTGGTACTCAGGAGAAATGTTGGCTGGACCTGCAAGGGCTTTATTCATGGACGAGATATCTACTGGACTTGATAGTTCCACTACCTTTCAGATTGTGAAGTTCTTCCAACAAATGGTCCATGTAATGGATGGCACAGTGCTTATCTCTCTTCTGCAGCCTCCACCTGAGACTTTCAAACTTTTTGATGACATTATTTTGCTATCTGAGGGTCAGATTGTGTACCAAGGACCTCGTGACTACATCCTTGAGTTTTTTGAATTTGTGGGCTTCAAATGTCCTGAAAGGAAAGGAGTCGCAGACTTTCTTCAAGAGGTCACTTCAAAAAAGGATCAAGAACAGTATTGGTATAAAGAAAACCAGACTTACCGTTATATCTCAGTCCCAGAGTTTGCACAGATCTTCAAGTCATTTCACATTGGGCAACGGCTTTTAGAAGATTTAAAAACTCCTTATGACAAAAGAAAAACCCATCCTGCTGCTTTGGCAACAGAGAAGTACGGTATATCTAGATGGGAGCTCTTCAAGGCATGTTTATCAAGGGAGTGGTTGTTGATGAAACACAATTCATTTGTCTACATATTTAAGACTACCCAGCTAGCAATAATGTCATTACTCTGTATGAGTGTGTTTCTGAGAACTGAAATGCACCATGACACGATTTCCGACGGTGGGAAGTACTTTAGTGCACTATTCTTTACTTTAACTAATATGTTGTTCAATGGGATGGCAGAGCTGTCGATGACTGTATTTAGACTTCCCGTGTTCTATAAGCAAAGAGATTTCTTGTTTTTCCCTCCATGGGCTTTTGGACTATCTTATTGGATCCTTAAGATCCCTGTTTCCCTTCTAGAATCAGGAGTATGGGTCATTCTCACATATTATACAATTGGTTTTGCACCTTCTGCCAGCCGGTAAGCCACTTAACTGTTTCACCGGTTATTTTAGAATTCATTACACTTTTTTATACTCTTCATTTACATATTTAAGCAGTACCTTGGTAAAAGTATACAATTTACGGTTTCTTTTATGCATTGCTCTCTTTTTTGGACTTCCTCAGGTTCTTGCGTCAGTTATTGGGATTATTTGCAACTCATCACGTTGCTCTTTCAATGTTCCGGTTCATTGCTGCCGCTGGACGAACAATTGTCATAGCTAATACATTTGGGAAGTCTGCTCTGTTGGCTATATTTGTACTAGGAGGATTTCTTATTGCAAGAGGTTCCCATCGTCGTTACAACAAGTGTTTATTTTACCTGCCGTACTTTTTTACTCTAAAGATTCAGCAGTTACGATCTAACTGTGGTTTTGAAGTATATGAATGTTTTCTTTATAATATTGTCGATATACTACAAAACTTTTCTCTTTTGAGCAGACGACATTCAACCATGGTGGAAATGGGGATATTGGGTTTCTCCATTGCAATATGCGCAGACTGCTCTAGCAATCAATGAATTTCTTGATCCTCGATGGAACACTGTATGTTCCTCATGTCATTTAACTGAAGTTGCTATGATCTCACAATCCTTTACTAGTCTAGGAAAGGTTAAGTTCACTCTTTGACAGTTTTAATTCTGTGATGACATGGCTTTCATTTTATCTCTGTGACAGCCAAACAACGACACCAGCATTGATGCATCAACAATAGGAAAGGCAATTCTCAAGTCCAGAGGCATATATGTGGACGACTATTGGTATTGGATTTCCATCGGAGTCCTCATAGGGCTTTCTTTTGTTTTTAATGCTTGCTTCATTCTGGCTCTTACTTATTTAAATCGTAAGCAATTTCTGTAGGGTGTGTATTTCTTTTATTATTTTTGGCACACTTTGTGAGAATAATGCTGACCCTCTCTTTATCTCTCCTTTTTAGCTATTATAAACTCTCGGGCTGTCGTGATAAATGATGAAGCAGATAATGAGATAATGCCCGAAATGACAGAAAGAAGTACAGCGTCTGCTACAATGCCAATTACAGGTTTCCAGTTCTACCTATATATTTCCATCATTGGTCTGATCAGAATATTGCCGTTTAAATAGGGAACTTCTAAATGGGCACAACTTTTTTCCTAGTGAGCCCAGTTAATATAACAAGTTTGCCCTCTTAATAAAAATCCCATTTTACCCTCCCGCTTCCTCATGCATTCCCCTGTGCGACAGTTAATTTTTTTTTTTTTTTGAACTGTTCGGACTTACAGTCCGAACAGCTCTGGACTGTAAGTCCGAACAGATGTTAATTGTTCGGACTTACAGTCCGAATAGTCCAGATCTGTTCGGACTGTCAGTCCGAACGGGACTCACCCGTTCGGACTGACAGTCCGAACAGGGACCTGACCCGAAATATACTCCGAACTCCTCACCTACTCTATAAGTTGTAATAAATTGATATATCATTAGTTAAACCAATTTAACGTCACTTTACGGACTTATATTAAGCATTAATACACCGATATAATGATATGCCAACGATATATTGGTTAACGACCGATACAATGATATATGGATAATCTACTAACAACTAATATATTAAAAACTAATATATTAACAAATAATACACCGATACAATGATACTCCTGATACACCGATACAATGATACTCCTGGTACACTAATACATTGATACTCCTGATACACATATATAATGATACAATGATACATAGATACACCGATAATCTGATACAACGATACGATAACTAATACATTGATACAGTGAAAATTATGAATAAGACCCATACAAATTAAACAATTACAAACGTAGTGTATATATTAGTCGAACAAAAAGCAAATAATTGGGTTCATTACATATAAAGACCATATATATCAAATTCTTCAAAATATTTGAAAGTAAACAATTACACCGGCCACATGAAGTTCCTTACAACGATATATCAATGCACAACTACTATAATCGAATCACTATCTCCTTGTCTTCCTCGGAGTTGACGTCTGCTTCTAGTTTGTGTCATTAAAGTCGTATCGGGTGCATCAGGAGTGGTTTCATCTTGTCTTTGTTCCTCTGCTTACTCTTCTGGTGGTTCTACTGGCTGAGTGCAACCAGTTAGCACGACTTTAATTTTTGCAAGTGCACTAAATAACATCACATGCCGCTTCTTGAATGACTTCTCCCCTTGCGCAAGTAATGGATCGATTATTACTTCTATGCGTATATATCTCTGTAATATTAATGAAGGAAAAATATATGCATCAGATAAACTTGGCACTATATGGAGAATAAAATAAAGGTATTTCATTTTTAGATGTTATTTTTCATTTTTAGATGTTATTTCATTTTTAAAATACAAAGATATTTCATTTTTAGATGTTATTTTTCATAACACTAACTTCTGTACATATAAGTATGAACTTACAAAGTAAAATTTGCTACAAATATTATTTTTTTGTCTATATTTTTCTTCTGCAAGATAGTATAATATTAAATTTTAAAGACACTAAAACTGTCTTTTGCAACTTAATCAACCATTAGGACAATGCCATCAAACTTCATAATTAACTAATAAATTTTAATACTAACATTCATGATTATTAAAAATAACTAAATTTCGCATATTTTACAATTGGAATTACAATATTAAATTTTCTTAATAATTATAATCTAAATGTTAAAAATAAAAATTAACAAAAAATGCTACAACTAAACTTGCTACCTCATTCCCTCTTCCTCCTCCCAAACCCAACAAAATCACTAAATCCTAATATTCAAGAGTTGTTTAATTCAAAAATAATAAAAACTAAATTTTAAAATAAATATTACTAAATTAGGAAAACTCACATAGTAATGGCGGGAAGGCGGCGATGGGAGAACACCTGCGGCGGCGGCGGCGGCGGGACCTCGGCGGCGGCAACGGCAAGGCGGGCTGCGGCGGCGGTGGCAGGGAGAGTAGCAGGGTCTACGAATGGGAGAGAGAGAGGGCGTTTTGGAAGGAGAAATGAGGAGAGAACAACTATGGAGATGATGAGTGGAAGTGGGAGAGGAAGAGTGGAAGTTTAAATTAGGGTTTGGAGGAGAAATGAGGAGAGAAGAGGAAGAAGAGAGGAGATATAGGGGAAGGGCATTTTGGAAATACTATATGTGCTCACTAAGAAATTTCTCTTTATAGTAAAAACTTACTGGGCTCACTAGGAAATCTGGGCTCACTAGGAAAAAACTTGTGCCCCTTTAGAAGTTCCTTTTAAATAATGTAAACCATTCTCCAAAAACCATTGCAGTAGTTATTCTCCTAGAACCCCTTCTATCCCACACTTACAAAAAGAAATAATAGATGAGTATAGATAAATTGTTCTATTTCCATTTCGTTATATGGTTTATTACCAAATCCTTTTTTCTTTTCCTCGCCAAAACAAAGAGGAGTTTAAACCCAATATGAGGAAGGTTAATAATCTTGAAGTTAATTGAGATATGTGGTTCCATCACCAATGAGGGATCTTATTCTTGGAGAGAAACTGGAGACAGTCAGGAGAATACCGGGGACAGGGAAGGACGAGTATACAACCCTCAAAAACGTGATGAACAGGAGATAATGTCTTACAAGTGGGAGCTACACCCACCATCATGATTAGTCTCTTTAGGATCTCAGGGTGATTTAGCTCCCAAGCAATAGGTAGATTTATTTCTTATTATTTTTATTTTTATAGTTGCACGGGCACGGCTATGAAGGATTTCTAGGGAGATAATGCGTCGGGGGTTCTAGATAATAAAGGAGTGTCAAACATATATGTTGATGTGTTCAGGTTTATGCATGGTGGAGTAGTCATTCGGGTGAGACTAACAGGAGAGATAGTTACCTTATTCCTGTCATCATAGGTTTACACCTAGGATCAACTCTAAGCCATCTTTCGTTATTTCGAGTCAGTCGTTCATGAAAATGGGGAGATTGAGAAAGTTGTGCTTAAAATGAAAACAGAGTGGTTTTTATCTCTGCAACAATCTGCACCTCTCTCTTCCCCAAACTCCCCCTGGTCTCTTCCCCGGCAACCATGAGCAGGAGGGTAGATCGCTGTTCGGTGCGGTCCACCCCCTTTACATAGCTCCCTGTCTCAACCAAATACCTAAAATCCAACAGCCAGTAGAGCGATTAGATTTTGACGGAAGAGAGAGGTTTACGCCCCGTGGAGGAAGCTGAAGCCGGCGTGAGCTGAGAGGTGCCTCCGATCATTTCCACCCACCATATCACGAAGCCCATCACCATAAGAAATCATCTAGATCCTCCTCTTCCACCGGCATCGGATCATCATCCTCTGTCGAAGGGAGGGGAAAGGTGGTTGTTTTGAAGGGGAGGAAGAGGGACGGGTGGCAGGGTAATGTGAGCGGAGGAAGCAGTGGTTGGAGTAGTGGATGGTCGTGGTGGAGACGAAAAGGGAGCAGGAGCGGAGAGATCGGGAGGCAAGACGAGGTCGTCGATGTCCTTGCTCACTGTTGTGGACGTGAGGCCACCGGGCGAGGTTGAAGCGATGGCTAACTCCTTCCTCTAAGCGAGAGGGAGAAGATAGGAGCTAGTCACGTGGGCCTCACGTGTGGAAAACTGAATTGGTGGGGAAAAAAAATCAGTGAGCCTCCCATGAAATTTGAGCTCATGTAGGGGAAATTAGAGCAGGTTTGAAATCTGAAAATTTTGAACCCACGTGCAGTACATGAGGGCTAGGGGTGGATTTGAAATTTTAAATTGGTGGGCAAAACTTTAACATTTGGAATTCAAAATTTTGATTCAAACCGAATGATCCAATTGAAATGTCAAAAAAAATATTGACTCCTGTATGGATTTGGGGAACCGACCAAGAGTTGGTGGGCCTGTTACTGTGGACTGTACTGTTGGAAAGTAACAAAACGGGAGGGAAAGAGAGGCAAATGTACTTCTTGTGATCTGATATGGATGTGGGTCGCGAAGCAAAATGAGGCCAACGGAAGATGCTGCGATTAGCAAGACAGGTGATGGCAATGGAGGTTACACCCCTGCGAGGGGTACTCGAACTCGTACGCGAGCATGTTAGCCTGGATTGAGACGAGGCCCTTGCGGGGAGTATCGATAATTTATTGAATCTGTGAAGGGTCGCTCGGTGCTGAATGACTATCTCATCGGAATGACTTCTCTTCAGCACATGCAGGGTAAAAAGAAGGACGACAAAGAGAGATCCTAATGCGGTGTACATAGTAAACGATAGGATGTCATGACAAGTATTTCAAGAATCAAGTTTTGATAGTTGTGGATCCAAAATATCTTCGAGGTTTCATAATTGTATTAGTCGTTCTCCTTAGGCACTATTATAGTTATTGTAACATCCACTCATGTGAGGGATTATATATATATATAGCTTTTTTTGTTAACTTCTCCTAAATGGAACGCGGAGGATTATCCACCATTTATGCCAAAAAAAATGAAAACAGAATGGTTAAAATGGAGAAGTGTTTCCAAAATTCTATGTAGTCATGAGAAATTGATAAAATTGGAGAGAAATTTCATTTGGACACCTATAAGACCAACAAATTTTTATGGTTTAAAATGTTGGTAAATTACAAAACATGTCTCGAAAATGAGTGATAAAGATGAAAATGTTAAGATGGATGAGTGATAATATAGTAAGAGATAGGGTAAGAAATGAGTGTATCTATAATACATTCGAAGTTGTTCCTCTAAAAGATAAATTGAGAGAGAATCGACGGAGATGGGTTGGACATGTAAAACAGTGGTGGCCTATTAGTGGCCTATTAGTGTACCTGTTAGGAGAAGTGGTAGAATTGTACTTATTGGAGTTAGGAGAAATAGCGTAGGTCTAAATAAATATGAACGGAAAGCAATTAAAAGGACATGAAGGAGATTAACTATGGAGATGACTCTTAGCCAAGCTGATTGGAAGGAAACAATTCTTGTAACCCACTCCAAAATTTTGGAATAATGGCTTTGTTTATGTTGATGTTGCATGTACACGGCCACACCAACATGACATGACATGAAATGTTGCGTGGCGAAGTCTAAAGCATACACACGACACTATACCCAACAAGTATCTGACACAATGCTGCAAGTATCTGTCATGAAACGTTTCAGGATAATAATGTCCATATGCATAGATCATAATTATGGACAAAGATGGTAGATTGGACTTGAACCTAGGATTTTCCGCAACTCTTCTCCGGCCATGATCTCAGCCTCAAGAGCAAGACGGTGGTTGAGAAGGTCATAACTATGATAAGAGATGACTGTTTCTAAGAATGATGTCAATACCATATAGAACACATTCATGTGCTTACACTAGTCCTCCTCTTTGCTTATGTTAGAATGCATATGTACTTTTAAGTTTCCTTCGTTACTGTTAGTAGTGTATCCTAGGTTGCACGAAAACGGATACATAGACACGGGTGACACACATTGATATGAGATAAAATCTGCAAAAACACATAAAAGACTGAAATAACATGGCAAGAAGTATCATCTTGGACATGGTCTCCAACATGACATGGTTGACCGTTGAAGTGTCTGTGCAACCTAGATTATATCTGTCTATGAACTTCTTATGCATGTTTGCTTGTTCTGTTAAGATTTATGGAACAGGGGGAATTAACAACTGTTTTAGCTTTAAAAAAAATTACTAGAATAACTACACTTAATACTGTCACATATTACTATGACAGACAGAGCCGAAGTTAAGGCAGTATTCTCGAAGGGATAGGTAAACAACTAGTTACGAACAATGAGTAGCAGTTGAATTTTCTGCCTCTTTAATGTTCGTTAGGCAATGAGGTTGAAGGAAGAAAACTGTCACTGCAGTTTGTTATCCAACAACCTAGCAAGAAATCTTCCTTTTCGGCAGAACTTCGGCATTTTTAGGAGGAGATGGATCTGAGTGTAAGCGGATAGGATGATCATATGTGGTCTAATTACTTGTTTGAAGGTCACTTAGATTTGAAATTCCTTAGTTTGATTGCGAATGTTCTTCATCCAATTAAAGGATAATCCTCTCTTTTGCAAGTTGCACATGGTTTTGGTGTGAATAGACCGGGAGGCCAAATTTCTGTTCTCTAATATGTTTGGGGAAAAAAAATCTCTCTAATTTCCATATTGCCTCCACTCCAGTAAACAACCCAAGTATAGATTCTTTACGTTCAAATGTTTGTTGTTGGAAAAAATGAATTATAGAGTTATGACAAACAACTAAAGCTGTTCCCTTGAATGTAGGGTCGGCTAAGGTATCCTGTAATGCCCTATTCCTCACTAAGCACCAAACGGAGTGCGTTATCGGTAGGTACGTGTAAATCAACATGCGCGAGGCCTATAAGTATGTAGAAGTATAAACGAATGGAATTAAATACTAGTCATCTACCAGAATCTTTGAAGTTAGTGTAGTGCCATATAAGAGAAGATATATAACATGTCTAAAATAGAAAGTAACAAATACAATACTGATACAAAAGTTGCGATGATCTACAGGGAAATATATCAATATCACTTTTGGCAGGTATTTACCTATATATAAGCCCATTCCCAGTTTATCAGCTTGTTACCGGTTTATTAGGCAATAAGCTGGAGAATTGCAGCAAATATTAGCCATCATCAGATCTTTTAATAATAATGCCTGAATTTATTCCTGTTAATCCAGGTTACTAGACCAGTTAATATATAAGTGATATAGAGGATTGGGGTTCATAGGTTTAATGTGAATTCCCAAGGTAAGTATACCCCTAAACAGTTAAGTCATCATAAATTCAGACTTAAATGCAAATTTCCTAGGCAAGTAGGGAACCTATGATATTACATTGACACAATGATATTCAGAAAAAGACAATAATATGCTAAGTAGTTTATAAATGGCTTCTCTACTATTTTGAGCTATTTGATAATTGGATATTTCAAACACTGGGAAGGCTCACCTGTTCGAATGCACTCTGTGTCAATTTATACACTACTTTTGAGTACATATTTCTTGTACTTCTTTCCTTTAAACGTTCAAACTGAGCTGAGAACTCGATTGATAGAATTTGAAGAACCCTGGCATTTCACTCAAGTAGATAGGAGCAGTCCACATGCTTGTTAGATGGGAAAGGTTTATGAACTGAAGGACTTTGCTGCATTTGGCATGGTCAATCTGAATAATAGGAGTAAAGTGCCCTTTAAGTAGCTGAAGCACTGAACGTGGGCAAACTAATAATTTGCAGTGAGATGTGGGTCATCATAAAATAGCATATCCTTATTACAGGACCTACCTTTACTATTAGCAATGGTGACCATTATTAGTTTCTGGAAGCAATTTTAGCATTTTTGGTGTGGTAATGGTGCTTCATGTAGGCTTCTGCACATTTTCAAGGGTGCATGAGACAAAGATCTGAATGGACTCTAGTGGACAAGAAACTTGTGGTGTCTAAGATTTCGAACTACTTCTAATTCTATGTTGAATTGAATGAGCTTTTTGGAGGAATTTAGATGTCCTTTGAAAGTGAACACTATAGACCAGCAAGCTGAGGATAATGTCTATTGGAATTGGGAGAACAATCAATGGATAAACTTAGTTAATTCAATGTATTGGTTCTCAACTTGGGTAGGTTGAGATCTGTGCTGGCAAAGTTGCATTGAGCATTCCTCTGGCTCACTTAAACTGGCTAGGAATAGCATCATCAAGCATCATTGTGAAGGCCCTAGGATGGATATATCCTTAGCTATGCTGGAAAAATCAATCAATTGTCTCCTCTGTAACCTCCTTATGACAGGAAAATATGGGACGAACTAAGTGCCGATTCAGAATTTGGGTTCTCTCCATGTTCATCTTAATCCATCTGGATGTAATAGAGTTATAACTGATGCTTCTGAGAGTTTGGTTGATGAACATTGGTCGGCATTGTGATGGAAAATGATATAAGATGATATTAGGGACATAGGGGTCTAACTTAGTTGTTGGGTCTGCTGACCTGATATATCGTCTTGGGCTGTTTCGATGGATATCCAAATGAGACCATTGTAGCTTTTCCAGCATACACAGATGGACGACGCTACTCAGGTGGACCAAAAATACATCTTTGCCGGGTGGCTGGCTGGTTCAGATGATAACCAGAACCAATGCTGTCCAACACACACTCAGACAGCTCTTCATTTGTGATCTATGTTGAATTATATTTTCAAACTTTGTGCTGTAATGTCTTGGCTGGAGTTTTCTCTCCCTTCATTCATTCTCTAACTTCCAATAAAGGAAATGTTGGAGGAGGTTATTTCTCACTATCCAGAAGTTGTAATCTTCAACGAGTTAGGGAATAACGATAGTTATTTTATTTCATAAATAGAAATACTCAGATTTTACTTGTCTAACCAGGTCGATCAGGTAAAGCATTGGGCTAGCTGTTAAAATGTTTCGTGGAATGGCTGTTCTTTTATTCCTATACTTCACCAACGAGTTTCTAGTCTAAATGTTCATAGTCATGGCTTCTTTTTGGAATGTAGATCAATGACTAATACTGGATAATATATTTCTTCATCAGATCTCAATGAGGCCAGAAATGCAAAGAAAACGGGTTACGAGAATGGAAATCCTGGCCAGCCAGTTAGAAGAGGAATGGTTTTGCCATTTCAGCCCCTTTCTTTGGTATTCAGTAATGTGAATTACTACGTGGACATGCCTGCTGTAAGTCGTTTATGCTACACATTCAATACCTAGTAATTTCTTTGCTTGTATGTTTTCCCTTTTTTTTTTTAATCAAAATGAAACTACTGTGGAAGGTAAGTTGTTTTTCCTTCTCTTTTTAATGATCGTTGTACCAGTTTCTTAGGGGCATATCTAATTTCATTAAATCTGAAATTGGATTTCCTTATTACACGTCTCACTCAAACAATTTTACATGAAGTTGTATGCAACATTTTCTGTTTCGTGCTGAACCAGTTTTGCAATTTTCTTTTTCCGTTTATATTATTTTTTTTCCTTCATAGGAACTTATTTAGGATCACGTCTTGCTGATTTTAATAAAACTTCACTCAGTGCAACATAGGACCCTACTTTATGAGAAAATCGAACAAAAATGCAATTTAAGTGACGCAGAACGGGAGCAGATTAGGGTTAGAAATTTGGAAATTGGGGAAGCAGGCGAATCCAAGCCCACTCTCAATGAATCCACGAGGAGAGATTTAAACCATGCGAATCCATGCAAGAATTTCGCTCAATTTTCATATTTCACTTGACATTTTAAAATACTTCATACAAAATTTATTTATAGGAATACTCCAACAATAAAAAAAAAAGAACAAAATCCAAACATAATCCTATAAAAATTAAATAAAATACTATCAGATCTAATTTTTTAAAATCAAACAAAATCAGACAAAATCCTATCATATTAGATTCGATCTTCATCAATTTATAACGCCCCATTTTCCGGAGGGATACGAAAACAGAGTGCGTTACCGGCGGGCACGTGTAAGTCGATGTGCACGAGGCCTATAAATATGTAAAAGAAGAAATGAATGGAATTGAATACTAATCATCAACCAGGATCTTGAAAGTTAGTCTACTACCATATAAAAGAGAAGATATACATGTCTAAAATAAGCAGCAACAAGTACAATACTGATACAAAAGTTAGAAATAAAGTCCCAAAGGGGTGATACATACCAAACCAAAAATACAAAAGCGGAGGCCTATAAATCTATTGCTGCTCGGTCTGTTCTAGAAAGTACGGATCATGCAGTGGCGGATCCTCGCTCACATCTTCAGTAAGCGTGTGGGGGAGCTCAGAGTCAAACCCGGCAAGTAAAATAATAAAAAATACGGAGCGTGTAATATAAACAAATAGGTTAGATATGAGTATGGATATGAAAATATGCGCATGTGCGGAAAATATTAAATGATCAAGTAATGATATCAAGAAAGAATGTACATGTTATCAAGTATGGAGACTAATGGTGAATAACTAGACTTGTATGGTAGAGAGCATGCAATATGTACTAATATGAATTGATATAAAAAGCATATGTACGTGCATGGTGAACTAATTGGTGAAGAAATAGATCTGTATCGTATGTGATCGCTATCAAGTACGGTGAACTAATTGGTGAAGAAATAGATCTGTATCGTATGTGATCGATATCAAGTACGGAGACTAATACATATCAAGTCTAGGTTAATATCATATTTTATTTTATGTTTTGAACTAAGTGGTGAAGAAATGACTCGTATCGTGAAAGTACCCGTGCATACCCGGGACCCGGCCAAGATACTGGCGCTGAACCAGCCGTACCGCTAAGCACTCAAGCAGATACCGATTACTGAGTAATCGGTCGTCCCATCAACATGGACTAAACAAGAGATGAAGGCTCAGTACCACCCGGGCGCCCCCGCGGATGGGTCCCTATTTCGGTGCGCAACCTATCCTAAATCTTTCACGATACAATATTTGTCCACCCTTTAGTTCTCTCATAACCCAAGATTTCAAGTTATATTACATGCAAATCAATCCGGAATATGATAAACTAATCATGTCAAGATTAATACATATACATGTCTAGTAACAAGAAAGATGTGGTCCATATCAAAATCAAGTTAACAGGCAAGTTAGGATCTATGGCACCATCAAGACATGTGTATATACATACAAGGAAAATTCGAAATATTTTCATGTATCTTGTACAAGTAATTAGTATGTATATGTCGAAGTAAATATGATGGAATGTCAAAATCAAGTTAACAGGCAAGTTAAAATCCATGGCACTATCAAGACGTGTATGTACTAATAAGGAAAGTTCGGCATAATTTCGTATATGTTGTACAAGTAATTAGTATGTATGTGTCAATGCAAGTATGATGGAGTATAAAATGTTAGAATGAATGTTATGAAAATAATCATGTATGTAAACTACACATAAATACAAGTATACATATAAATACGTATGTGAGTATTAAGATGTAAAGATACCTAGGATGATCATATATGTGAATCATGCATATACAATTATGCATATAAACACATATAATTTCATGTATGTTGTACAAGTTACTAGTATGTATATGTTAAGGTAAGCATGATACTCATAAAATATTAAAATGTGTTATGCAAATAATGATCATGTATGTAAACCATGCAATACAATTATGCATATAAACATATTAGGCAAGTGGGTACTAAATTTATAAGGATAGGAATTAAATAGGTTTAACACTTTTATAACAATTAGTTTAACAACATATTGATTTTCTAAATTCTAGTATGATTTCATAGTATGGAAAGTAGCAAATTTGTTAAACCTTACTAATGTATATATGTTTCAAGTAAACATGAATTAGTATAAAGGAATTATGACCTAATATAATAGCTTGCATAAAAGAAATATTTTAGTAAATTTAATGTAAAACTTATATGAAACTCTCTCTTTAAAACATGATAATGAATAAATAAATAAATGTGTATATATACCTATGTTCTAATGGCAAGTGGAAAATGATTTAAAAATCATTGCATTATATATAAAGAACTTATATGGAAAATTCAAATGTATATCCAAACATGATGAATATTCATAAAGGTAGTACTTTTATAATTTAAAAATAAAGCATATAGTTTAACTTTATAACTTGTAGTTTAAGAATGAGATATTATAAATAAAATGATAAATTCGATATATAAACATAGGGTAAAGTATAAAAAATCATATTTTTATTTTTCTAGAATAATCATAGAGATTTTTGTATAGAGATATTATGTTTTTAAGTTTTAACAAATCAAGATTCTAAGTTAACCATAAACAATTAGAATTAGAAATAAAACATGAGAGGGGATGTGATTTTACTTGCCTTGATAGGTTAAAGAAGGTAAGCCTATCTTGAGGCTAAAGAACTTCTCTTTTTATTCTTTTTCTCCTCTTTTCTTCTCTTTTCTTCTTCTTCTCTTAAGTTGGAGTAGAAAAAAATAAAAGTAAGAGATGAATGAAAAATAAAAGAGAGAAAACAAATGAAAGGAGGGGAAGAAAAAGATATAAATAAATGAGAGATATGTGGTAACATGATGGTTTGTCATGCTTGGCCAAAGGACAAGTATGGTGAAGTAGGTATGGGTGAATAAAAACAAAATATGAATATGACAAATTACTACTAATAATAGGTTATTAGAGTTGTTTAAGGTTATAATTTCAAATTAAATTAACCCAAAAAAAGTCAAACTTCATCTTTACAAGTCCAAAGTAGAGAGACTAGTAAAAATATGTGTAGGACCACCGGTGATTAAAATAATATTATTTTAAATGACTATCTTAAAAATTTTAAGAAAATCACAAAAATATAGAAAAATAAGACAAACACAACACATTCATTTTGGGATTAATCTGATATCAAGAATGTAAGTTATGATGAAATTAGGTTGTTACACAATTCAACCTAGTTTCAAAGCATTCATCCCAATGAATGCAGAGATATGAAATGTTAAACACGTCCATATTGAATTGATCTGCGTCTTTCTATGAAACATTTCAATTAGGCTATGATGGTGGTCGAGCAATTGTAACTTGCGCATCACATCTGGACCAAGATGGTGGAAATAAAACTGACTTCTGCAATAAATTTGCTAAAGTAGAAGATGAATATGACAAATAACCTTTTGAATTAGGTCTGTTTTCCAACAAATCAAATATTGCTTGTAATTTGTCATGGCTGTCAAAATTTTATCACTTTGCATTATGTCATTCACCTTTTCTATCCGAAATATGTGTGGTAGCTCCATTGGTGGTAGTAGAAAAACTGAGAGCAATGTATATCTGCAATTTTAGGAGATGATAACTTTGAAATTGTATGTGTTATCTCGCTTCGGAGTTGAAATTCCTGTACTCCTTATACATCTGCAACTAATTTGTAAATACTATTGGTAAACACGAATTGTCGATAAAGTTTCTTATGAAACTTCAGCAGGAGATTTTCCAAAAAAACTATAAGTTTCGTGAGTGTGTGTCAAATAGAAGAGTAGAAGATACTTCTGTTGGCTTCTCCACATGAATATAATCATCAGGGCTGCAATTTCGCAGTTGGTTCTGTTGAAAGATATTTAGAAATTTGAATTTTCAAGTCTTCAACTTCTATATACAGGAATGAAGTTCCATTTAGCACTTATGGTGGCTCATTGTGAACTTCTTTATCTGGTTTAGGCTGTAAAAAAAATTACCATAAAAAATAGGAATATCTGTTGTGACCTTATGGGTGGTGCTATCATCGTTAATCGTTTGACTTTTTTCATTCTTTCGCTCACTGCACTTTCAAAGATATAGTTGTTCGTCTCTTTTATCAAGCCTGACAACTCTTCAGTCGTATTTTTGAAGCTTATCCATCACATATTGAAGTTTTAGAGTTTTTCTTGAGAAAGATTCATCAATCATTATATTATGCTTGAACGATAAAAACTGGTGAGATAATGACAATAAATTTGGAAGGCGATATTTTTTTTTGATTTAAATGACGGGTTAAAACCCTTCGCATTTCATTAGTGAGTAATAACAGAACATAGAAGTACAAGTACAAATGGAAAAGATAACAAAAACAGACAGAAGAAAGGCTTCCTCCACAAAAGTTTAGTACAAACCATAATAGCCAAAAAGTAGCAAAATACAGGGGCCTTCGATATACACGTGGAATAATGAGCCCTCCATGCTGTTGAATGCCTCCCCCAACCCTACTCCTACGATCATGGTGTCTGTATGTTTTCGAAAAAGTCGTCTTTTGAGAGACGCACCCACTCTTTATCGATAAGTGCCTTGTTTAAGAGATTACATCTGAATGAATAAGCAATGTGCAACATTCATACATAGAGGCTATATCTGTAAAAATTATCCTATTTCTCTCTTTTCAGATAGTCCAACATATTGCTGCTACCACTATAGTGTGCATTGTTCTAAAAAAAGTCTTATGCGGACGATTAAGCGTCTGCATAATTGTATGCAGACTTGAAACACACGAAGAATTAAAAAATCACCCTGTCCTTGTGGACAGGGTGATTAATTGTTCTAAACGTGGATTTTGTGGGTTATGCGTCTCCATAACCTGCATAATCCGCATGCGGATTTATTTTGTTTACAGTTTTAAACTTGAAATCATAATATTCAAGGAAAAATATGGGGAAAAAACAAATGAACACACAAAAGAAGAAATCAAATTGAATGCTATGAACATGTTCAGGTTAGGTGATTTGGTTATTATTTTTTTATTATACTTTTTCCTAATATTCTTGAATTTTATAGCACTCAATATATATATATTTAAATATTATTATATTAATATATATTAAAATATTAATATTCCGCATAACTCTGAATAATCCGTTTAATCTCCGTGGAATTCGTTTATGCATTATGCGTTTCCGAACTGCACATATAATGAAGACGTATTTTAGAATATTGATAGCGTGTAGTTTCCTCCTCTCCCTGTTGGAATATATTCGATCCCATATGTTATGGACTAGGGGTCTTGCCGTCAAGCCAACTTATTGTGCACACCTTGTCCAAATTAAATCAGAATATCCACACTATATCATGATGTGTGAAATAGTCTCCTCAGATGATCCGCATTGAGCACATATATTTAGACCCAACCATCCGCCCTTCTGTAAATTATTCTAAGTGAGAATTGCATCCTTAACTACCAGCCATTAGAAAATCTTCACCTTTAGAGGGCATCATGTATTCCAAATTACTTTTGCAAGGGGCAACCTGTAGCCCCCATCCACAAAATGCCAGTAGGTCGAACGAATCGTGAAAGATCCACACTATCTCCAAATTGGGCAATCATTATCCTCCTCCGTTGGTACTACGTTTAATAACATTGTTTTAAGTTGAGTGAGTTGTGCGCCAAACTCAACTGAGAGGTCTCTTCTCAAGCTTAATTCCACCTTTCCCTATGCCAGTAGTCCTCAACGGACACTTCCTTATCCAATGCTCAGTCGAAGACCTTAGGGTGTAGACTTGCCAAAGGAATGGTGGAACACCATCGGTCTTTTCAGAAGGTTAGCCTCTAAATTCTGGCAGCTTGAAAATCAACACGACCAAATGATTTGCCTTATTGCCAATACTTCTTTCCAAAACTGCGAAACTTGTGACCTATTTTGGGGTGTTGATCTCCAAGAACCCCCTCTCGGTTCATATTTCGCTATCAACATTGATTGTAGTGCTCCATCTGGGTTTGACACGATCTTCCACCACCATTTGGAAATTAATGCTAAATTAAAAATTCTAAGGTCAATGATTCTCAATCTCCCCTCTCGTTTGGATCTACACACTTGACCCCATGAGACTAAATGGTACTCGTTCCCTGATCTGTCTGCTCCTTGTCACAGAAATTTGCAACGTATTCTATCCATCTTCTCCCTAGCCCAATGGGGTACCATAAACATGGACATGAAGTACGTAGGCATGACTGACAAGATCACATTAACTAGAACTAATCTCCTATCCTATCGATAAGTATTTGGCCTTCCTTCCATAAGACTTTTTGTCCCGAAAGGGACATCCGATAAATTAGGAACGATCAATACAGAGAAGATTGGCATGGCCCCTGTGTAAGGATGACCAACAAAAATCGAGAAATGGTCTGAATTTTTTGTTGGAATGGAGGAGAGCAATGGGAGTTTTATGCGATCGTAACATTCCGTTAAGATTGAAGGAAAAATTTTATAGGACTGCTATTAGGCCAGTTTTATTATATGGTACGGAATGTTGGGCTATAAAGAAACGTCATGCACAGAAGATAAGTATAGTAAAGATGCGTATGCTCCACTGGACATGTGGCAATACTAGGAGAGATAAAGTGACAAATGAAGATATTCGTGTTAAGGTTGATGGAAAGATGCGAGAAAATCGCTTATGATGGTTTGGTCATGTGCAACGCAGGCCTACAAATGTATCAGTTCGACGAGGAGAGTTTGTCAATGTAGAATAAGTTAAAAGAACGAAAGGAAGACCGAAGAAAATATGAATGGAGGTGATACGAAAAGATATAGATTCTAGAGGTTTAAATGAGGAGATATTACTTGATAGAAATGAATGGAGAATGACTAACAAAGTGATCGATCCGGCGTGATTCTTTTTTTGGTTCATGTAGCCTACCCCAAATCCTTGGGATAAAAGGCTTAGTTGTTGTTGTTGTTGTTGTTGTTGTTATCTAATAACACAATCCAATCCCACTTTGTCAATCTTCCTTGATGTACCGGGATACCCAAATATGTAATGAGGACTGATTCTACTTTATATCCCATTCTAACTGCATGATGAAGATTGCAAGATTCCTATTACCCAAGCTTATCAAAGAGCTCTTATGGAAATTAATTTTTAAGCCTGACCATATTTCAAAGCACACCAATATGCATTTGATGACGTATGCTTGTCGGATATGATAATTACCGAAGATGAGAATATCATCTGCATATTGTAAGTTGGTAAATGAAGTAGACGAACTTCCTGGCAAACCCTGTATTAAATCACCTTTTTTTGCTTTTTCAAACATTCTATTCAGTTCGTCTGCCACCAAGACAAACATGAGTGGGGAGAGCGAGCACGCTGGCGTAAACCTTTCTTGCAAACCATCTCTTTTCCACTTGATCCATTAACAAGGACCTGTACTTTCGTGGATCTCAGCCAGACGTTGATCCGTGATCGCCATTGGGCCCCATACCCTCTCGCCCTAGGACCTCCCTCAAGCATTCCCAATCCACCGCGTCATAGGCCTTTTGGAAGTCTAATTTGAGCAAATATCCATCCCTACCAGTTTTTTTACACTGATTTATGACTTCCTTGGTTGTTGCTAACTCTCTAATATACTTCTTCTCTTAACGAATCTGGACTGATAGTCCCTAATTAGTTCTGGCATCATCGGAGCTAAGCTTTTTACTAGTATTTTTGAGATTTTCTTTAAAGAGCTCTTCAATAAAGCAATCGGTCTATAATCATCAATCTTAGCTGGTGTGTCTTTCTTGGGAATTAGTATGATTTGTGATAAATTGATCCTTTCCTGCCTAATCGAGCCTTCATATAGTTTCTTAAGTAATCTGTTAAATTTGCCTTCACCTCCTCCCAGAAAATTCGAAAGAACTTCAGTAATCCATCCGGTTTCGAAGCTTTGTCCAGTCCTAAACCCCATACTGCTCCTCTGATCTCTTCTTCTGTAAACTCATCATCTAATCTTTGTGGATCTCAGATTTACTCCCAATCCTCATCCATCATTCTCAACCTCGGACGATTCCGCTCTCCAAATATCTTTCTAAAATATTTATATGTGTGGTCATGCGTAGCCTCTAAGCTCTTCACCCTCCCTTTGTCTGTTGATAAAGAACATATGGTATTCAATCGTTTTCTCTCATGTTTGTAACCTTATGAAAGAAATACGTATTTGCATTACCTTCCTTTATCCATTTATCCCTCGACTGCTGTCTCCGGTAAATCTCCTCTCTCTTATAAACTTCTTTAATTTCCTCTCAGCTACGCTTAAGTTCTTCTAACAATTGCAGAGTCAATTGTTCTTTCTCCTCCATACGCTCTAGGGTCCCAATGCACTGAAGTAAATCATCCTTACTTTCTCTTTGGCTTTTGAAGAACTTCCTGTTCCATCCTTTTAGAACTTTCTTTAATCTACGAAGGTTGATACACATATCGGCTGCAGCATCCCTTGCTATTGTTGGCTGACGCCAGCTCTTCGTGATCAACTCTTTAACCTCTTTATGCTTCAGCCACCATTTTTCGAATTTAAATTGATTCCTCCTTTTTTGTTCCTTCTCCTCTCCCGAATGAAGACAAATGGGCACATAGTCCGACGTTGGTCTTGCCACTGACTCGTAGTACGATAGACAATTTATTTTCCCATTCCCCACATATAAGGACTCTATCGAGCTTTGCCAAGCTTGGATTCTCCCTCATACTAAACCACGTGTAACGTAGATCGTTAAATAGGACTTTAATAAGCCCTAGACTCCCTATTAGATCATTAAATGCTTCTTTGTCCCGACTGTTGGAATCACCCCCTCTCCGTTCGTGTATCTTGTCACATTGAAATCCCCTCCAATCACCGAGGGCCAAGGATAAATATTTCTAACACCCAAATTTTCCTCCCACATATCTTGTCTATAATCTCTTATAATCTCTTTAATTAGGTCCATAGACAACGTATTGGGTTTGTATCTCGCATCCGTTGAGTATTCAGATGTAATCAAGAATTACATGGAGTCTCAGTTGGACTTGGGTTAGAATATCAGAGTTCTAATTGGATTGAAACACTAATTAAATGGTGATATTGCTATTCTAATGGGATTATAATATGAATACTATATATATCTCTTGTATGCGATACGAGAGAAGAAAACAATTGATGTGAGAGATACTTCTATTATTATGAGAGATGTGAGAGGTAGAGAGATACTTAGATCTTTTCTTATAATTTATTTTACTCATAGTAGATATTTCGCTAGTTGTTTCCGTAGGTCGAACTTAATCGGCCGAATCACGTTAATTCTTGTATTTTTCTTGTATTGTATTATTTTCTTCGTCTCTACGATCTTGATGGGGGATTCGATTTCCAACAAATGGTATCAGAGCCGGAGTTATGGATCCGGAATTGAGCTCGTAAGATGGTGGATCTGATGTCGAGTCGATAAGGAGGTTGGCGGAGACATCAAGGCAAAATACAACAAGAAAAAGAGAAAAAAAATAGCTGGTTATGTCCACAACTGGAGGCTTCAGCAATGTGCACCAAAAGGAGTACTGATAACTGAGATGGATTCTGCAGTATAGAACGACGGTTATGGTTGATCGGAGCATAGATCGAAAAATCGGTGTCCAATTAAGGTGATCTAGGAGTCGAATCCTATGTTTTTCAGCATTCCAGACACAGTGGTGGATGCGGATTGGGCAAAATCCACTGTTTGGAGCAAAATTTTTAGAGACCAGCAGTGATCAACGATGATCGAGGAATCGATATTGATCGAGATGGTCGATAGTCGATGGTTGGTTGATTGTACGATGATGAGCTATGTCATGGTACTACATGTTGATGGATATGGTTATTTTGTAACATGATAAATCACATGGTAATATATAATCATCTGTCTTTGAGAGTTAGTCATAATTTTTTAATTAAGGTGGAGTACAGTATATCGATCACTTTGTGTGATGCACAAAATGATAAGTGATTGTGAGTACTCAGGAGGTTCAAGTGTTTTGATCGAGGTAGAGCATGGTGTAGCGATTATGAGTACTTGGTGAAGAGCGTGGTGTAGTAATCGTAAATGTTCAAGAGAGTACGGTTTAGTGATCATGAGTGTTCGGAGGAGAGCATGGTTTAGTGATCATGAGTGCTCAAGTATAGAGGCAGTAATGATTATATAAGTTGTTCCCGGTCGATGGAGCATGGTGATCATGTGGTGGATGTCTGCGAAGTGGATGTCGAGAACAACGCAGTTTCTCCAAAATGCATGGCCCATTGGATACGAGCCAAGGTGGATATTGTTGGGTTTGTATCTCGCATCCATTGAGTTTTCATATGTAATCAAGAATTACAAGGAGTCCCAGTTGGACTTAAGTTAGAAGACCATAGTTCTAATTGGATTGGAATAACAATTAGATGGTGATATTGCTATTCTAATGGGATTATGATAGGAACATTATATATATATATATATATATATATCTTGTATGTGATACGAAAGAAGAAAGCAATTAATGTGAGAAATACTTCTATTATTATGAGAGATACTTGGATCTCTTCTTGTAACATATTTTTTTCATAGTGGATATTTCTCTCGTTGTTCCCGTAAACGTAGCTCGAACTTGGTCGGCCGAATCACGTTAATTCATGTGTTATATTATTTTCTTCGTCTCTACGATCTCGATGGGAAATTCGATTCCCAACATAACGGTAATCATTTGGATCTAATCGTCTGTCTTTCTCCTGACCATTACAATTAGACAATATGGGGTAGCGTTATGATCTAAGATATCAAACAACAATTGGTTTACCCTCAATTAACTTCAACCCCCCCCCCCCCCCCCCCCCCCCCCCCCCCCCCCGACGATCCTCTGGCGTCCCTTAATACAAAATTAAATTTTTTATTATAGTTCAAACTAAAATTATTATAGTTCAAACTATCGAGTATTGCGACTGCAGGGTCACATAATTTAGTCTCCTCCAAGCACACAATATATGTCTTACAGTTTCGGCATATAGCTGCCACCATCATCCTCTTCGACTTCTCTCTTGAGGCCGCGTACATTCCAAAATAATAAATTCATTGGAATAACTTTCTACCACTCCAAGTTCCGAAACAAGACTAGAACCTCCCCCTTCCATGGGTCCTTCTGCTTTGACCTTATAATTCACGTCAACTTTCCTTAGTAAATCCAAGTTCTTTTTCTAATCCCCTTTTCCCTGCCCATATCAACGTAATATGTGTGTGCAATACATAATACGACATCATTCGAAATAATACTGAGTTACTTAATATGGTTTGTAGGCATACCTAGTTCCGGATCAGCAAGCGCTGCCTTGCGCTTCGCCGCTAACTTCGCGACCTGATCCATCTAATAATCTGAGTTGCCCCATTTTTGCTGGGGTCTCCTGCTATGCCGCGTTGGTGTGATGATAGGCACGGAACATCCAAGACCAACAAGCATACACTCGTCTGTCTGCACTTATATTTCCTTCTCCATCCCTGCGACCGTTGTTTTGTCAATCTCCATGCCCTGATTGGCGACATCCTCCCTATCTGCTCACTCCCACCCCCGGCACCCGCGAATCTGGTGTCCCTCTAGTTCTCCATATTGATGTTCAATTTTTGTCCCTGTTGATTGTATCCTTTCGAAGATACTGACTGGACCACCATGACCTGTTTGGCCCCTCATTTTGGTGCGCAATCGTTTGGGTAATCTCGATGGCTAACTTCACCTAAATTTGGTGTTACATGAGGAGCTTTCCCCATGTACGATACGCTCCATGAGCTAGCCATAGCATCCTTCACTTCATTTTCGACTCCTAGGATTATACTTAAAAGCCCAAGTTGTCTAATGGATTAAAAAAGCATCATCATCATCCTCTAAACCCAACTCTCGATTTTTCTGAAAAATTCCAGAATCTGTTGTTCGGGAGTTTCTAAAGGGCACACCATTTTTCCTAGTAAGCCCACTTTAAAATTTAGTTAAAATAACAAGTTTGCTATCGATTTTTTTGATACTAATACCCTTATTTTTAACCTCCATTCTATTTCTGTCCGGGGTTAGATCCCGGACGAATTATATACTGTATGGGGTTAGATCCCATACGGTATATTGTCTGTCTAGGCTGTAACCTCGGACGAACAATATACCGTCCGAGGATAGACCCCGGACAGCATATTGTCCGTCCGGAGTCTAAACCCGGACGACATAATGTCCGTCCGGAGTAGACCTGTTAATCGGGCCGGGCGGCCCGTTGGGCACGCGCGGCCCGGCACCTCGGCCCGGGCTGTGCCCGGGCCGAGGCCGGCCGTGCCTACGGCACGTTCCAGCTCGGCCGTGCCAGGCACGGCTCGGCACGCCGGGTATTTTTTTTTTTTTTTTTAATTAGCCGTTAGGTGTTTAGGGGGGGTTTTTGCAATTTTTTTTTGCAAATAGCCCCCCAACGGCTATTTTTATAGCCGTTGGGAGGTTTCTTGCAAAAAAAATTGCAGATTTCTCCCCCAACGGTCAAAATAGCCGTTGGGGGGGTTTTTGTAATTTTTTTTTTGCAAATTAAAATCTTTTCTTTCTCTATAAATACCTCAATATCTCTTCTATTACCATTCATCATTCTTATATACTAAATTCATTCTAAAAAATCTCCTAAAATCTTTAATTCTCAAGAAGTCTCAAGCAAAAAAAGTAGCAAGTTTCAATAAGCAAGTAGCAAGTGATCAAGAAGTCTCAAGCAAGCAAGTCTCCCAAACAAGATCCAAGTAAGTTTTCTCATTGAAGTAAGGTTTTTTTTCGCTATTTCGGTTTCCAGCTTCATCTCTCTAACTAGATATTTCACTCTCTCTCTCAAATAGTTCAGCGGTTAATATGTATTTATAATTTAAAGTTTTTTTGAGAATTTTAATTTGTTTTTTTTGGGATTTTATTAAAATGGATCCACACTCGTCTGGCGCTTCTTGCTCTCAAGCCACGGGTTCTTTTATTCCATTTTTAACTGATGAAGAATATCAAAATCTATGTCAACCCTTAGAACAACCTCCTCAAGTATCATTTTCTGTATCTCAGGAAGAAACAACTAATACAACTATACCCGAAACACAAACTACCACATCTGCTAGGGCTGTTAGATCGGACATATGGAAATATTTTGAAAAAATAATAGAAAACAATGTTAGGAAAGCTAGTGTAAACACTGCCATAAAATTTATTCGTTTCCTATAGGTAGCGGAACGGGTCATCTTAAAAGACACGTAGAAAAAAATCACCCACCAAATGTACCACATCAAACACAAATAAGCACATTTGGTGGATCATTAGGTATACGTAAATATGATCCAATTAAAACAAGAGAACATTTAGCAATATTTATAATACATGACGAACAATCATTTACTTTTTCGGAAAATCGCAAATTTGAAAGATTTTGTAAATCAACATTTACTGACGAATTTAAAAAAGTCCCACGTTCAACATCTACATCCGACATGTTCAAACTATATAAAGAGCAGAGGGACACTTTAATAGCTATTTTTACTTCTTTAATTTTTAGAGTTGCTATAACTGCAGATTGTTGGGAAGCTAAAAATATGACTCATTATTTATGCGTGACGGCACACTATATAGATCAAGAATGGTGCATACAGAAAAGAATAATAGGGTTTAGAGTATTTGAATTTCCTCACAATGCACACAATTTATCACAAACCATGCTAAGTGTTTTTTCAGCTTTTGGAATAGACAATAAAATATTTACCATTTTTTGGATAATGCTTCTGAAAATACGGCCGCAATTAGAATTCTTAAAAATTATACAAAACCAATTCTAGATGGAAAATTATTCCACGTTAGGTATATTTGCCACATACTAAACTTATGCGTTCAAGATGGATTAAAAATAGTAAATAATTCACTAATGAATCTTATGTATACATTACTTTTTATTAAAGATAGTGGACCAAGAAGACAAGCATTTAAACAAATATGTAAAAATATGAAAATATCATCTAGAACTGTATCTATAGATGTTAGAACAAGATGGAATTCTACATATAAAATGTTAAACATAGCTATTCAGTATAAAAATGTAATAAATACTTTTAATGAAATGGAGTCACCAATGTATAGTTTAGATAATAATGAATGGCACCAGTTGCATTGCATTTCTAAGTTTTTAGGCAAATTTGAAGATGCATCTAGAGCACTGTCAGGAACTTATTACCCAACTACACACATTTAGATATTATGTATAAAACTTATGAAGATATGTATGGTGTGCCAACACAAACTACAAAAGAACCATCTACTAGGGAAATTCGTAATCCAATAATATCATCTCTATTTCACAGAAAAAGTCAAGACAAACTAGTACATATTTTAATGAATTACATTATTATTTAGAGAGAGCTAACTATGAAGATAACGCATCTCTTGAAAAGTATGAATCCTTTGATATTTTGGCATGGTGGAAATCACAGGAAAAAACATATTCCGTGCTTTCCAACATGGTCCGTGATCTACTAACTCCTCCAGTGTCTACTGTAGTATCGGAGTCTATTTTTAGCGCAGGTGGTAGAGTGCTCACGGACTTGAGAATCTCAATGGCGTCGGACACATTGGAGATGTGTGTCTGCTTGAATGATTGGTACGACACAGAAAACAGGGAACAAGACTTGACTAATGAAGATGTATACTAGAGACCTTAAGCTTACCAGAAGAAAATGAAGTTTGATTAAAAGTATTTAAATTTGTAAGGATATTAATGTATTTTCAATTTTTTTTTTAATTTTTAACTTATAAATCTCTTAGAAAATATATGAAGAACAAGTTGAGGGTGACGGCTAGGCCTCTCCCCTCTCTTCGGGCTTTGTATAATTTCTAAAGAGATTTATAGAGTAATTACATAAATGTAATGAGATTATATATAATATAACATTTGTTTTTATCTTAAATCTCCTCTTTTTCTTCCTTTTTTTTTTGTTTTTAAAAAAACCCGGGCCGGCCAGGCCCGGGCACGGCACGGGCCTGCCGTGCCATGCTAGCGGGCCGAGCCCGGGCCGCCGGCATGGGGGGACGTGCCCGGCACGGCACGGCTGTGCCCGGGTCGGGCCGGGCCGGGCACGGCCCGATTAACACCTCTAGTCCGGAGTCTAACCCCGGATGACATAATGTCCGTCCGGTGTCTAACCCTGAATGACATATTGTTCGTCCGGGGTCTAGACCCCAGACAATAGTCTACTGTCTGGATTTTCTGTCCAGACAGTTGTTATTTTGTCCACCCCGGACAGTGTATTAAAAACCCTATATGTAAATTAGTTAACATTATCAAGTTAAATTAAAACATAATAAGTTATTTAACATATAATAACTACAATTCTTATTGAAATTACTTCAAGTCAGTTTAGATATCTTCAAATCAGAATAATATCCATAAAAAAAGCAAATACAAAAGTTCATCACAAAATTTACGATGATTACAAAAGAAGTTTATTTTCGTATATTATTTCCTAAGAAATCATATAAAGGAGGAATTTTTGAGTTATGTCGCACTCGATGAAAATGGAGAATACAGTGAAAATAAAATGTGATGATAAAAAAGTAGGAATTTTTGAGTTGTGTTTGATTCCACTCGCTCACAAGCTCTAAGGTTTAATTTGAATTCGTAATGTGTGATAATAAAATGAAATTGAAAGGTCAATTCGTCAGTATCCAGTATGTGGGAACAATTACAATATAGTGCAACAAACACAAAAAAATTATTTTTTATAACAATGTGAATTCATACAATGAGAATTATGAGCAAATCAGACCATAATTAGAAATAACATTACATAAAAAAAAATACAAAGTTTCGTTTGTAGTAAACAGTTCTCAAACAACCATCTAAAACACATTGTTGACAATATCATCCTTGCTCTCCCAGCTATAATATCTCCGCTAGCATCCCCACTAGCAGATGCATAGGGGCAATACAATAAATATGTTGACAACGTTTCTAAAGAAACTTCTTCGTAGGCAATCTTATTAATATGTGGACGCATATGAGTTTCTTCTTGCATTTTCATATTGCACAGCTGAGGGACAAATACATTTGGTTGTTGCTTCTCAAGTTTTTGTGCACAATCTTCGGAAGTTTTTTGTCCCACATCAACTTGCATAAACAGGAAGAGGTCCAAAAACAATGGAAAGGAAATGTGCCCCTGAGATCAAAACATTAATATTTATAAATTGACATGATAAATTGTGGAAGTTTTATAACACATAAGAGATGAGATAAGTTGCATGCCTCAAGCTTGATGAATTCACCAAACGCATTCATGGAAGCACGTTGCAGATGAATGCACAAAATCTACAATTCAACATTAAAAAAAAAAGTGGTTTCAATAGATTAAAAGTAACTTACTCTATATCCATGCCTTCGGACAGCGAGCAATTGTTAATTGCTTTGAAGCATATGAAGATTCTGTCCAAGTTATCTCTTCGCTAAGAAAGATCGTATTGCAATCACATGAATCAAGGTTGACACAACATTCAAGTTTTTTAATTTTATCCTGTATTATGGAGAATCAATAGTGTCATGCAAAAAATTTCATTGATCATAAATACTTCACAAAGATAGTCAAGTAGTCAAGTCGATTGTATGAAAAAAAATGCCCGATTATTACCAGAATATTATCTCATTATTTTTTCTGTCTTTAGATAAATACTTCAAAGCCGGAGTATGACAACGTCGACCACAATGATAATTTTCTACATACTCCAGTAAAATGCTTAAAATTGACCATAAACACATTATAAAACAAGATAATTTTCAAAAATTTGCATCTTCTAATATCTCTCTTATAACAAACCAATTCCATCCAAACTACATACAACCAAAAGTTCAAACTTTCCCAAGAAAAAAACTAAAATTAGGTCAATAAAATCAGAATTCGACGTATCACAGTAGTCCCAATCTAGAATCAAACAGTTCAAAGGACTCGATGCTTTAACTAGTCGAATGCCTCGCATTATAATAAAACACTCGCAATCTCAAGAATAAACTTTCAAAATTGAGATAGACAGAGAGAGAAGTAGACCTCGAAATTGAGGACGATGCCCTCTCGTAGCGATGACTCAGCCTCTTGAATGTCACCCTTGTCGAGCTTAGCCTCAACCTTGGAGGCCTTCATCGAGAGCCCGTTGACTGAGAGCACCTTCTCGTCGTCGCCATCTGCTTCGATCCCCATTGCTGTTGTCGCTTCTTCTTGTGATCGTCCGATCTCGATCGAGTTCTCGACCGATGAAGGACGAGCCGGTGACGGGACTTGAGGGGGTGGCGACCGGAAGCGCGGGATCCGTGAGCGACCCTAGAAAGTGAAAGAGAAAGAGAAAGAGAAGACGAAGGAGAGGTGGGGAAGAAAAGGAAGGGAAGTGGGAAAGAGAATGTCACGCCCCGCTCCCGATATACGGTATACAAGCACGTGTAACAGGTACCGACAACATATTCAGTTTGAATATGCTAAAGCCTCAATAAATTTGCCACAATAATACTCAGTAATTACGATAGAAAAATTCAACAAAAATTTGACATTTCATTTATTGGAATGAAGTTTAGATACAGTTGAAACAAAATATAATAAAATTAAACAAAAGGAAGAAGAGAATCTCTAATCCGTTATGAAACTTCAATATGATGTTTAAAGTACGCCAGATCCTGCGTCAGTTTTGGCGTGTCCATCGGTAAATCTGGGCATGCACACCCAGGTCGTCAGATTAAGACCAAAATAAAATACACAGAAAAAAATGTGAAATATAACAGTTATATCCAAACATAATAATAATATAAGTTTTAGAAAATATGTAATAAAATGTCTGGAATAATGATGTCAATTGACGTAGGTTATCTTAATGTCATTTTAACGAAGTCAATTCTATAACAGGGGTATTTTTGTCTAAAATGTCATGTAATTGGAAAAGCTAACTGATGGGATACCACTGTTTCGATTGTTTCCTGTACAGACCCAGGAAATGGTCACAGGATTGTCCGGTGCTGAGTCGGACCTGCCGTCAGGCAAACAGGAATTATAATCAGGTATGATCCAGCAAATCATCACGCACCCATGGTGTGCGAAATATTCAGTTGTACAACTTAACAAGTTTACAGCCGAAACAAAGTATATTTCTATCATTCACTTTCTCCACCAACCCAGTATCATTTAGGTATAGTACAGTATATTGATTATATCATGTACAATATTTCCATTGGATTTTACTTAATTTGTTAACAACATGATTTATAAAGTCCGTTCAGTTTATGCTTTATTCAATAAATCACAATTAGTTATATTTAAGAGTCACTGATTTGAGACATCATAGAGATATCGGCCAGGCAATTATATGGATGCTGGGAGGTTTTCCGTGCGTTGCACGTTCCTAAATTAGAGAACCAGCATACAAAATAACTTTTCTAGACACCGACACAAAATGATATCACCAACAGTATTTTTCCGTGAATATAACTTTTATGTGATTTATCAAATTTGTATATATAATTATTCTAAAATCTAACCATACTATGTAATTTAAATTTAATGACAATTGATAATAGATTTTTGATGAAAAGAAACATAATAAGTAATTGATAAATTCCTACAGAATAACAAATCAATTTACACAAAATAAATAACATGATTGAAACAACATGTATATAAAATAGCATGATTAGTGAGTCGAAAAATGAACTCACCTGGATTTTGTTTCCCGATGTTGCTCAATGGAGTAATCTACACATTAAAAATATTCTAAGAATATTAAAAACAAATTAATATGAATTTAGATGATTTTTAGGGATTTTTCTAATATTTATAACATACTCAAAATTGATTTTAGTATTAAGCGGGTCTGAAATTAGGAAATAGGTTTGGCTCCATTTTATTGGGCTTATAAGATGATGGATGTTTTTTTTAGGTTATTAGGATTATTGAGTAGTAAAAGAGCTAACCTATGATTTATTAAAATAATTTAAGCTAAGAAGAAAAAGAAAGATAATATCTAACATCTTATCAAAAGGTGAGAATCTAAAATATGGAAAGAGATGGAAGGAGATACTCTTCTCCAGTGAAGTGGCAGCGGCTCCTTCAGCGTGATGAGAGAAAGAGAGAAATTTTAGAGAATGAGTGTAGATTGAATTTAGAAAATATGTTAGGTTTATATAGTGTTGGATTTAGGAGTTATAGAATGTGAAGGGTTTTGGGAGTTATAGAATTTAAACGGTTTGAGGTGTTATGGAATTTCAAGAGTTTGAGGGGTTATGGAATTTGAAAGGTTTTAGATTAATTTTGAAGGGTTTAGAATATGAAAGGTTTTAGTTTAATTAGGGAGTTTAATTTTGAGAATTAAAGGTAGGAGTTTCATTATTGAAATAATGGAGAAAATGAAGAGTTTGGAGGTTGGAGAAGATGAAAGGTTTAGGAGGTTAAAGAAATTGAAAGGTGTAAGAGTTAAAGAAAAAAAAATGTTATATTTATTATTTGTTTATTTTTTTATTTATTTATAACTATAAAAGATGAAGGGTTATTACATTCTACCCCCCTTAGAAAAATAATTTCGTCCTCGAAATTAGATAAGGTAAAGTGGAAAAATATTGTCTATTTATTTTTGAACTCGTATTAAAAATTTTCTTTTTTTTTTTTACTCATGATCAATATGCCACTTTGTTCTTTTTTTTTTTTTTTTTTAAGGACGACTGCTCAACAATCTCGCTAATTAAGCTTGAGGTTGATCTACGGAATAGGCAAATCATTTTTTTTTAGAAAAAAAATGGAAATAAATGAAGAGTTATGGAAAATATAATTATAAAATAAATGGTAAATATTTAATCCATATTTATGATGTAATTCATTTTAGACACTGAAAAATTTAGACATGGATTTAAAATAGGTGGGTCATTAACTAGGATAAATAAGAGATGCCGAAATAGTCAATGGATTGGGACATTAAAAATTTCAAAGAAATTTATTATATAAATGTGGCAAAATTTTATATCAGGATCCAAATCAATTCAAGTCACATGAACTGATTTGAGAAACCTGGGCTCTGATACCACTAAAATACCTGTCACGCCCCGCTCCCGATATACGGTATACAAGCACGTGTAACAGGTACCGGCAACATATTCAGTTTGAATATGCTAAAGCCTCAATAAATTTGCCACAATAATACTCAGTAATTGCGATAGAAAAATTCAACAAAAGTTTGACTTTTCATTTATTGGAATGAAGTTTAGATACAGTTGAAACAAAATATAATAAAATTAAACAAAAGGAAGAAGGGAATCTCTAATCCGTTATGAAACTTCAATATGATGTTTAAAGTACATCAGATCCTGCGTCAGTTTTGGCGTGTCTATCGATAAATCTGGGCATGCACACCCAGGTCGTCAGATTGCGACCAAAATAAAATACACAAAAAAAAATGTGAAATATAACGCTTATATCCAAACATAATAATAATATAAGTTTTAGAAAATATGTAATAAAATGTCTGGAATAATGATGTCAATTGACTTAGGTTATCTTAATGTCATTTTAACGAAGTCAATTCTATAACAGGGGTATTTTTGTCTAAGATGTCATGTAATTGGAAAAGCTAACTGATGGGATACCACTGTTTCGATTGTTTCCTGTACAGACCCAGGAAATAGTCACAGGATTGTCCGGTGCTGAGTCGGACCTGCTTTCAGGCAAACAGGAATTATAATCAGGTATGATCCAGCAAATCATCACGCACTCATGGTGTGCGAAATATTCAGTTGTACAACTTAACAAGTTTACAGCCGAAATAGAGTATATTTCCATCATTCACTTTCTCCCCCAACCCAGTATCATTTAGGTATAGTATAGTATATTGATTATATCAGGTACAATATTTCCATTGGATTTTACTTAATTTGTTAACAACATGATTTATAGAGTCCGTTCAGTTTATGCTTTATTCAATAAATCACAATTAGTTATATCTAAGAGTCACTGATTTGAGACATCATAGAAATATCGGCCAGGCAATTATATGGATACTGGGAGGTTTTCCGTGCGTTGCACGTTCCTTAATTAGAGAACCAGCATACAAAATAACTTTTCTAGACACCGACACAAAATGATATCACCAACAGTATTTTTCCGTGAATATAACTTTTATGTGATTTATCAAATTTGTATATGTGATTATTCTAAAATCTAACCATACTATGTAATTTAAATTTAATGACAATTGATAATAGATTTTTGATGAAAAGAAACATAATAAGTAATTGATAAATTCCTACAGAATAACAAATCAATTTACACAAAATAAATAACATGATTGAAACAACATGTATATAAAATAGCATGATTAGTGAGTCGAAAAATGAACTCACCTGGATTTTGTTTCCCGATGTTGCTCAATGGAGTAATCTACACATTAAAAATATTCTAAGAATATTAAAAACAGATTAATATGAATTTAGATGATTTTTAGGGATTTTTCTAATATTTATAACATACTCAAAATTGATTTTAGTATTAAGCGGGTCTGAAATTAGGAAATGGTTTTGGCTCTATTTTATTGGGCTTATAAGATGATGGATGTTTTTTTTAGGTTATTAGGATTATTGAGTAGTAAAAGAGCTACCTATGATTTATTAAAATAATTTAAGCTAAGAAGAAAAAGAAAGATAATATTTAATCTCTTGTCAAAAGGTGAGAATCTAAAATGTGAAAAGAGATGGAAGGAGATGCTCTTCTCCAGTGAAGTGGTGACGGCTCCAGTAGCGGCTCCTTCGGCGTGATGAGAGGAAGAGAGAAATTTTAGAGAATGAGTGTAGATTGAATTTAGAAAATATGTTAGGTTTATATAGTGTTGGATTTAGGAGTTATAGAATGTGAAGGGTTTTGGGAGTTATAGAATTTAAAGGGTTTGAGGTGATATGGAATTTCAAGAGTTTGAGAGGTTATAATTCCAAGAGTTTGAGAGGTTATGGAATTTGAAATGTTTTAGATTAATTTTGAAGGGTTTAGAATATGAAAGGTTTTAGTTTAATTTTGAGAATTAAAGATGGGAGTTTCATTATTGAAATAATGGAGAAGATAAAGAGTTTGGAGGTTGGAGAAGATGAAAGGTTTAGGAGGTTAAAGAAATTGAAAGGTGTAAGAATTAAAGAAAAAAAAATGTTATATTTATTATTTGTTTATTTTTTTTATTTATTTATAACTATAAAAGATGAAGAGTTATTACAGAGAAGAAAGAGAAGTGAAGGAGAGATAAATAAAGGGAGTATTTTTGGAATTATGGTGTGTTTACTAGAAAAATCCCTCTCTATTCAAAAGAGAGGGTGGGCTCACTACGTAAAATGGTGTGCCCCTCTAGAAACTCATTGTTGTTCTGGTGTTGGATCCATCTTTGCGGGTTCATTGCGGGTCGGGTTTGCTGCAGACAAACCCAAAACCGACTTATCCAAGTTGAGGTTTCCATTTTTGCCCTTGAATATGCAGTCAAAGTTTGTCTCTCTCCCTCATTAATAACCAACCATCCTTTTGGAGAGGCCTCTGGGCTTTCCGAAGCGCACCATCCCCTTTTGCATTAAAATGGGTCTGTGGCTCTTCGTCTCCCAATGCGGTGTGTCCCCTCTTTATCTGCACAAGAGAAGTTTTTGTTGCTTCCCCTCCTGCCCTCCATTCCATCTGCTCCTCCTCGACCTCTTTCCCTTCCATCGGGATGCCCCCTTTCCTTTCTGGTCTAAAGGCGTGCTCGGTGTCCATGAAAGAACACTCCCCTTCCCTCCTTCCCCCTCCCCTTGTTGACTCATGCTCCCATCGTTTCTGTTCAGATCCCCTGTCCTTTCTTTGGAAAAACCCAGAGAACTCCCCGGATGAATGCTACACGACATCACTCCTTTCCCACCACCGTCACTGCAGTAGTGCTTTGGGGAAAGTTTGACTCTTTGCAAGATGGCCGCCCTTTCAGATCCGTACGATCCCTTATGGGGGAACTCAACCGATTGTCCGATCTGGTCCTCTGTCTCTCAAGCTCGACACTCTGTGCCAAGTGAGGTATCGCCGCACTTCGGTGACCGGAATTGAGCAGGTAGACCCTTCGGGCTGGCACGAAATGCCTCGCCCTTTGGGTTGGTTGCCGTGAGGTCCGGCGGACTTCTCACTTGCTAAACTTTATCCCTCCGGATGATCGGATCTCTCAGATGGATGATTTTGTAGAGAATGGTAGTGGTTATCTTGCACAACTGATTTCTAATTGTTACATTGAATTCCGTCTGTATCACTACGGCGTCGTAGCACCCCACGAGCAGTTTTGCTGCTCGTATATCAGTCGTGTTGAGCGTGTTTTCATCAACATCAATCTGGTAAGCGAATTTCACCACCAATTTGTTGAAATCTGATCGGTTCCAATGATCTAGTGGGAAACCTCTCATCGAGATCCATGCCTTGGTTGGGAACAATTGGATCTGATTATCTTCCTCTTCGAGGTCACCTGTCAGTTCCCACCGAACCAGGCCACCTTTTGTTATTCCTTGACACGAACCTTCCGTTGCTCTTTTCTGGCGACTTCATTTTCACTGGAAGAACTGGGCACGCTACAATCTTATGTTCCAAGACCCTGCAAAAACGAAGACGAAAGAACGGGCATTCCTCTTCGTAGTGATTGCGTGGCCGCATGTCCAACAACCCTCCTATGATTTATTACCGATCGGCGATAGTTGCCTCTTCCTTTCGGTCATCACCGAGCACTCCTGCTTGACCGTGCTCTTGGATCAGTACTCAGTCCAGCCCCCTTCCATGGTGTTCTTCTTGACCTCTGATGACCCCACTGCTCTCCTACTCAGAGTTTCAACAATGAACTTCTGCACTTCCACGCAGGCATATGTTGCTTTTGGATTGATCACTTTGGATGTGTTCATCGTGTGTTCACGGATTTCTACCTACACCGGTGAACCTCCAACAACCTTGGACCAACTTTTCCTCCTGTGGCGAGGATTTTTATCGTCACTACTCGCCTGCTCCTTAGGCTTCTTCCTCCCCAGTCAACCTCAATTGAAATCCATTTTGCCCAAGATGAACCAAAACTGGGGTCACCGATGATGTGCAGAGATGAATTTCTGCACTTGTCCCCCCTTCTCCTACCCACTGTCCCTCATTTTTTTTTTACTGGAGAATGGTCGGTGATCCGATGCCGGAAGTCGCCTGCTCTCGCCTGCGACCTCAGAGAATCCTAAAATTGAATTAATTTGGAAAGTGGTGTTGAGATATCGATTAAAGTAGACATCACAAGATATTCCAATCCAAACGTAGTTTATAATCTCTACTCTAGATACAAGGTTCTCCACCCAACTTATGTCGGGTGTAAAGACATTTCTATGCTGGTGTGAAATCGAAATATAAGAAGAAAGATAATTCTTCCAATCTTTATAATTTTGTTGATCATCATAACCATAAAAAATGGATATTATAACATTCATATCATACTCAACTCGTGATATTTTAGCATTAGTGTTGATTTAATGACCATAAAATATGAACCCCATATATAGTCAATTCAAAATTGAAAATTTTAACTCAAAAAATTGAGGAAATATCCAAGCATCTTGGTGACTCGAAACTGGCTCGGGTTCGGACTCCAAATTGGCTTTTCACAATAATAACCTTAATGGGTCGTTGCTCTTAACGGGTTTGTTGTAGTAGCAATGGATCTGATTTGCTTTGGTTAAGATATTGTTGGTTATGGACTCGTTATTGATTTTTGTGGTGCTGATTGGGTCGGGTTGGGATATGTTGTGTTGTTGACCATACCCATGCCAAGATGAAGTGTAGAGATCTTTCGGCACAAATGTAGCACGGTCTTGGGAGGTAGGGCGGAGGCGTTGTTGCAGAGGGTGGGAAGGCTGAGGACGAATTCGACTGGTGGGGTTGAGGAGGTGGCGGATTTATGAAGATCTGTTGGAGATTTGTGGGGATTTGGTCGAGATTTGTGGAGATCTGATGGAGATTTATAGGGATCTGTTGGAGATTTGTGGAGATTTGGTGGAGATTTGTGGGAATTTACGGAAATTTGTGGAGATCTAGTGAAGATTTGTGAGGATCTGTGGGAGATTTGTAGAGATCTGGTAGAAATTTATGGAGATCTGGTGGAGATTAGGTTGTTGGAATGAAGAAGAAGAGGAAGGGAGAAGATTAGGTTTCCTAAATTGATTTTGATTTTTTTTGAAACGGAGATTTCAAATCTGATAATTTTTTTTTACCTATCTCAATTTTTTAAAAATAAAATTAAACTAAAATAAGAAAGGTGGAATATGGAAGGGTGGGAAAAAGAAATTTAGGTTTTGATATCAATTTGACATAGGACGGAAGCGAATTAGAGTTAGGGATTTAGAAATTTGGAAAGAACACAAAAGATTCGGAGGCGAGTTTACGCCCACTCTCAACGAATTTACGAGGAGAGATTTTGAACAATGTGAATCCGCACAAGAACTTTTCTCAAATTTTCATATCTCATTTAACATTTTAAAATACTTCGTACAAAACTTATTTATAGGAAAACTCCAATAATAAAGGAAAGAATAAAATCCTAACAGAATTCTATGAAAATCAAATAAAATCCTATCAGATCTAATTTTCAAAATCAAACGAAATCAGACAAAATCCTATCATATCATATCAGATTTGATATCCATCACTGAGTTAACATATCTTGCTCACATGCATCAGTATCCTTCTTAATTGACAGCTCCACATGTTGTTTATAGACATGGACTGAAGGGATCTTAATTCATCCATCTCTTCCTCGCTCCGTCCTTTGTTATTCTAGTCAAAACCTCAGAATTTTAATTTCCAAAAAGTGCCTACTGAGAAGTATTAGATTGTGTACAAAGTCCTAGAGGGGAGGGCTTTCAAGTCCTCTTGTTGTACTATGAGAGTTTACTTGTTGGGTGATATTAGTTCCTATTTATGCTGCTTATTAACAGTGTCATTTGTTGCTGATCCTTACATACTTTCGAGCGCTACTGATACATAGAATTTTGGTGAATGACGCATGCTTACCTTCTCTTTCCTTGTAGGATGTTACATATAAAACAATTATTTGTAGTGTATTTTGTATTGGTTGCATAAGTCCTGCGTTGCTATTGGTTTATGGCCTCTAATGTCACTTCTAATTGTAATTTTTCTGCTTATCTTGGTAGTGCAAACACAAAATAAAAAGAGCACATCATGATGTACTTATAATTCTTCACATCTGTTTTCAAGGGAATGGCGAACCGAGAAACCAAGAAAAAACGTCTTCAACTACTATGTGATGTTAGTGGTGCTTTTAGACCAGGTGTCCTGACAGCTTTGGTTGGTGTCAGTGGAGCGGGAAAGACTACATTGATGGATGTCTTGGCAGGAAGGAAAACCGGAGGTTATATTGAAGGAAGTATCATCATTTCTGGCTATCCCAAAAGGCAAGAAACATTTGCTCGGGTTAGCGGCTATTGTGAACAGAATGACATTCATTCACCGCATGTAACTGTATATGAATCTCTTGCTTACTCGGCCTGGCTACGTCTTGCTCCAGAAATACAATGGGAAACGAGAAAGGCATGTTATTTACTCTTTGAATTTTTTCTGTTTCTTTCCGAATTTGATAAATCTGGAATAGTTAAAAATAAATTATTGTTATGATTTCTTACATTTGCAACCTACTAAGCCATCATGAAGGTCACCAACCATTTGTTCATTTCACTATGTGTACAAATTATACAAACTGCACTGGATGCTCTTCATCTAAATAACAGTGTCTGGGATTGCCTCTATACTAACCAACCCCATTTTGATGGGAACAGGCTTAGCTGATAATAATGACGATGATTACTCACAGTGCTTTGGCACACTATAACGCTTGATGTTTGTAACTATCCATCTATGCCAATGAATATAGACATTTTCTGGTGGTGTACTCAGTTATTGATTCCCTCCTCTCTTCTATCCATGTATTGTAGATGTTTGTTGAGGAAGTTATGGAGTTGGTTGAACTTAATCAGTTGAGAGATGCTTTGGTAGGCTCCGCAGGGATAAATGGATTATCAACTGGACAGAGAAAGAGGCTTACTCTTGCTGTTGAGTTGGTTGCAAATCCTTCGATCATCTTCATGGATGAGCCAACAACTGGTCTTGATGCTAGAGCTGCAGCAATTGTCATGCGCACAGTTAGAAATATGGTGAATACAGGACGGACTGTTGTGTGCACAATCCACCAACCAAGCATTGACATCTTTGAGGCTTTTGATGAGGTGCTGTTTTCCTTTCTTCTCCCTTGGAGTATCTGATTCTAGGATCTTTTATGATGACTGGCATTATCTTCCTCCATTTCCAGCTGCTATTAATGAAGAGGGGAGGACAGGTTATATATGCTGGCGAACTTGGTTGTAATTCTCACAAGCTTATAGAGTATTTTGAAGTGAGTTTCTTCTCCACAGTGTATACCCTATTTTTCAACATTGTAAAATTGGATTTATGCCTTTCTTTTCATTGGCATTGCAGTGCATCTTTATACATCTATTTGTTAGGCTTTTGTGATATCTTATTTTTAATTTTTATGATCCGGACGTATGCATGAATAATTAGTTAGTGCTTGGTAGAATACTGGTGCAGGACTGTTGATTTTGCTAAATCAAGGCTTCAAATAACAGCTGATACCCCTATATACTACCAATATTCTACTGGATTTCGAGGTATCCAATATGATGTAGACCTTATAAAATCTATCCGGCTGATATTATACGTCCAAGCTTTTAAATCTTGGTATAAATGATTATAATATTATTAGTTAAGCATACTGTCTTGAGGACTTTTCCAGGAAGTTTCAATATTATATTCGACTTATGCTATTAGTTATTACAGGGAATTCCAGGAGTTCCCAGAATTGTTGAATGCTGTAATCCTGCTACATGGGTGCTGGAGATAAGTTCCCCGTCAGTTGAAGCTCGTCTGCATTTGGATTTTGCTGAACTTTATTCCAGTTCTTCTGCTTATCAGTAAGTCATCATGCAACTAAACATTGTTCATTACTTATAGGGATGTCTTTGACGACTGTCTTAAATTTTTTTTGCATCGTTCAGGAATAATCAAGCTCTAATTAAGGAGTTGAGTGCACCAGTGTCTGGTTCCCAAGATCTTTCCTTTCCTACTAAGTACAGCCAGAGCTTCACTATTCAATGCATTGCTTGTTTCTGGAAACAGCATTGGTCTTACTGGAGGAATCTCCAATATAACGTGGCTCGTTTCATCATTACGCTTTTTTTTGGTCTCCTGTTCGGCACCATCTATTGGAACAGAGGTGAAAAGATGTAAGTTTAGGAATCTTACCTTTTTTTATTATGTTCTATGAAGTAGTTGACAGAAGCATCAGGATTAAATCATATATTACTTAGCATTATTGCAAATATCGTGATCACATGTGGTTGCTGCCATGTTTATTTTTGGTAAGTAAATATCTTTAGAGAATGCTGATGAGAATAATTAGCCCAAATGTATGTGAATATGTGTATCTTGAACTTTGTTTTGTTTCCAGACATTGGTACCGCAATTTGTTTTCCAATTTTTTTTTTAAAAAAAAAATTATTGGATTTCTTTTTTAGGATTAATTGGATTCTGCTACCTTGCTTAAAACTGACTGAATGATTTTTGAAAATCATTTCCTATAGAACTTATTATATATATATATATATATATATATATATATATATATATATATATATATATATATATATATATATATATATATATATATATATATATATATATATATTCTGGGCTCGTGCAATTGCAATGATATATGAAGGGTGTATTTTCAGAAAGAGAAAAAATGATAGGCATCTAAATGCAGATATATTAGTTCTTGCTAATTTTCTTATTATGTATACAAATCAATCAACAATGAAGGACTAAAATGTAAAAACCTTTGATTACATTAGACTTTGGAAAAGTATGGCCCTAGAGAAGGGATACGATTAAAACGATTGTGTGAAAAGTCTAAAAGTCGAGTTCATTGCTACCTTTCTTGCAGGCATGAAAACACAAAGCTTAGGTGCTTGAAGAGAGAAATTTGAAGTGCGTGCATGTTGTACATAGAAAACCAACATATTCATAAAAGTTCATTTATCTGGCTCACTGATAGAGTCAGAGATTGAGTTATGGGAGTTCCCAAGCTCAGGATGGGCTGTGGCCTTTGTACAGAAAAGTTATATTAAGGTATTTTTGGGTGATGATTTCCATATATATATGAAAAGATATATACTTTTCATGTACACACACACACATTTCTATGAACAATTGTCCATATATATAACATGGAATATTTTGCATATCCCCCAATGTTTTGACCGATATTCAAAATACCACCCTCAAATTACCTTTAGTCTTAATGTGACATGACGTCAATGTGGCATTAACATTATGTTTACGAGAAGTATAAATTATTAATATCACCTCTAGTTTTAATAAATAACTATCTATACCAGCCCTTACACCTATACCTACTGTAAATACAAAAAAATTGCTTCAAAATGTCTTAAAAACCAATAAATAAGTAATTCTTTGTCATTTCAAATTACATAGTTCAAAATTTTTTTGGTGTCCATGGTCTAGATGGGTATGTTCATGAAAGAAAATCATCCTTTAGACCATTTTATCCTTACAAATAACATAAGTTCAAAAATAAATTAAATATAGAAAATTATTTTGAAAGCCTCAGGAATATACAAAATATTAGATTTGAACTCCTTATAATGAATGGTTGGGGACAAAAATCACACTAGGTTTATACTAGTTTTGAAGTGATAATAGAAATGTTTCAGTTTTGAATTGGTTTCAAATAATTTTTAATTTATGCATAAACTTAAATGGATGATAGCTAACCATTATTTAAAAGGCCATAATTTTTCTTATTACTCTGAGATTCCTCAACTATTTTATGTTTTTAGACTATCTTTGGTCTTTTTTATATTATGGCAAAATGGTTCAAAAGATTTTTTTTTTCCATAAGCACACTCATATAGACATATGTACCCATGAAACTAAGTAACTTGAAATAAATTTCAATGTTTCATATTACTTCAAGATTGCTAAATTGTCTTCTATTTTTAGAATTTGTTTGGACGTTTTTTAATATAACGGTAAAATGGTCAAAAGAAAAAAAATCTTCATAAACACACTCATTTTAACATATGTACCCTTAAAACCAAGTATTTTGAAATAAAAAATTATTTATTTACTTACTACTGTTTGTTAGGATTTTAATTAGTCATTTTAACTTGTATGGTTAACTAGTTTATGTGGCAAGAGATTGTTTGTGTAATTTCACATTTAAAATTGGGTTACATGAAAAACCAAGCTGAGCATCCCACTTGGCTCCTTTTGAAGGCAAGTAGAAGTATCATTTCTTCCCAATTCATGATAGCAGGTGTGTTAGATTAGAAAACTATCTTGTATTTGGATTTAGTTTGTATTTAGTCTCACATCGCCTATTGGATTATTTGTATAGTGTTGAGACACCTATAAATATATGTATCCCTTTCGACTCCGTAATTGTGTCATCAATTCTATTCTCCATCTGCTTTAGTTTCTATTTCTTCTCCGCTTCATGGTTGTAGGGACACTGGGTGTTCCCTCATCGACTGCAAGGGTATAATCTAAACTTGATACAACCCTTTGCTCATTTTTTTACCTATTACTATTTCTAAGAAGTTTATCTGTTACCTATTACTGCTTCTAAGAAAGAAGTTTTTCTGTTGCCTACTAGTGCTTATAAGAAAGAAATTTATCCGCTGCCTACTATTGCTTCTAAGAAAAAAGTTTATCCACTCTCTACTACTGCTTCTATGTAATAAGTTTATCTACTACCTACTACTGCTTCTAAGAAAAAAGTTTATCTGCTGTCTACTACTACTAAGAAAGAAGTTTATCTGCTGCTACGACTGCTTCTAAATAAGAAGTTTATCTGTCGCTACTACTGCTTCTAAGTAATAAGTTTATCCATTGTTACTACCACTACTGTTATTCCTGATACCTATCAACTTTCAATGGTAGGATAAAATCATACATGGTGGCAGCGTTTTAAATATCGACCGGTATATTGGTAAATACGAAGAAACGAGACAATAAGGTGAAATTTTTACTGTTTCTCGTTTTGGACCGGTACGGGCCAATATATCGGCCACGTAGCGATATATTGGTCAGTAATGAGATAAAAAATATTGGCCGGTATTAGTCAATATCGATTTAGATTGGAATGGGTTTTGGTTGCGCGTTAAACCCGTTAAGAAATAAAACACGCTTAACGGGTTAGGAGGGGAGAAACAAAACCCAAAAATCGCTCGTTCCCTCTCTCCTCCCCCCGAGGCGATCAATCCTTTCTCCCCCATCGGCAAACCCAAACCCTAATTTCCCAAATCCAGTCACAAATCACTCTCTGATTCTTCTTGTCCCACTCTTCGACTCTTCTCCCACTCTCCGGCTCTCTCTTTCGTTCTCTCCCCTACGAACGATCGATCGATCGAGTCCATACCTAACCCTAGAATCAAAATTCCTCTTTCTTCAACTCTCTGATTCCTTTTCTCTCACTGTCTGATCCTCCGACAGTAGCTCGTCGGCCACTTCAACTTCAATAGGAGCTCGCCGGCCATACCCTACTCTGCCATCTCAACTTTGCCGGCCGAACAGTCCAGTGGGTAAGTCAAGTTTGATTATTTTCATGTAAATTTTAATTAGGATTATAATTTCCTTCAATTTCTCTTATAATTGTACTATTTAACTTGAATTGATTGTGTTTTGTGTTTAAATTTTTAATTTTTTTGTGCAATTAGAGGCGAATTGTGGAGTTCAGCCTACTGAATCAGTAGGCTGAACACTGATTCAGTGAATTGAATCAGTGTTCGACCTACTGATTCAATGAAGCAGTAGCCGAACAGTAATTTTGAACAGTGACAGTGAAGAACAGTGAACAGTGACAGTGATAATTATATGTTAGAGTTGTTTGGCTATATAGGAATTTTGAAGTGAATTTGATCGAGAATTTGTTGAGTGATGAGTAATTAGAGTGTTTGATTGAGAGTTAGAGTGTTTGATCGAGAATTTGAGTGTTTGATCTATTAGGCATATTACTATGTTGTATTAATAATTTAATACTTGTATGTCTGAGCAATTGTCAATTGATAATAAAAATATGTAGCTTCTAATTTGTTGATATATAGGACATTGTGTGCATATAGGACATTTTAATTGTAAGACATTAAGCAATTGTCAATGTAGTTTGGTTTATGTCGTTTTAATGAAATAATTTTTTGTTTCACTGAATTTAGTTTTCCCTACTCCTTAGGAGACTAATTATCCTATATATATATATATATATATATATATATATATATATATATATATATATAGGATAATTAGTCTCTTAACTCATTAGTTATGTACATATACTTTGTTTGATGCAAGTTTATTTTTTATCAATTTTGATGTCAGAAATAGTTTGAAGGATGTCCTCTTCTGGTGTTTCTAATGTCCAAGAGAAGCTTTTGGTGCTTCTAATGTCCAAGAGAAGCGAGGAAGTAAAGATCTAGCTTAGGATTGGAGGAAAAAATACCCAATAAGCCTAATAAAGTGGAGTACAATTTCTGTAAGAACGAATATGGAAGAGGCATTACCCGCTTGAAGGAAAATCTAGGTCATGTTAGTAGGAATGTCAAAAGTTGTCTTCTGGTCCCTGATAACGTGAAGCAGAAAGTTCTGGCGATGCTAAATAAAACTAGAGTAGGAAAGGAAAGTAACAGAACTTCAAAATTTATTATAAGTTCGCGTAGGGAAAGAAGAAGATGAGACAACTCAAGAAGAAGAGTCATCTTCTTACAAAACAACAGGTCAATTTTCTTGCAAAGGATCGATGGATCAATTTGCTGTTCGATCGGTCGAGGAGGCAGTGGAAGCAATCCAGAGACAACCTACAGTGTCATCAGTCTACAAAAAAAAGGACAGAGACGATACAGTTCGATACATTGCTAGGTTTTTTTTTATGTAAGGCTTGCATTCAATCTTGCTACGCTGCAATCTTTTATGCAGATGGTCCAAACCATTGGAATGTATGGACCAAACTTATAAACTCTCAGCCCGTACGAGCTCAGCGAGACTTGTCTCTAGAGAGAGGTCGATGAGACAAATGCAACTTTTGAACCATTCAAACGAAGTTGCCGAACAAATGGCTGCATTGTAATGACTAATGCGTGGTCGGACCGAAATGGGAGAAGTTTAATGAATATCGTTGTGAATTGCTCGGTCGTTACAGTCTTCTTATTGTCGTAAGATACTTCTTCTGAGAGGCACGATAGCAGTTATATCTACAAATTTGTGAACAAGAGAATGAATATGGTTGGCGTGGAAAATATTGTACAGATTGTGACAGATAATACTTCGAACAATATGGCTGCAGCAAACACATTAGCTCTGACACATCCAAACATATTTTCGATATTTTGTGCAGCACATATATAGCCACACCAAGTCTCTACATATCGAAAAAATTAAACATATCTGAAGTGCAATTATAATGGGGAGATCAGGCTCCATGTATATATACAGCCACACCAAGTCTCTAGATATTATGAGGAAGGCGATTGGTGGAGAGCTAATAAGGTCGGATACAACTAGGTTTGTCACGGCATTTCTCTTTTTGTCATCAATCAGAGAGAAGAAGAAAGAGTTGCAGCATATGTTTATTTCTAATAAATGAATGGATTGCATTCTATCCAGAACAGATGCAGGTAAGAAAGTTTTTATTTAAATTAATAAAAATTGATATTATAAATTTAAATTATACGTTATTCATATTTTTTTAATATATCTTTTTATGAATGTTTATGTTGCAGAAATAATTGCTAGCAATAAATTTTGGGACAATATAAATATTGCACTAAAAGTATTTACTCCACTGGTAAAAGTTTTGCGCAAAGTTGATGGGAACAAGGTCACTTCAATGGGATTTCTGTACGGTGACGTAGAGATTGCTAAATAGAAAATAAGAGATGCTCGGGGGTGAAGAGAAGAAATATCTTCTAATATGGAAGATTATTAATAAGAGATGGGAGGAAAAACTTAAGAGTCATCTGCATAGAGCTCGATATCTCTTGAACCCTCTGTATTACTATGCAAAGCAGTCTGAGATTGATGTTGATAGGTCGTTCATGTCGGGCTTCGTTGAGGTGATGCATAGATTTTATCCAGTTGATCATAACAGAGTTGATAAGATTGCACAACAGTTTCTAATGTATCAAAATCAAAATGGATCATTTGGAATATCTTTTGCAAAGGTAGCAATAAAGAGAATCATTAATCCAGCTATACATTTCAATTTTAGAAATGCAAAATTCAATCTACTTTAAATTTAAGAAACTATTTTATTAATAACTATTTCTAAATATTCATTGCTAAGTCAATGGTGACAATTTTACGGGACAGATGTTCCCGAATTGAGGATCATGGCAATGGGGATCTTGAGCCTGACAATCAGTTTTTCGGGTTGTGAACAGAACTGGAGTACATTTGAGATGGCATTACGATTTGTCATTTGCTAATAAAATATTTTTTCTTCCAAACAAATATATTCTCAACGAATTTCATGTGATTTTTTATTTAGGTGCATACGAAGAAAAGAAATAGGTTAAGTTTTAAGAAATTGCAAGACTTAGTTTTTGTTAAGTTCAATGTAAGGCTCAACAGCAAACTTTCAATTCTAAACAGAGATCCTCTAGTTCCATATTATGAAGATGTCATCAAATAGTTTATGCCTCAGAAAAACAATGGAGATTCTTATGAAATTAGTGATGAGATCTTCCCTGAAAAGCAATTGACTTTTCGATAGGTGTTGATTACTATAGATGCTAATCCGAAGAAAAAAGAGTAAAAAAGTTAAGACATTCAAATCAAAGAGTAGTATAATTTCTAAGAGTAAAGTATTTTCATCTTCAAAGTCTAAGCACGGCCGCATCAGATAAAGATAATGAGGAAGAAATTTACACATCATCATTATATTTCTCATCAGATAATGAGTAAGGCATGCTTTCGAATGAACCAGTAGAGTCTAAATTTAACTAGAAAATGTGTTGTAAAGATTGATATTTAAAGTTTCTAGCATATTTCAGATAAACTCATTTAAAGTAAACTCATTTAAAGGATGATGTTATAATTTTGTAAATTATATCACTTTTGTATTGTAAAAACACTTTTCTTTTTTTTTTTAAACTTATTTTTCTTAATTTTATGATTATATATCGCTTTGTACATATACGGATGTTCTAAACGGTATCTGCAAATTCATAAGTTTAATGCAAAAAGCTAAGCTAAGTAGTATAAACTTGTTTTATGTGTTTTAATATGTTCTATATAGTCAATTATATGATTATTTTTTAACCGGTATGACACCGATATGACACTCCGGTATTTATGGTCATATCGCAAATCATGTCCGGTAACCGGTATGTAATTTGACTAACCGGTATGTGATCGGTATTCAATATTTAGAACACTGCATAGTGGTGACGGGTGTGCTCTGATGATTCAAGTGATTCATTTATTACTGCTACTATTATTGCTGTTGCTCATTCATTTCAATTTAATCTATACTGTTGCCGAGAGAGCAGTGTTTTCTAGTGTATATAACAAGCTGGATATAATTGATATTTATACTCCAACGTGAGCGGGAGTGTTAGATTAGAAAACTATCTCGTATTTGAGTCTAGTTTAGGTTTAGTCCAACATTTTTGTATGATGTTGAGACACGTATAAACATATGTATCTCTTGACTTGTAATAAATAGATTTGTTGGTTTTGGCTATTTCATAACAGTGGATTCATGCGTAGACCCATTAACAAATAATCCTCCCAACCTAACCTAAACTACTTAATTCTTTATCACTTAGGTTTATCACCAAGTTTAGGCTGGTAAGTGGATTTGGGTCTATTGCCACTTTGTCCATGGCCCAACCCAATCCAAGAACTTCAACTCCTAACCCTCCAGTACATGGCTATATGTATGTGCCAGTAGCCTAGTGTCAGATGGATTTTGGGTGTTCGTCTCTTGGTCAATACGAAATGTCCATATCAGACTTGTGGTCAGTATGAAGCATGCCACGACATCATCAGGTTGCTACTTTATATTTTCTTATGAAATCTTTTTTGTTTAGTTACTTACCATTTAGGTATCGTTGAACACTTTTATAACCTTGTGTTTAGGAATTTAGTTGTGCAAAATATAAAATCTTGATAATAGATATGAATAAGTCTAAGTTCTGCAGGTTCTGTTTTTTAGTAAGACATTTGTTTGTAATATGGATTTAGCCATGGTATATGGTGATTAGATAGTTACTTATTATACAACTCGGGTTTTCACAATTTTTTTTGTACCAACAAATCACATTCCCTTACTGTTAGAAGAAGCCTAAGAGTAGAAGAAACTTAAAGAGTAACTAAATAATGTTTACTGTTTGAAGTAAAAAATTCTACTTCTCGAAATATTCTTGCTTTTACTGTTTGATTTATCAACTAGATATTGTAAGTGAGTTAATGAACATACTTGGCTTTATTATAAATGAATATTTTATGATAATAATTTATTAAATGAGATATATATATATATATATATATATATATATATATATATATGTACTAGATATTGTAAGTGAGTTAATGAACATACTTGGCTTTATTATAAATGAATATTTTATGATAATAATTTATTAAATGAGATTTTTATATTTATATGTGTGTGTATATATATATATATATATGTATGTGTGTGTGTGTATTTATATACATATATGTATGTATGTATATATATATACATATAGGAAAAAGTGTATCTAAGATGACGTCACAAGAGAGTTGCTTATAAAAGCGCCCTAAATTTGAACATAGAGTGAGTATGTGAATGATTAGAACCTTTGATTGTAATTTTCATGTTCTAAATAGATGACATATAAAAAATCATGCGATTTAGATACTTCTTTATCGATCAAGAGGCTTTATTTATTCTATTATTAAAAAACCTTTCATTTTGTACATATCTAATATACGATCAAAATGCATCTGAAATGCATGACTTTTTTGTATACAATCATTTTGTAACATCACAATTAACGATTTGCTCTTCCACAAACACTATTTATTTTGAGATTTAGTGCGCTTCCCTATGATGTAACCTTAGCTACACTTTATATATATATATATATATATATATATATATATATATATATATATATATATATATATGCTTTTCCATGTCCTAATTTTTAGGACTTCGCCATTTCCTGTGTTTGTGGCCATGCTTCATAGTCTACAACCCATGATTTTTGGTCCTAAAAGCTATAAAGAGGTATACACGAATACAGGTGGGCTGCATCATGATTTTGTTGGAGAAGAAACTTGGGTTGTTTGGAAGGATTTGGAGGCAAGTCCTTTCCTTTGGACTTCTATGCTGGGACATTATTTTAAACTTGATCTATCTAATTTAAAGTACCTTTAAAGCGAGAAATTAGGTGTTTTTAAGATTTTTTTTGCCCACGTATGAAGTAGGATAACATGAATTGCCGAAATAGGTATTTTTCATATAGCTTATGTTGGGACAGAAATTCTTGCTCAAACAATTTGAATTTCACACTAGTTTTTGTTGAGTCTCAGAAACATTCTATACCCTTAAACTAACCAACTTGCTACTTATGTTATTCATTTTGCACTTTTTGATGCTAAGAAAGAAATGTTAACATTTGATTTTTTTAGTTTGTAAGATATTTTAGGATGGTTTTAAGTTTTGGCCGATGTATGGCAAAAAATTGGTATTGAATTTTGAGGTATGCGACATACCGCAACAATATCGGTTTGACGTTGCTGATGCTGGTTGATATCGCCATCTTTTCCTAGAAATGCCTTAAAGATGCATGTTATCTTCTATTTTCCCTATAAGCTTCTTTTGTTTTCTTGAACCTACTAGATATCTTCATATTGTGTTCTTTATAAATTTAACTATGGCAATAGGAATTTTTTTTACCAAAGTGGTTTTTGACATCATGCTTCTGCTCTGGTGCTGATTACATTTTCTAATGATCAACAGAAACAAGGAACAAGACTTGTCAAATATACTGGGGGCCATATATGTATCGGCTTTCTTCCTTTCTGCAAGCAGTTGTCTTGGAGTGCAACCTGTTGTGGCGACTGAGAGAACAGTCTTTTACCGTGAAAGAGCAGCAGGGATGTATTCGTCAGTGTCCTATGCATTTTCTCAAGTAAATACTAAATCCTATCACCCTCCACCACCATACCGCAACCCAACACATTCAAACCACCACACACGCACAAACCAAGCCAAGACCAACCCTAACCCTATAACCCCCAGCAAAAAAAGAAAAAAAAAAGATTATTAAGAACTCACTTTAATATTGATGATCTAAACATACCTTCCATTGAAGTAGTTACACTCTTTTGGCACTTTTTTTTTTTTTTTTAGAAAATTCCTCCCACAGAGGAAAATATTCTATAGTTTTATAATTATTCTGAATAAGGATGGATACTCTTTCCATGTGTAGTGAAAAAGGATCATTAACTTTGTGCATATTTGTTAAATACTGTTGAAACCCAATATGATCCAAAAGGAAAACCCCTTTGGAGTCTTGTATCCAACTATATTTAACCATATATTCTTCTTTTGTTCTATCCAACATGCAAGTAAAGTCCATTTCATTTCCTTTGTTGTCTTACTATCCTTCTTAACATGAGTGTTAATGAACCAATTTCGAGTAACAGTCTCAACAAACTCCATCTTGGCTCATATTTGGCTAGGTGCCTACAAAAGTGCTTGAACTTTTTGGAGACACATGTTACAGTCTCCACCGGATAGAGATATTGGACCAAAGTACGGATTTATATTAAGGAAAAGGCCCGTCATAACACGAATTGCATACTCATTGCATATGCTTGTAATTTGCCAAAGAGTTTTTACCTTGGGTGCTGATACAATTTATAGTAACAAAGGCTCATTAACTTTGTTTAGAACCCAATATGACCCACAAGGAGAAACCCGTTTGGAGTCTTTCGGTTCAGTTGTATGTGACAATATATTCATCTCTTATTCTATCTGATTTGGGACTAAAGTCCCATCCTCTCCTTTGTCACCTGAACGTCCTTAAAATGAATGTTTGTGAACCAAATTCGAGCAACAAACAAGCTTGCATGTTATTATAAAATTTTGAAATTTTGATGTGGTTACATTCCACTGACAGAAGTTTTTAATACCCACGTGATCGCAGGTATGCATAGAGATATTGTATGTTTTCCTACAGAGTCTTCTTTATGCAGTACTCCTCTTCACTATGATTGGCTTCGGTCCAGGGGCAGACAAATTCTTCTGGTTCTTCTACTTCACTTTCATGAATCTCATGATCTTTACGATATTTGGCATGATGATAGTATCTATCACACCGAACTACCAAGTTGCTGCCATTTTATCTGCATTTTTCTTCACCTTGTGGAGTATGTTCACAGGTTTCATCATGCCGAGGCTGGTATGTCTAAAATGATGCCTTGCTTGTCCAACTTCCTGCCTGCTTCATTTATTTCGTAAGATCTGACCATCCTTGTCTCTCTTGCAGCAAATACCTATATGGTGGAGGTGGTACTACTGGGCAACTCCGTTGGCCTGGACAACTTACGGCTTTGTGGAGTCTCAACTGGGAGACAAGGATAGCATGATTGTGATACCGGGAGAACCCAGCATGTATCTTGAAGATTACTTGCGTGTGAAATTAGGATATGAGCACAGTTTCCTTGGTTATGCCGCTGTTGCTCCTGTTGTCTTCTTCCTTGTTTTCTTCCTTATCTTTACATATGCCATCAAGTATCTAAACTTCCAGAAGAGATAGATTAACTGCTGCACATTATGGATTGAAAATTAAACAAGAAACTTGCCATTGACAAGAGGAGAACAAAAATCAATATAAGAGGAATTAACAAATATCAGGAGAGCTCCAGTGTATGGGAGAGGATACGAGGAAGGAAGGGGAACCAGGGTTTTGTCGCTATCATTGTTGCAGCAATATGCAGAAACGACAGAAACTTAAATAATATCTCACACAGTGTGGATGGTTGTGTAATTATAACTTATAGGTCAGCTCTCAGATAGGGAGTGAGTGTGCATGTCAGATGATAACAACTATCTTCATGATGACAGTCCAGCACAGGGTTGGGGATTCAACAATGTCGGTAGCCTGGAGCACTGATTATCGACGGTGATGAGCTGGAGAAGCGATCATAGTTGACTTCTACTAGCCTTCATCCTTCTTTGCTGGTATATTACATTTTGTGTATGAACTGATGTAAGGGACGTATTTTATGTATGCTTGCTATAAGACTTTGTAAGTTTTACTTATTTATTGATGTTCTATTAACTATCGCTAATGAAACACAGAGCAGACATTCAGTCTGCTATTTTTGCTTCAATTATCAGGCCAGCTTGTGCTAAAACCTGGAAATGAGATTGACGATGCTGGCTTGTTACGGAGTATAAACCATGTATCTAAAGGGTTAAACCTAACTGAACTTGTAATTCACGACAGATTAACGTACAAAACTTCTTTTATTTCACTTCTTTTATGTGCTGGTTGACAAAATGGTATTTCTGTGAAATAAGTCCAACATAGAAGGTGTGTATGGAAATATGCCAAGGAAAGGTGTAATATATGATGTCAAAATATATACATGGGAATGCATGCTAATTAATGAACCCTATTGAGAACATTGCGTACTTAACCAGAGTTTTCTTTGTTCATCTTGGTCCCTCGTACTCGGATTTTTTTTTTTTTTTTTTTTTTTTTTTTTTTTGAGATAATCGGTGAGATAATTGATCTCAAGTTTCTTTAATAAGACATAATGAAACTATAAATTTATAATACATATATAATAAACCCCCCTGGAGAGTTGTACTACTGCTAGTATTTGCCGAATATGATTACATCAATTACATAAAGCAATTGCTTTTTATCCTCCTGTCCACTCTACCATTATGTTCGTTGTGGAAGCTCCTTCTGCAATGTATGTCTCTCTTTGACTCCCTGCATCCTTTTCTTCTCCATGCTGCAACTCGAGAAGTCTGCATGTCTCTCGCCGCATTCTAGCTGAGGTTCCCATCTCCATAGGTGGTGGTGGGTCAAGACCTGTTAATAGCAACATACAGTGATGTACTTCATAGAGATAGATAATCCAGCACAAAACTTATTGTTAAATAATCTGTTATCTGTTATTCCTCTCTGACCATAGTTGCCGTATGTGTGAGCACACCCCCTCTCTATGTTCATCACCATTTTATTTATGTGTTTTGATATCTTCCCACAATTTATTTATTTTTGTGTAGTTTGGTTTGTTCTCACCACCCATATTATATATCTCGCATACTCTGTTGGCACAGACACATTGGATGAATATATGTTCTAAGGATTCCACACTTTTCTTGCACAACATGCATATACTTAGTCCCTTCCAACTCCTCTTTTGTAAATTGTCCCGTGTTAAGATTACGTTTCAATGTACTAACCATAGGAACACTAACGTCTTTGATGGGGCTTTGATTTCCCATAGTGCCTCCGTCATTTTGTTTCCTGTATCCCTTGTGTTGATTATTTTGTAGACGCTATAGAAAACCTCCCGTTGGACTCCCATACCCAAACAGGTGTATCCTTGTTATCCGAAGGTGGATCCAGTTTGTTTGTTATCTCCCTCAATGCTCTCTTTTGTGTTATTACAATTGGATCCCCGGACCTTTCAAACTTTAGCCTGTATCTCCCCCATGTGTAGGTATTCCTAACCGATCCATCTTGTTTCTTGGCCAGTTTATATAGTTCCGGTACTATTTATTTTGTTCTTCCCTCTTCTGTCCATCTATCCTCATGTAACGCTGTAAACTACATTCCAAAAGTTTCGCTGATATATCTCATTTCTGGATAAGGCGTTACCGGTGGGTACCTAAAACGGGTATACGAGGCCTTTTATAAGGACTCACGTTATCAGAATATACAAGAATCATACTACAATCCATTCATAATACAACACTGTCCAAAATAAATACAAACTTAGATATTTTGCAACAATGAGTACGTCGGGTCGGTTGGGTTTAGATACTTTGGCAAAATCTACTCATATTACAAAATATTTCAAGTTTAGTACCATAGGGACAACAAGTTAATTACATTAAAAAGAAGCCTCTGTGATACTTTAGTAGTTTACAAGCTCCTGAAGTAAAGATCGTTGACCGGTGGCTCAACTTCATCTTCTGTTGCACGCTATGCGAAAATCTAGAGATCAAATCCAACAAGAAATAGAATCGCGCATGTGGTATGAAATTTATTAGGAAAAAGAAAAGAAAATAGCATATATTAAAGCTAGAGATCCATGAATCAAGAGAAATCATATATATAAGGTGGGAGACAATGTGATCGAAATGAATAAAATAATACGATAAATAATCCTTTATGTTTGTGTCAAATAAGAAACGAGTCAAATAAGAAACGAGTATCGGGTATGATGTGGTATAAAATGGACATAAAAAATAATTTAATGCAAGTAAGATTAAGGCATAAAGTAATCCACATGTATTCTGAATACTTGCGTAAATTAGAGAAAGTTCCTGTTAAGTATAATATGGTAATATTAACGTCACTAAGTATTCAATCCACCTGTAGCACTAAATTAACGCTTGATGGAGCTAATTGATTGATGGATCACACGTGTTATATAGGTATATCGTGCATACCTGGTACTGCAGTCACAGACGTTGGTCTCTCTTGGACTAGCCCATCTCTAAATGCAAGTTTTATTCCGTGGATACACATGATCATGGTCATAGATACTAGTCTCCTTTGGACCAGTCCACCGTGAGGTGCAAATTTTATCCCATACGTATTCGGGATCACGGCCACAGACGTTAGTCTCCCTTGGACTAGCCTGCTGCTTCATGCAAGTTCTATCCTGTGCATATCTAGAATCACAGCCACAAAAGGTTGGTCTCTCTTGAACCAGTCCACCGCTAGATGCAAGTTTTACCTTAGAAAAAATATCGATAACACGAGACTGATGCGGTTGCATAACCTAACTTTCACAATATGTATCTCATTCCACCATTCAGTTCCTGCATACCCTGTTGTTTTATTAAAATAATTATTCAGAAATCGAGTCATGTCCCATTGTAAGCGATATCATGCATGGCCAATATCACGGTAGCATATCACACAAATTGAGTCACGTCCATAGACAATGTTTCAAGCAAGTCAAAGTCTAAGTACGTGTCCAGACAAAGCAAGAGGTGTAACAGTGATAATATACATAAAACGAGTTAGATAGATATCAGGGGAGTAACATGTCATGGCTTTATAAGAATAAATTAATATATAGTATAATGATTAGTCAAGTGTAATTATTCTCACCAAATCAGAGAGGTTAAGAATTATAAGTAAATCATCAGTTAAGTAAGGTAATTAAAATAAAAATAATAATAAATTATATAGTTATGTAATAAAATTGACCTCAGCTAACTATTAACAAGAACAGTAAACGAGTTTGGCTAAGTCTCATATGAGGGTTGGTGAGGAGAGTAGAATTATAATGAAGAAGTCTAGTGAGGTAGAATTATTGGTTGATGTGAGTCAATTTGGCAAAGATCAGGCAAGTTGGTGAAGTTGATAGAGATTAGTGGGATTAGCGGAGTTGAATAGCCTTAACAGAGTTGGAAGAGACTAATAGTATTGGTGGGGGTGAGTAGTATTGGCGGAAATTAGTAGTGTTGACAAGAATGAGTAGGGTTGGTAGGGGTTAGTTGTGTTGGCGAGAATTAGTTGTGTTGGTGGAGTTATCGAAGATGATTAATCTAAGTGGAGTTTAGGTAATTAGTCAAGAATCAAATAATCAAAATAATATGGCAATAACAACAACAACAACTAAGCCTTTTATCCCAAGTATTTGGGGCAGACTACATGAACCAAAAAAAAATCACGCTGAATCGATCACTTTGATAGTCTTTCTCCATTCATTTCTATCAAGTAATATCTCCTCATTTAAACCTCTAGAATCCATATCTTTTGGTATCACCTCCATCCATATTTTCTTTTGTCTTCCCTTCGTTCTTTTAACTTGTCCTACATTGATAAACTTTCCTCGTCGAACTGGTGCATTTGTAGGCCTACGTTGCACATGAACAAACCATTGTAAGCGATTTTCTCGCATCTTCTTATCGATAGGAGCTACACCTATCTTAGCACGAATATATTCATTTCTCACTTTATCTCTCTTAATATTGCCGCATATTCAGCGGAGCATGCGCATCTCTGCTACATTTATCTTCTGTGAATGACGTTTCTTTATAGTTCAAAACTCCTTACCATATAATAAAACTGGCATAATAGTAATCCTATAAAATTTTCTCTTCAATCTTAACGGAATGTTACGGTCGCATAAAACTTCCGTTGTCCTCCTCCATTTCAACCAGTCATGTTGTATCTCATGATTAACATCATTATCGATCTCTCCATCATTCTGAATAATAGAAGCCAAATACCTAAACTGACTGCTCATTTGTATCTCTTGCCCATCAGTTTTACAATATTATAATTTATGGTCCGTCGTTTACTTAAATTTACACTCCATATACTCTGTTTTAAACCTACTCAATCTAAAACCTCTAGATTCTAATGTGTGCATCCATAACTCTAGTTTGGCATTTACCCATACTCTTGTCTCATCAACTAAAACAATATCATAAGCAAATAGCATACACCAAGGTATCTCATCCGAAATAGCTCTAGTAAGCTCATCCATCACTATAGCAAATAAGAATGAGCTCAATGCAGATTCTTGATGTAATCCAATTGTGATAGAAAAATCACTTGTTAAACCACCACATGTTCTAATATTGGACACTACTTCATCATATATGTCCTTAATTATATCGATATACTCGATAGGAACTCTTTTCTTCATCAATATCTATCAAAGTATCTCTCGTGGTACCTTATCATAGGCTTTCTCTAAGCCAATGAATACCATATGCAAATCTCTATTTCTTTCTCAGAATCATTCTATAAGTTGATGAAGTAAATGAATAGTTTCTGTCGTCGATCGCCCCGGCATAAATCCAAACTGGTTTTTCAATATTTTAACAGTTTATCGCAATCTATATTCAATTACATTTTTCAAAGCTTCATAGTGTGACACATGAGTTTTATTCCCCGATAATTGGAACAACTCTGAATATCGCCCTTATTCTTATACAGAGATACTAGGATACTATTTCTCCATTCATTTGGCATTTTCTTAATTTGTCAAATCTTGTTAAAAAGATCTGTCTGCCACCTCACACCAATCCCTCCTAAATATCTCCATACCTTTATAGGAATCTCATCTGGACTAACAGATTTTCTTATTTTATTCTCTTCAAATTCTCTTTTACTTCAGACTCTTTGATTCTGCACATAAAACTACGATTCATATCCTCACATTGAATAGTAAGATCTCACAAATCTTAAGTAAAACTACCATTTATAATTTATCAAAATAATCTTTCCATCTTTCTTTAATCTCTTCGTCTCGAACTAGAACCATCTTATCATCATTTTTAATACACTTTATAGTACATAAGTCTCTATACTTTCTCTCTCTTATTCGAGCAATTGTATATATATCCTTTTCTACCTCTTTATTATCCAACTTCTCGTACACTTATTTATATAATTTAGTTTTTGCATCCCGAACAGTTTTCTTAGCCTCCTTCTTTACTACTTTATACTTCTCAAAATTTATTCCATTATTATTATTATTCTTCTTCAAATCTCTATAAAAATCTCGCTTGATCTTAATAGTATTTTTATCTCTTCATTCTACCATGATGTATTATTATATGCTAGAGCACCACCCCTCGACTCACCAAATATATTTTTAACTATTTTTTTAATGCAGCTAGTCATTTTGTTTCATATTATATTAGGATCATCATGGTCTCCCCAATCAGTTTTTTATACTACTCTATCTACAAAAACTTTTTGATTACATTCTAATCACCACCACTTAATCTTAGGATCTTACTTATACTTAATCTTTCTAAGTCTCTTTCTAATCTGAATATCTAAAACTAAGTGTCTATACTGGGTAACTACACTCTCACCTGGTACTACCTTACAATCGATACAACTAGCTCTATCTACCCTCCTAGTTAAAAAGAAATCTATTTGGTTTGTATTCGATCCACTTTTAAAAGTAATCAAGTGAGAAACTCTCTTTTTAAACCAAGTATTCACTAAAATCAAATCATAAGACAAATCAAAATCTAGATAGGGTCGTGCAAAATGATGGAGGCAGAGTTCATAAAGAGGGTCGTGGTTGGGCGAAGCTCATAAGGGGAAACGACAAACCACGAGGGTGTCAACAACTTCATTGTTTTTTAGCCGTCTTGCAGCTGCTGGGACTTTAAAAAATTTTTATCTTTTTATCTAATCAGAATTATAAAAAAAAAAGTATAACAAAAGTTGTAAAGGACTGAGTTCTCATTCAAACAAGCCTAAGAGAGGCTTATTTGATGTTCAGAATCAAAAGATATTGTTGGTTTACTGAACCTGGCATAAGAGCTTTGATGTTGTACAATGAATCCAATTTCAAGAAAAGATTTGATTAGAGTATGGTGAAAATTAAAAAGGCAACTAGTTTTATAATTTGTAGATGATTGAATTCTCTTTCTAACGAATCTAAAAGTAGCTCAATTGGAGGTGTGAATTAAAAGTTGACTATTTTAGTGAGACTATAACATACCCTATTCTAGCAGTGCCTCTCTAGCGTTGGTAGAGTCTGTGTTTTGGTAGAGTTAAGCATTTGGAGAGGCTAACTGTCTAGCGGAGCTAAATGTGTGGCAGAGCAAAGTATTTGTGGAGTTAAGTGTTACAGGTGAGTGTGGAATAGCTAAGTATTTGGCGAAGTTAAATATTTCTGCTGAGCTTAAGCTCAACATGTAAGGCCCAATTTGAGGGCGATTTTAGTGAGGTTAGAGACAAAATTAAGGGTATGTAATAATAAAAATTGAAGGAAAATGAGTTTTCTTTCCAATGAGAGTAAAATGAGCTTGATTGGAGTTATCTAGATAAAGTTATGGCCAAAATACCAAGAGTGTGTATAATGGATAACTTAGTGTCTGTTGTGTCTACTTCGGCTTTTACCGGAATTTCAACTAGGGTGAAGGTAAGATTGGGAAATACAAAGTAGGAGATTTGTAGGAAATTGAATTCTAATATAATCCAAAAAAGAATGAACCTATTAAGACTCCTTTATCAAAAATTATGATCGAAATACTGCAGGGATGTGCAAATGACAGTACGAAGCAGCAATGCAACAAATCAACTTCTACTTGGATTTCGATTAAGCTAAAGTCAAAATTGGTAAGGGCAATAGAAGGGAAAGTTATAGATAATCAAGTTTTAGCATATATAGAAGAAGAATGGACTCATTTGGCTGGGTGAGTCAAAAGTGATGCTCATTATATCGGAATCAGTTGAGCTAACAGCTAGATCTCTTCATAGAGACTGATATGGGAGACCTGCGAATTCTTTTTCTTGCTGGAGAAAGTTAAAAGAAGAGTTTCTTAATAAAAATTATATTTTTATATAATTAAAGGGTGATATCTAGTTAGAAAGCCAATGTAGATGTGTGATTTCTTGCCTTGTTGTTAAAGTTAAGTCTTTTGCTTTTTTTGTTTAGCTAGATCCAAAGTTTGGTTTTGTTGCAGGAGGGAAGTGAAGAAGTGAAAATGAGGAAGAGAGATAGAGACGAAAGGATGAAGAAGAGGATTAGTTGTGAGAAGATAGACTAGAGTTTGAGTTTATATACTGTGTACAAGAGGGTGAGAGATGGGAGTGGTGTGCATGGGTTACATTTAATGCAACACGACTTGGAGTACTTCCCAACTATTATCCATGAAATTGTAATTTTGCCATCTGCATAATTAATTAGGATAATAATTAGCTTCAAATGAAATAAAATTTGTGTTATGGAATAAAGTAAGGGTAGAGGAAGAGACTTGGTAGATGGTAACCGACCGACTTGGTTGTTACACCACCCAGAAACCAACCTCCTTCTGTTTCCTAGTTTAAAGTTTAGACTTGTTATAAAGATGTCCTTGACCGACATAATGATGCCTTTACAGAATGTTGATGTATCAGATGAATCTCTCTCCTTCCACCCCCATGTTCCTTCCTTTGACTAATATTTTTTTTAAAACTTGTGCCATGAGACTTTTTTGGTTTGATACCAACTTCTACAACCACTTTATTAATGGGGCTCTGTTCATATTATCCAATTGCTTTACACCTAGTCCTCCCTCTTTCTTACTCACGCACTTGTTCCCATGATACTAAATGATAGCCCTTGGATTTGGTTATTCCATGCCATAAGAATTTTTCCATATTTGATCTATTTTTCTTGTAACCCAGGAGCCTATTCTACATAGCGATAGTGTGTGAATGGGGATAGTGGATAAGACAATATTTATTAGAGTGAGTCTTCCCCGCAAAAAGTTTTTTTGCCATCCCTCCAGTCTTTTATGTATTCTGTCTATCAGATCTCTCAAATCTTCCTTTTTAAGTGATATTTCTCTTAGCGTAACACCAAGTATGTTATTGGGAATTGTCCTTGCCAATAGCCCATAATTGTTATCGACAAGTTTAAACTAGCAGGTAGAAGTTCCAACTTTGTATTTAAACTTATGGACCTTACTTATCCTATCCGATATAAGACTATACTCACATATAAACTCCTAACAAGATAAATGGCTAATATGAGATAATATGTTTCTTCATCAGATCTTAACGAGGCAGCACATGCGAAGAAAATAGGATATCAAAACAGAAATCCTGCAAACCAATCGGTCAAAAGATGAATGGTTTTGCCTTTCCAGCTCCTTTCTCCAGTATTCAGTAATGTAAATTACTACATGGACGTTCCTGCTGTAAGTCAGTTATATTACACAGCTAAGACTTTGAGTTTTTGCTTCTATATTTTCCCCTTTTTCTCTCATTGAAACTACTGTAGAAGGTTAAAAAAAAAAAATTTAATTGACATGTTGTTTTACTTGTTTTCTTGATGGATGTTTACCAATTTCGAAGGGCTTCCCTATTACGCATCATACTCGAGTAGGGATGGTAATGGATGCATCCATAGATTTAGTTGTGCCTCACTTTATACAAAATTTTAAATTAAAAAAAAAAATTATTTTTACTTTTAATTCAAAATTCTGTATTGGGAGAGTCAAAAATTGGTCTATGGATGCGTTCATTATCATCCCTATACTGGAGTGTCACTCTTCTCTGCCTTTTTTTCTTTCATATTTTTCCCTTTTCTTTCTAAGGAACTTGTTTAGGATTCATTCTGTTGATTTTATGAAAAATTTCGGTTGGTGCAATATATAGGACCTTACTCTATAAGAAAAAGGAACGAAAATATGATCCTAATTAGCATGTATCACTGATGCGCATCAAGATTCGTCTGGATATATCTAAAATGTTTTTTATGCCATAGATTAAAGAGGTCTTAATTCATTCCATCGCTTCCTTGCAGCATTAGTGCCTTCATTACTCTTATCAAAAGCTTAAAATTTATATTTTTCCAAGTGTAAAAATGGCTACATATCTTAACTAGAATGTACACAAATTGCTAGAGAGGAGAACTGACAATTCCACTTGATGTTATGTTGAGATTTTACTTGTTGGATGTTGCCATTCCCTACTTATGCTGATGAAGAGTACCATCTTATTGCTGATACTTCCGTACTTTTTTTTTAATGGGGTATTTACATATTTGTCCCTTACATCTTTATAAATTATGATTTAATCCTCCACATCTTCATATTTAAAATTTAGTCCCTCCGTTAGTTTTTCCGTCTAAATAAACAGCAGAATTTAATTTTTAATTTTTTAAAATAATAAAATGACTTAAATATCTCTATAAAGAAAAATGGAGGAAGAATAGAGAGATAGAAGAGAAGAAGAAAGAGGGAAACCAATGAGCCCAATGAAGAAAAGGAGAAGAGAGAAGGAAGAGAGAAGGAGAAGAGAAGAGGAAGAGGAAAAAAGAAGAGAGGAGAAAAAATGAAGAAAAGGAGAAGAGAGGAGGAAGAGAGAAGGAGAAGAGAGAAGGAGAAGAGAGGAGGAAGAGAGAAGAAGGAATTAAGGAGGGATAAAATGTAAAAATCAGATCAAAAAATAAACTGGCCAACGGAAGTTAGGGAGAGAGACTAAATTGTAGTAATTTAAAGCATTTGAGAGACTAAATCCTAAATATAAAGATTTGGGTAACTAAATTATAATTTATAAATTTAAAGGACAAATCTATAAATACCCCTTTTTTAATTTATACTGTTTCAAAGAATATCAATGACCACGAATGGTTAACTTCTCTTTCCTCGTAGGATGTTGCACATAGAACAATTATTGTAGCGTACTTTGTAATTGCGCAAGTCCTGTATGTATATTGGTTTAAGGCCTATTATAGCACTTCTTATTGTAGCTTTTCTGCTTATCTTGGTTGTTCAAGCAAAAGTACATATAATTCTTCCTCTTCTTTTTTAAGGGAATGGCTTCCAACTTCTATGTGATGTTAGCGGTGCTTTTAGACCTGGTGTCCTGACAGCGCCGGTTCGTGTCGTTGGACCAAGAAAGACTACATTGATGGATGTCTTGGCGGGAAGGAAAACCGGGGGTTTTGTTGAAGGACGTATCAGCATTTCTGGTTATCCTAAAAGACAAGAAACATTTGCTCGTGTCAGCGGTTAGTGCGAGCAGAATGATTTTCACTCACTACATGTAACTTTTTTATATGAATCTCTTGCTTACTCGGCCTGGCTGCGTCTAGTCCCAGAAATAGACCAGAAAATGAGAACGGCGCCATGATAATTTTCTCCTTGGATTTTGCTGTGTTTCTTTACGAATTTGATAAACTTAGAATAATTGCAGAACAAATTGTTTGATGATTTAATACGATTTCAATAAGCTTTATGCTTCAAGTACACCAACGGAAATGTTCAGCTAAGCAATCATGAAGCCCTCCATCCATTTATTTAAACCAGGTCAATAGTTGCGTTAGGGACTGCCTCTATAATTACTGTTTAACACCTGGTTTAAAAAAAAAAGGAGTGATGCTTTCCTGCTATAATAAGGAGGGATTGGTCAGGCCCAAATTTCTATGCCTTATATAGTAAGGATGGGGAATCCTCTAACTATCTTTTATTGAGCTGCATCTTCACTAAGGATCTCTGGGTTCATTGTGCAAGAAATCTAGGGATCAATATCAATATGGAGGAAGAAATATGTATGTGGAGTAGATTGAGTCTCGATAGCCGACCTTCAGTTAGGTCTAGAATACTAGCTGCGGCAATATGTTGGAATGTTTGGTTGGAAAGAAATAATAGAATTTTTAATTCTTCAGCTCACTCTTTTCATAGTTGTTTTAGGCTAACATTGCATGATATTGCTTTTTAGACACATATTCTTTCCGACGAGGAACGAGTACAGATTCAGATGGTTCGTCAGGGAATGACTTGGACTCCCCAAGACACACATGATCCACTCTTGTTAGTTTGGGCTTTTTTACTTTTCTTAATTTTGTTTTATGTAGTAGTTAGTTAACAAAATAATCAGTATTAATCATACATTGCATAGCATTACTGCAAACATCATGACCACAAGCACTCTCTATATATGTTGCTTCCATTTTGTAAGGAATATTGCTCAAGAATTGTGATGAGCATAATTAACCCAAGTGTATGTGAAGAAACACACCTAGAGTTTAACAAGGATCCCACGGATAGTATTTCAACTCAGATCATATAAAGTGAAAATTATAGGTAAGAGGATAAAAATTTATATTTGACATGTACGTATATATATATGTGAGGAAAGGGGGCACAGGCTCCTAAGTGTTTGCTTAAGAGTACTTAGACATATGAGAACGATGTATACATGTTTTTTTGAGGTTGTAACGGTGAGCAATTGTCCCCTGCGCTCTATTAATGAGAGATAACAGAACACCTGTTTTATATCAAATGTCAAAACAAAATAGCAAAATAAAAGAAGCCCTGACACCCATATATATCAATAGTTTGGCCTTAGATCATCAAATACAAATAAAAAGGGCATAGTACAAAACAAAACAATATTCAAATGTCTCCACTAGCAGTGAACTGTCGACGACCAAAAACTCGCTCCCTCAATGGCAATGCCAAAAACTCGCTCCCTCAATGGCAATGCAAGAAACCTCTTTTTGAGAGGGGAAAAAAAATGGAGTTTCTAACTCTTTGATTTTTGTCTACACCTCTTATGTGCTTTGAGACCAAAATCATGGGCTCTAGGACTCATTTAGTAGGTATAAAATGTTTTGTCCACATTATTCCATTTTTTTTTTTATACCTCACTCAATGGAAGGGAAGATAGCTGAGAAGTGATTTCTTTTGAAAGTGAATTTCTCATGGGAGTTTAAATTGGAAAGTGATTTATTTTGAATTCTTGGATTTAACTTGACAGATATAATGAAAAGAGAGTTTGAGAGTTTATTTGAAGAGGGTAAGTTGTCATTTTCAACTAAAAGAGAATCAAACGAATAATTAAAATGAGATTTTTATTTAAGGAGTTATGGTTTGTAGTTTTGAAGTATGTCCATCATACAGAGAATATCTTATGGTGCTTGTAGGATATTCTCTATTCATCTGTATTTTCATGATCTTCAATATTTATAGATTTGTGTAGGAAAAGTAAGTAGTTATTTGGTTTGAGATAGCTGAATGTAAAACTTTACATGTAAATTGTTTAACGTAGGAGAAAAATAGTTGGCTATTAATTCAGTCTTGGCTGTTTTGCAGCTGTAGTCAAACCGAATGTAATCACGTTTTGATCATAATGTAATTCTTTGGTGTGTTTTTTTTTTTTTCAGTTTGGATTTTTCCATATTAAAAATCTTTGAATCCAATCTATTTTTGATGATTTGATATTTCTCTTTTCTTGTATACTTAATTAATTATTTTAATAATTGTTGGCTGATATCCATTGTATAACATACACTTTCACAGTAGCTTTTTTGGAAAGAATTCCTTTTCAATATTAATGATTAACCAGTATGAATGTATGATTAAGCCCCCTAATCTTCAATTATTACGGCAAATGCGCTGGCAGCATCATTAAATTCCACAAACGCATGAAAAACGAACAGCACGGCAGTCCAATAAACAAAGTAGATAAACCAACCGACAATGTCCAGCCCAATAACGTACCCAGCTGACACACAGCCACACACTCTCCCAATTTACCACGTGATCCATTTTCCACGTCAGCGGTCTTGTTTCTTGTTCGTTTCTTAAGTCCACGTCGTATTGGTTTATGTGGTCCGCGCTCAAGCACCCTCGTCAAGCTGACCCCCAAAGGGACTCCCAGTGTCAGATTTTTCCAAAATACCCCGAGATGTAGCCTCTTATAATATCCAACCCTCAATCTAAATCCCGTAATTTATAGTTAAAACTAAGGGCTATTACGTCTTTACAAATATCAGGACACCATCTCCACGGGCAAATTAATAGGCGCGTGAATCCAACGCCACCGAACTCCTAAAAATCCTTTGGTAGGAGAGAATTAAAGCTAGAGCGAGAGAGAAGCGGCCGAGGTTTATCGAGGGTTTTCTCTTCTCAACGGATTTGTTCGTTGATTAATTCGGTAAAATTCTTCTTTTTCTCTTAATTTTTGAGCTAGTATGTTGATACTTGCGGACTTTTGGTAGATTTTAGGGTTAGGTTTGATTTTCTGTTACCTATAATTTTGTTTATTTTAGTAATATTTGATTCTTGTTAACGATTTCATGGTTCAAAATTTTAATTTGATAAATGAGGATATGGTTCTTTTGGACCCTTAGATTGAGAGCGAAGACGGTGTCAATGCTGACACTTTTGTATCAGGTTAATGGTTTCAGAATCAAGCTTCCAACTGGAGACATTGGTTTAACTGAGACCCCGTGTCTATAAAAGATGCCGAAAACTAAAGTCAGGGTTCCAAAATCGTTTGTTTTAGAGGCAGGGTTTTGTTTGGATCTGTTATTGGTATAGTTATCATTATCCATTGTTCTATAGGAGATGCTTTGTCAAACAAGGCAGTTTGTTGTTATTGGCGGGTCTGGAATTTTCAAGGTTGTAGAGCAGCACTAGGTGGAAGTGGAATCTCTAGGTTTGGAGGAAGCTTTGGGTAACTTGAGCTGTGGATGTTGGTTCAAATTGCTTGTAGTTAAACAATAAAGGTAACCATTTTGCATATATTTTAATTTTTTAACTTAGTTTTGAGATTTATGTTTATCCCATTTATTTTAAGGAGAGAGATGGTAAATGGTGTCGTGGTTCAAAATAAGTGGCATTGAAACTATTTTCTCTGGCATACATAGCTAAGTAGTTTACTAGCTTACCCATTCAATGGCCTTGCATTGTGGAACCTTAAGATCCTCATCTCTTTATGCTGTCCTTACCAAGTCTCTGTCACTGGAACTAAATTTAAGGGATAGAGGCCATTCTACTTTTCCTTCTCTCTTTCTTGAAAGTTCCCAAATTTGTTTCTTGCCACAGGTGATAGGATGAATATCACAACCAATGTTTAAAATAGCGATAACGATAACGTAACGTTTTACCTCTGTTAGGTTATGTCGCATATAACGTAACGCATAATGTAGGTTATGCAATTTCATGTTTATTTAATAAAAATAAATATAAACTATATAAAATAATTTTTATAAATTGAAATATAAATTTAAAATATCTAAAAAATATATAAAACCATTTTATAATCATAATCTATTCTAATTTTATATTAAATTTTACAATAATATTCACATTTATCTTCATAAACTATGTTAAGTTTGCAACCGTAATTCCATTCATCATTTAAATAAGAAAATAATATCAAATTTTTTATTTCAATTTCAGTTATTATTATTATTGTAATTTATATTTTGTAATATTTAATTTATCTTATTTGTAATTATTAATTTCAGTTCAGTTAAAAATTTAATATAATCAACAAGTAAGATATTTTAGGAATAGAAGAGGAGTTATAAGCGAACAAGAAAATAATCGCAAATTAACAAATTAGTAATTCCACAAGTATTCAAACAAGCCATAAACTAATCTAGTAATAAAATAACAACAATTCGCTAATAATCAAAATAATAATCAACAACAAGAAATTACTAAAAAGATAATTGTAAATAACGTAACATAACGTAATTTAACGTAACGTTACGTAATATAACATAAAATAACATAAAAAACGTACTGTTATGGTGTATTGAGTTATTTCTAGTTATTACGTAGCGCTGGGGTTCCGTTAGGTTACGTAACGCAATATAACGGGTTTCATAACGCGTTATTTTCAACATTGATCACAACATCTATCTACAAGTAGATTAGCGAGAAAGGTGATATTCTTCTTCTTTTTTGGGGATATCTTGAGCTTTCTCACATTTGTGGTGAACCATATATGAGCACTTAGCAAGTACAAATAAATTTTATATATTTTCCAACTCTCTTAAATTTATCTATGGTTAAATAGTTAAAGGTGGATACATACTTTTGTATGTGTGTGTCAACATGGCGGGAGCTGTACATAAATGGTTAGCAACTTAGCATGCAGCCTTAGTCAAGTATGGCAACAGGAAAGAGAGATATAGTTCACACATATGTTTCTTATGAACAACTATAAGTTCATATTATATGCATCCGATAATTTGACAATGGACTCCGATGCTTAATGACGTACACAGACAATTATGTTTGTCACCTATACCTTCAAATTTGTCATGCCAACTCATCAATGTTCATAAGCATGATGGCGTGTTGTTCTTTATGTGGCTTACTAACTAATGCCTCAAGTTCAAATAAAGTGATTTACTAATATGAGTCGGGAGTTTCACAAATTATGGAAAATGATATAATATACATGTACACGTGCATACATATTAGCACTTGAGGTGGCATCATGCTAGCCACTAGACGGGCTCATGGTAGCTGTCTCGTACTAGTGCTGACCTGCTTCAGCAAAATACACTTTGGTATATCTGTTCACCATCTAAGTTTCCTTTGAGTAAATCCATACATTCTTTTGCACCCCTGGTTTAGTTACGCTTTCATCCTATTGGTGCTTGAAGGAATTGAAGACTTAGAAATAGGCAGAACCATCTTGAAAACGGGGCTGAGAAAGTATATATATGGATACATGGGAAGTACAAAACCCAAAGACCTTCTATTACGTGCATGTGCATATGCATGTGTATATTCATGTATCACACAGAATTCTTGTTTAAGAGAAGATGGAATCTCCTTGTAATTTTTTGACATATGCTTGCTCTTCATATGGCTTCTTTTATATTGTGAAGAAAATCTTAGTTGTGAATTTTAACATAAGGAAAACTGAAATTTTCATATGTTAAATAAATGACAATGCATGTGTCCGAAGTGTGAAATATTCAACCATGTTTGAGAGTGTTGGAAATTAAGAAGACATTTCTAAAATGATTTAAGTGGTTCACAATCTTTTCATGATCAATCTACCAGTTAGTCAGCTCAATTTCTCGTTTTTTAACAACATAAACCCATAAAGTCAAATGCAATATATATCTTGGAAACTGAATTTGCAGTTATAATAAGTTACCAAAGCAATTAAATGGAAGGAGCACTAGCAATAACAGTAGTAGATGATGGAAGAACTGAAAGTTTGAAAACTGTGAAATGAGAAAAAGAAAAAGAAAACAAGAGGCAGAAAGTGAGAAACCGTGCAGCAATAAAGGTTACTCGAAGTAAGAGTACAAAAATAAAAGAATAGTTAGGAAGAAGAAAGAGAGAAAGAAGAATTATAAAGAAAGAAAAAAATTAGAATGAAGAAGAATGAAAAACAAGATACTATTTTGACAGTTTTAAGTTTGTTGGCAGTGATAAAGATAGAGTTGGTGGCTCAACAATAGAAGCAGCGGTAATGCTTTAGGTCTTCAAAAGAGGAAGACAGCACAGTAGGAGGGGGCAAAAATGAAGAAATCACATCAGGGTTATAGGGGGCGATTAAAAATGTTGGGTCTGATAAGTTCACACTTATTATATCTTGCTTCTCTGCATTGGAATGTAAAGTTGCTTGCATTTGACTCACTGGTTTCCACACCCAATGGCAAAAGGCTCATGCACTGGTTGCCCTTACCATTTTACATGTGAGTAAGAGGTATGCATTAATTTGAAACAAGTCAGAGTTATATCTTATAAATAGTTTTTAAGCGAGCAATTTACTCCTTACTCATGTCTAACGGATCACCTAGGTGCCTGACATAGAAGTTTCCTCTAGAAATTTCATTGCACAATGTATCTCAGGTCTCCCTTTCAGCGGGTTCCATGGAGAAAAGATGAGCAAATGTAGGTCTATACAGGGTTTGCTTTCAGACCCATTAAACTTTAGCTTGTCTATAAATGGAAATGGCTAGCAATATAATAACACAGTTAAAAATTTGGTTTCTTAAAGTTATTATCTTAGATTGCCCTTTTCCTCCTCTTTACTTTGCGAAAACAGTCACATACTCTTGGATGTTGGTTTTTTGGTTTCAATGGTAAAGGTGACAAGGTCTGTATAGTATTTGAGTTTAAGCTGGTTTCTTACTGCTTGTATAGATTTTGGATTGTTATTGAATCTCATCTCACCAATATTGGGTTTGGATTCAATTTTGTGTGCTTAATTCATTTGCTGTAAATGTTAAATCTCATTTAGTTCTTGAGTCCAGACTTTCTGATGCTGTGCCTGTGATTTAAGGTTCAATTGTTCCAAGCTTAATTTTTCATGACCATCATCATCTATACCTTGTCCCATCAGGAATGGGGTTGAATGTGGAGTATTAAGCTATATGGAGAGAAGAATATGACCGGCTATCTATCTAACAACCACCTTTTTAGTTAGTGCAAAGGTAGGCCAATGAAATTATTGTAGGACAGGAGGGAGCGAACCGACTATTAACCTAATTTCAACCTTTTTCAGTTACTATTAAATCCAGGTCAGTTATGGGAGGGAGGGATGTAAAGCTATTTTGTGTGTGACAAAGGTAGTTTCATAGTGCCGATTCATACCTTTAACAGGCATAACGTGAAGAATTTTTTGCCCGATTTAGGGGATGGGGACAGACCCTTTTGCCTTATTCTGTTATTCGTACCTGGAATCTTAAAAAGGTAAAGTCAATAGGACAAGGAAGAACATTGTTCAGAGCAAGTTTAACATAAATTATGGAATTCCAGATGGAGAGTGAAAATCTACCTTACTGGCTATAAAGTGTAATCATAGTTTAAATAAAAAGTTATCTTTAATCATGCATGTTCAGGGGATGTTACTCTCCATATTTTACTATAGTAGATCACTAGATCGATTTGAGTTAATGTTAAATGGCAAAACTAATTACCAAGTGACCAACTCCAAGAAACCTGAGGATTCTTGCATATATCAAGAGTTCTCCAGGAAATGGATTGCTATACAATAATCATGATCATATTCACGTATCTGCATACTATGTTGGAAATAGAGGTGATAGAAAATCTCATACTGGTTAGCTAACTGTACAAATTTGTAAGATGTTGGTTTGACTCAATATGAATATCAGACTAATAAGTTAGTTCCATGTATTAACGGAGAAAGAGGTTCAACTCTGCCAACGAAGAAAAATTGTCGCCAACCAAAGAGATCTCATCTTCGCCAATGAAGACTCCCTGTCCTTGCAGGCAAACGGTTATTTAAATTGATCGGATCGTGGATGTTGTCCCACCACGAATTCCGCACACAGTTATTTAGACTCAGAAATGACCGAGTATATCTCCACCGACGAAGACTTCTCATCTCTAATGATGAAAGAAATCGACTCGGCCAACGAAAATATCTCATCCTTACTGGCAAACAATTATTTAAACTAATCAGATCGTGGCGTCGAGGGAGGGAATTACGACCCCTCAAATATAAAATTACCTGAGGCATCAAAGATAGGGATTGGAATTCAGTTCTTGGAGAGTTCAAGATAGAGTTCGGTTTCTTCAACCAAATCCTTGTCGGATCTTCAATGGAAGTAAAAGGCGTCGCTCTTATCGTACTTCCATTGTCACACCCCCCATAATCGAAATTGTAACCTATTTAAATTGTAAAAAGTTTCTTCATCTTTGTAAAAGTGCATCTTAAGTGTTACAATTCTCAAATCAATACAAATTTCTGTTTTATTTTCTCTCAATGGCATCATTCAATTTTGATATTGTTAACGATGAAAACACCAACATTTATTGGTGGAAATTTGGTGACATGAGGAAGCAAAAAAAACATGATGTATCTTGGTCGAGCGTAGAGACTGAGTCAAGTTATGGTCCACACTATATGCGAATACTTTGATTAAACAACCTACTTACTGAGTTTGGTTTTGAGAAAAAGAGTCCCATGCCTATGCATATTGTGATAATCGTCTACCATCTATATTGGTAGTAATTCTGTATTTCATGAATACACCAAGCATGTTGAGGTTTATTATCATCTTCTTTGAGATTATTTAATGAAGTAGGTGATTTGTATTTCGTTTATTCCATCATCAAAGTAGTTGGCCAATATATTGATGAAACCTACAACACCTAAAGTTTTCTCAACATTGTGTGACATGTTGGTCATGGTTGATATTTATGCTCCAGTTTGAGGGAAAATATTAGATTATTAATATATTTGTATAGTGGTTGATCTTTCTGTATATTGGTTGGTAGCCATATATACTTTTATTATATTAGGATGCATGTTGATTAATTTTTTAATCCTATAATAGGAGGATGCTTTCTATAAATAACACTGATTTGCTATTCCTTAACATTAGCCACATCAGCAAATTCGTCAGATTAGCTTAAAGAATAATAGTTGGAAATTAAAAGTAGTTGATCATTATTATACTTGAATCATGGACACTTGAACTGGTTTTAGAGCAGTGTGCTTAAACTGCAGAAATTATGATTGTCTGATTAATTTTTATTTATAGTTAATGGTGCATGGTGGATCATGAGTTCCGGGCATAAGGTATGAAGGCGTTTATAGGTTGGCAGTTTTATTACATTATCCAAGAACACTGCTCATTTTCTCATCTTTTGACTAGTCTTTGATGGAATCAGTTGTCCTTTTGTTTTTAGAGTGAACATCAAGATATGGTGTTTTCTCATGTCACCCACTAGCATTTACTCTTGGATTGGGCATTTAGTTGATCCTGTGTGTTGAAACATTCGTTCACCTATTGCATGGGCGAAGTAAAACAAGTTACATCTTTCACTGACAACAGTGAGTGCTGAAACATAAGAGTTTGTCTCAGTTTGCAACTCAAATCATCAAAGGTTTTAAAACAAGTTTCAGCAAAGTTTCATGATTTTACGGTCATTGTTCATGGTCCTGACAAATTTTCCTTCATTTTGCCAATTGAGATGCCAGCAATCTGGATATCTAATTTTGTGTTAAGAATTCAAGCATTCGTCTCTCTGATAACTTTGATCATATCACTAGATTTGTTATTACCTTTTATTTTATGTGTGTGGCTAATTGGACATAAAAATCATGGTTTAGGAAGATCTTTATATATATAGATCTGCTAAATTAATCCCAAAGAAAACATGTTGATGTTGGTGACACAGGCATACCTGAGGAGCAACTGTAAAAATAATTAACACATAAAAGGAGTGCTCCTGCAAGCATGGGAAGAAATAGCTGTTCTTCACATTGTTCTTTTTGTTACTATTCTCTTGTTCAATATTTAAGTTTTATAATTTCGGCTGCTTGACACAGTCTATTATTTTGGCTTGTCGTGAATAATCACATGAAGTCTCATGGTATTCTTGCATCATTCTATGCTGATCTTGCAGGTAAATAGAACATTGGACAATTACTCGGGTTGGTGATAACAAATTGTTGATAGAGATTCGAAGGATAGGATAGAGGGGATACAGTTATCTGAAGAGACTTCATGGGGGATTCAACAGAAATGACTATCGAGTTTCTTCGAGCTAGGTTACTTTCTGAAAGATCCGTTTCAAGTGCAGCAAGACAGAGAGCAGATCAATTGGCGAAAAGGGTTTGCAGTCATACTTTCTTCATCAGATGTCAATCTTTTCTCATGATGTTCTATGCCTAATTTGTGGTTGGTTTCTCTTGGTTGGTCAGGTGATAGAATTGGAAGAACAACTCAAGATTGTAACCATCCAGAGAAAGAAAGCTGAAAAAGCAGCAGCTGAGGTTCTTGCCATCCTTGAAACTCGGGGACTTGGTGATTTGTCGGAGGCAATTGATTCAAGTTCAGACAGAGAAGTTTCCTGTGGTGATACACTAAAGGAATATGAATCCTCCACAGCCTCAAGAATGGAAAGAAGTGAAGTGGAGGATGGCTCAGAGCCTGAAGTTCCTCCTACTCAAGGTAGGAGCTTATCTTGGAGAAGCCACAGTAATAGTCCAGATTCTCGTGATAAGCAAAGGGCAAAGCAGATACGGCAAAGGCAGAGGCGGCGGAGTTTCATTTCAACTTTGCAATCTTCTTCAAAACATGAGTTGGGAAAGTCATGTCGAAAGATTAAGCGAAAAGATGTACGGTAATTCTCTAAATCTCTTGACACAGCGGCAGACTATTCCATCATTTGTATAATCTTTTTCCTTCCTTTTGAAAGCTTTACTTAGTAATCTGTTTGCTTTTTCAGATCAACAGCAGATAGTGAGGGACAGGAGCCTAGTCTTCTTGATGCCCAGGAAAATGGAAGCATTACATTTTCTATTTATTGTAATAGTCAGCCCGAGGTATCCTTGGAAGCTACTGGAGGCATGATGGATGAAGCAGTTGCAGATACCTCAAATTCTCACCATGCTGATGATCATAACAGACATACTGAAGCTCATCCTCTTGCCAGTGAGAGTGGCAGAGACGACGAGATGGAGAGAGTCTTAGAGAAGCAGGCCAAGCTCATTGTCCAGTTCCAAGAAGAGGAAAATGCTCAGAGAGAATGGGAAGAGAAGTACAGTGAAAATAAGATATCAACTCTGGTATGCATCAATATAGGAAAGCAAATAGCTGTTGCTATATGTTAGTTCTGTCTTATTACTTGGCTCTAGTTTTGTTTTTATCTCCCCTTCAAATATATCTTCATGGAATATCCCTTTCTAGTAAATACTATGATGAAACCTGCAGTTAGCGATACTGGTCAAGGTTATGCTTTGATTTAAACATTATAGTGAACCAGGGTTCTGGAATCTGATGTTCCAGCATTATATTCAGTCATTTAACTGAAACCAAAACTTCTATCCAGTGTTCTTATACAATGGTCAACTTTTCAAGAATTTCAAACTGTTTTTGTGACTATTGATTTTTGCATCATTAATTTTAACCTCATAGTAATGTTTATCTAAATGGTATCATTTCTATACCATGCGGAAAGAAGTACCTGGTAAAAACATTGTAAATGATTGTTCTTGTCTATATCCCTGTCCACATGAAACTGTTTTTTTAGATATCTATTTCCATAGTTCTTAGTCCTACAACATGTGTTTGGTGTTCTCTCCTTTACTACACTCATTTTTTGCTTATATCCCTTTTTAACCATCTTATGCAACAATTGATCTATGGTACAATGTTAGCTTTCCATAATATGGAAGTTCCATTGTATAAACGAAATTTGAATATTATATGACGTAAAATATCACATGATGTAGCGGATAAAATAAACCTCCTTTCCTTGTCACTAAACTTAGGAGGTAACAGAAATGCACCAGTCATGAAATTTTCTCGCAGTATATGCTCTCCATATTCCTGCTTCAGTATCTCCAATCAATGTAGTTATCAATTCCATACTTTCAACTATTTGTTGTCAATTATTTGTTGACTCATTGAGTTCACTCTAAATTTTCTCGCAGTATATGCTCTCCATATTCCTGCTTCAGTATCTCCGATCAATGTAGTTATCAATTCATACTTTCAACTATTTGTTGTCAATTATTTGTTGACTCATTGAGTTCACTCTAAATAATCTTATATCTCTACAAATAAGTGGCAATCTTGTTAGGACCCTATGAATATCAATTAGTGCATAAATAAAATACTTGGTTTTAGCTCTCACCTAGGCTGCAGCCTAGAAAGGATTTGTCTTTTGATTTTTGTGAGCTTTCTCTGGTTAAGCTTACCATGTTACCCAAAGCATATAGACTAGACGAAGGGCCATGATTCTCAAATTTTCTTTTCATTTTCATATCTCATCAAGAAGCTGATGAGAGATGCCAAATGTTGTTAGTGTTCTTCTATTATTTTTAAAAACAATTAAAACAGAAAATTCCCATTTGTTCAACTTGCATATCTTGCTTGCTTGCCCATTTTTGCTGTTTTATACTTTTACATGGGTCCAAGATGACCTCAAGCAAAAACAAAAGTTTCTTAGCTAGTTAGTTGCTGGTGAGAAGCAGGTCATATGTCACTTGAAACATTTGGCATCTACCTATACACGTGATTGCAACCTAAAAAAAATATTTTAACATGAATGTGTAGTTGCTTGCCTTGGTCATACGTGGATTCATTGCATATCTTAACTTGTTTCCTCATATTTTACATTATTGCTTGTTCTTGCATGAAAAGCTATAGTGTACCACAATGGTGTATGAGTTGGTCGAACTGTGTTTGCTTCACTGTGCTTGATAATTAAATTGCTAGGTAATATGTCCTAGAGAATATTCTGTAGTTTATTAGTTATCCTCACATTATCAGATCTCAAGCCGATTTTATTTACATGTTGTGACTTGAAACCACCCCAACAATTCTTAGCTGTATGAAGGCATAAAACAATAGACTACAGATATTACTCTTTATTTGTCAAGCACCACCACCACTGCCACCACCACCACCACCACCACCATCTGCACGCTAGTACTCTGACTTGGTCTCTTGTGCATACTGTCTGGGTAACTTAGTTGAACTGTTATTAGTTGTTTAAACAGGCATATTTGGTCTGGATGTGCCCTCGTTTTTTTCAGTTTTAAACTTGGTTTTAACTTTAGACGTGACTGTATATAATGTATTTGCTGATTGCAACATCTTTCTACCTTTTAACTTAAGATAATTGATTCCTATATAAATCATTTCCTGCTATAGAGGCTACCATAATGAAATATCCAAATTTCATGTAAATTAGTCTATTCTAAATAGGTGAATTTGATCATAGGTTGTGTTAGGTGGCCTCCCTTTGCCAATCAAATGAAGACTTTGGTGGCAAACAAAAGCCTTCAATCATGCCATGAATTAAGCCTTCAATCATGCCATTGAATTATGCCTTGAATCATGCCTTGAATCATGCAACAAATGTTTCAAGCTTGTGCCTATAAATAGATGGAGAAATTCTACTCTTGATGAGAGACACAACCAAAACAAAACCATTTAGCCAAATTCTTTTGAGTGTTGTGAGGTTTTGTATACTCCACGAGTTTATCATTTGATAACTCTATTTGTTCAGGGAGTATAGTGGTTAGGATATCTCCAAAAGTCCGTCATCATATCTTGTATATTTCTCCACATATTAGTGAGTTTTTGGCTCCGCTCCGGCCGTGGACGTAGGTCAGTTTGACCGAACCACGTAAATCCTTGTGTCCATTGTCTCATTTATTTTTCTACTTTATTGTCTTTGTTATTGCCTATACGGGTTATCTACGTCAACTGGGACCCGCGTCCCTAACAAACTGGTATCAGAGCTAGTTGAGAGTTTTGGCTCATTCTTTTCTTGCGAGGGTGCATAGTTACTGTTCATCTCGTGTGGGGTCCACGATCACTATTCACGTCGTGTGGGGCCCACGTTACTATTCACCCGAGAGTCAAAATTTTGTAGCCATCATGCCAGTAACAAAGACCTCTATTGAAAAGTTTGACCGAAGTGTCAACTTCGGTATGTGGCAACTCAAGATGGAAGCCATTCTTATACAGGATGGGTGTGAGTTAGCACTGGAAGGAAATGAGAAGGAAGGAGATGACAAGACCACGGGACCAGTGATGTCGGCGGATAAATTTGCAGATCTAGACAAGAAAGCTAGGTCAGCCATTATTTTGAATTTATCTAATGAAGTTTTGCAGGAAGTTGCAAATGAAAGGACGGCGAAAGGTATGTGGGACCGGTTAAAGGCCATGTACATGAAGAAGACGGTGGAGAATAGGCTTTATTTAAAGCAGAAGTTATACATGTTAAGGATGACAGAAGGTACATCTATACTTTCCCATCTTGATAATTTTGATTCCATTATTATGGATTTGGAAAATGTAGATGTTAAAGTTAGTGATGAAGATCAGGCCATATTACTGTTATGTTCCTTACCCCAGTCCTTTAAATATTTTCGGGATACTATGATTTATGGGAAAGAATCTGTCTCATATAATAGTATCAAATCTGCATTAAAATCTAAAGAGCAGATTGATAGGGACATTACAGGGGAGACTAGTGGTAGTCAGGCAGAGGGACTATTTATAAGGGGTAGATCTGAAAATAGAGATCCTAATAACAGTAAATCCAAGGGAAGGTCAAAATCCAGACATAAAAATCTGATTTGCAATTATTGCAAGAAAAAGGGGCACATTAAGGCAGACTGCTATAAATTGAAAAATAAGGAGAAAAATAAAATTGTCCAAAATAGCAGTACCACCGCTGAAGCTAGTTTAGCAGCAGATGAGAATGATGGCATAATCTTTGTTGCCACGGAAAATAAAATAAGGTCTAGTAGTGAGTGGATTCTAGATTCGGGTTGTTCTTATCACATGAGTCCCAATAGGGATTGTTTTTCCACATATGAATCTTTTGAAGGTGGAGTTGTTTTGATGGGCAACAATGCTGCCTGCAAAACTGTTGGTAAAGGTACAGTCCGGATCAAGATGCATGATGGAGTTGTCCGAACACTCACAGATGTTAGACATGTTCCAGATTTGAAGAAAAATCTCATCTCTTTAGGCACTCTCGATGCCCTTGGGTGCAGGTATTCAGCTGAAGGTGGAGTCTTGAAGATTTGCAAAGGTGCTCTTGTATTGATGAAAGCTTGCAGGTCTGGAAATTTATATATCTTGCAGGGATCTACTGTTACAGGTGCAGCAGCAGTCTCTACATCATCGGAGACTGACATCACCAAATTGTGGCACATGCGGTTGGGACATATGGGTGAGAAAGGCTTAACATTGTTAAGCAAGAGAGGTCTACTTTGTGGTCAAAGTACTAGTAAGATGGACTTCTGTGAACATTGTATTTTTGGGAAGCAGAAACGAGTCAGCTTCAATTCTCCAGCAGTTCACAAAACAAAAGGTACTTTGGACTATATTCATTCTGATCTTTGGGGGCCCTCTCGTAATCCTTCTAAAGGTGGTGCCAGGTATATGCTGACTTTTATAGATGATTACTCAAGGAAGGTTTGGGTGTATTTCCTTAAACATAAGAATGATGTTTTCCTAACATTTAAACAATGGAAAGCTTTGGTTGAAAAGCAGACAGGAAAACATATTAAGCGGCTGAGGACAGACAATGGCCTGGAATTTTGTGGCAGTGAATTTAATGATTACTGCAAGAATGAAGGAATCGCTCGACATCGCACAGTCAGGATGACGCCTCAACAAAATGGTGTGGCCGAGCGAATGAATCGGACTCTTTTGGAAAGAGCTCGATGTATGATCTCCAATGCTGGGTTGGCACTTGATTTTTGGGCAGAAGCTATTGCTACTGCATGCTACATTGTCAACCGTTCTCCATGTGCTCCTCTCGATTTCAAGACTCCAGAGGAAGTTTGGTCAGGTACTCCTGCTGATTACTCTAATTTAAAAATTTTTGGGTGTCCAGCATATATGCATGTAAATGAGGGAAAATTAGAGCCTAGGGCTAAGAAATGTATTTTCCTTGGTTATGCTTCTGGGGTGAAAGGATACAGATTATGGTATCCTGATCCCAAATCACCTAAATTTGTAATTAGCAGAGATGTTACATTTGATGAGTCATCAATGTTGTACCCTAGAAAAGAGTCTTGTAATCCTTGTGATTCAGAAAAAGAGGATAGCACACAGAAAAAGGTGGAGTTGGAGTTTGATAATGCAGGTCCTTCTTCGGGTACCTCCACAAGTCACACAGATCAAGATGGTGGACAAGATCTTGATCATGTTGAAGAAAAAGCGGAGGATGAACATTCCATTGCCAAAGATAGACCAAGAAGAGAGATTCGACTACCACAAAGGTATGAAGATTATGTTGCCTATGCTTTATCAGTGGCACAGGAAACAGGTGGAGACGGTGAACCTTCCACATATTCAGAGGCGATTCGAAGTGCCGAATCAGATAAGTGGGTGGTAGCTATGAATGAAGAAATGGAATCTCTTCACAAGAATGGTACTTGGGTTCTTATGACGCCGCCGAAAGGAAAGAAAATTGTTGGTTGCAAATGGGTCTTCAAAAGAAAAGAAGGAACTTCAGGTGTTGAAGATGCAAGGTATAAGGCACGATTGGTTGCAAAGGGCTACAGTCAGGTACAAGGTGTTGACTTTAATGATGTTTTCTCACCCGTTGTAAAACATAGCTCTATTCGTGTGTTACTTGCATTGGTTGCCATGTTTGATTTTTGAGTTAGAACAGCTTGACGTCAAGACAGCTTTTCTACATGGCGATTTAGATGAACAGATCTATATGAAGCAGCCTGAAGGTTTTGAAGTTGAAGGAAAGGAAGACCATGTATGTCTGTTGAAGAAATCCTTGTACGGACTGAAGCAGTCTCCAAGACAGTGGTATAAGAGGTTTGATTCTTTTATGTTGGGTCATGGTTTCTCCAGGAGCATGTATGATAGTTGCGTATACTTCCGGAAGTTAAATGATGGTTCATTCATTTATTTGCTATTATATGTTGATGACATGCTCATTGCGGCTAAGAATCTTGCAGAAATTCACCAGTTGAAGGCCTTATTAAATGGTGAATTTGAAATGAAAAATCTGGGAGCAGCTAAGAAGATTCTTGGAATGGAGATAAGACGTGATAGAGGAGCTGGAAAATTGTTCCTGACCCAGGAGAATTATATCAATAAGGTTTTGGAGAGGTTTGGCATGCGAGACGCTAAACCAGTAAGTACTTCTCTTGCTAGTTATTTTAAACTATGTGCTGCTCAATCACCACAGTCAAAAGAAGAGATTGATTATATGGCACGAGTTCCTTATTCTAGTGCCGTTGGGAGTATCATGTATGCAATGGTTTGTACTCGTCCAGATATTTCACAAGCAGTTAGTGTTGTTAGCAGGTATATGGCAAATCCAGGAAAGGAACACTGGCAGGCTGTGAAGTGGATTCTCAGATACTTGAAGGGTACTTCAAGCAATTGTTTGGAGTTTGGACGTTCTAATAACTCATTGATTGGTTTTGTAGATTCAGATTACGCCGGTGATCTCGACAAACGCAGGTCTCTTACAGGTTATGTATTTTGCATTGGAGGTTGTGCTATCAGCTGGAAAGCTACTCTACAACATGTAGTGGCTTTGTCCACTACTGAGGCAGAATATATGGCAGTTACAGAGGCTATTAAAGAAGCTTTGTGGTTGAGAGGTTTGTTCGGCGAGTTATCTCTACAGCAAGGGGTTATTACCATTTACTGTGATAGTCAAAGTGCAATTCACTTGACTAAAGATCAGATGTATCATGAGAGAACGAAACATATTGATATCAAGTATCATTTCATTCGTGATACCATTGCAGAAAAGAAGGTCCTTATTCAGAAGATCAATACAAAGGACAATCCAGCAGATATGTTTACGAAGGCTCTTCCAGTTTACAAGTTCAAACAGTGTTTGGACTTGATTGGTATTTACAGTTGGTGATTTTGCCCGTTGGGGCATTGCCGGAGAAGGTTGAGCATATCATTGATTGTTCGGGCCAGGCAGGCCAAGGTGGAGATTTGTTAGGTGGCCTCCCTTTGCCAATCAAATGAAGACTTTGGTGGCAAACAAAAGCCTTCAATCATGCCATGAATTAAGCCTTCAATCATGCCATTGAATTATGCCTTGAATCATGCCTTGAATCATGCAACAAATGTTTCAAGCTTGTGCCTATAAATAGATGGAGAAATTCTACTCTTGATGAGAGACACAACCAAAACAAAACCATTTAGCCAAATTCTTTTGAGTGTTGTGAGGTTTTGTATACTCCACGAGTTTATCATTTGATAACTCTATTTGTTCAGGGAGTATAGTGGTTAGGATATCTCCAAAAGTCCGTCATCATATCTTGTATATTTCTCCACATATTAGTGAGTTTTTGGCTCCGCTCCGGCCGTGGACGTAGGTCAGTTTGACCGAACCACGTAAATCCTTGTGTCCATTGTCTCATTTATTTTTCTACTTTATTGTCTTTGTTATTGCCTATACGGGTTATCTACGTCAACTGGGACCCGCGTCCCTAACAGGTTGTTTGAATTTGAATTGAGTAAAATAGATTTTTGAGTTGTTACATTGTAGTTTTAGCTCCAAAAGTTCAGTAAATGTTTGTATATGCCATTCTGATGATCAATGTAGTTCTGCTAGATTTTGATTGTTGAATGATTTGATTAAATTCTGCATGCCTTGTCATCCCAAATTTTAGGCTGATTGTGAATCTGAGAACCAGTCTCTTATAGCTGAGAAGAGTAGCCAGACCAAGAAGGAATTTTCTGAGCTTGGTGATAGAACTCCAGACCATGATGAAGAGGCAACAGTGAGAGTAGATATTTCCAGCTTTGAGGAGCCTAGAGTTGAGAGTCTGTCAATTTCAGAGAAGAATGATGGAAGCAAAGAAGTATCTAATACAGCCTCTTCCAATGGTTCCATGCGCAGGGATACAATTGCAGCTTCTACTCGAAAGACTTCCAGTTCCCATGGGAATGATTCGGGGGGTCACCAACATGATGTTGCAGCAGCTAAAGAAGCTAAAACTATTTCGCAGGAATTTACAGAAAACAATGGTATGATCAGAAATGGAAAGCAGAATGAAGTAATACGTGATGTCCCTAATGGTTATCCAAGCAATTTGGCTTCACATCCATATGGAAACAGGATAATTGAGCACACATCTTTCCGGACTGGTTTCCCCATTTATGATCCTAGCAAGCTCCCAAAATTGAAAACTCAGCACAAAAATCAAATGCAATTGCAAGGGCAGCTGCCTCAAGCATCCAGCAGTAGCTTAGCCGGTGTGTTGGAAGCCCTTCAGCATGCAAAGTTATCATTAAATCAGCAACTCATTAAGCGGCCTTCTCAGAGTCAACACAAATTGTCACTAGCAGCACCAACAAGTTCTCGGGCCAGGGTTATTGCATCTGCTGATAGCTTAGACATTCCCATTAACTCGACCAGTCTGTTCAGGTTACCAACTGACTTGGTTCCCCAGGCCCAGTCCTCTCAGCCAGAGTTCTATGGATCAGGAATAAATTTTGCAGCTGTTCGCCCTGATGTTGGATATCCTTTCAGCTTAAATGGCTACCAAACCCCCTCTATTACATCATATGTGGATGGTACATCTAGATTTGTACCGGCTAAGGAATATTTCAATACCTCCTTAAGTTCAAGCGTGGGTGTGCCTGGTTCCAATCGGTATTCTCGGGTTTCCTCAGACATGTCGACGGAGAGGCCCTCTTTTCGCAGCGAATCATCAAAATCATATTCTGATGCGAGGAATGGAATGCCCCCTGGAGATAGGTACGCTTTATATGTTGCTGACCATACTCGCCTCTGATATGCAGATGTAGTACTTTTTCTGATATTTCTGTAATAGATTGTCACTTTATTTTATTGAAGTTCTCTTGGCAATTTCCATTTGTATTGTATCTTTTGTAACTGTGGTTCAGCAACAACTTTTAGTCTTGTCTTTCGCTCAGCTGGTATATACAAAATGTCTGATTGATGTTTGTTTGGAAAATTTTGATGCCAACTTCGTTATATTTAGTTTTATTAGGCAGTAATATATATATATATATATATATGGAAATGAATTTATAGTTCACATAAATTATCTGAGCTGCAGTTTATTTCTACCATCTCCAATAAATTTTTTTTAAAAATTTCTTTTGGATTATATTCTCGACCCCCTAGGATTCACTTGTACCCAATTTTTTGGGTTTTAGTTTTGATTTGATCCTCCATCAAGTTAACAAAAAATTAATGGTTTTCAATGAATAAAATATTTTGTATGAATTTGATGAAAGGGTAAATGAACTTTAAAATTTATGAAATTTAATCCGAAAGAAGTTAAGGAACGAGAGATAATAATTGTTAAAAAATTGAAGAAAAATCATTGAATCATTATAGTTTTGTCGCGAACTCACGTAACTTTTCCTGAGCTGGCGGCTCGTAATCATATATATATATATATATATAGAGAGAGAGAGAGAGAGAGAGAGAGAGATATGTGGAAATGAGCTAACAGCTCATACAAGTTATCTGAGAGCTACAGTTTATTTCCACTATCTCCAATAATTTTTTTTTTTTTTAATTCTTTTGGATTATGATCTTGACCTCCTAGGGTTCACTCATACCCAATTTCTTGGGTTTTAATTTTGATTTGGTCCTCCATTAAGTTAACACAAAATTAACGGTTTTCAATGAATAAAATTTTTTGTATGCACTTGATGAATGAATAAATAAAATCTAATTCGAAAAAAGTTAAGGAGGTAGAGATAAGTAAATATTAAAAAAATAAAAAAAAATTATTTGATCATTATAATTTTACCGCTAACTTATGTAAATTTTTTTGAGCTGGCATCTCACCTATAATAATTCCATATATAGAGAGAGAGAGAGAAATGGAAATGAGCTGACAGCTCACGTAAGTTACTTAAGCTGCAGTTCATTTTTACTATCTCCAATAATATTTTTTTAAAAAATTCTTTTAGATTATGATCTTAACCCCCTAGGATTCACTCATATACAATTTCTTAGGTTTTAGTTTTGATTTGGTCCTCCATCAAGTTAACTTAAAATTAACGATTTTCAATGAATAAAACATTTTGTATGCACTTGATGAAAAGGTAAACGAACTCTAAAATTTATGAAATTTAATCCGAAAGAAATTAAAGAGGTAGAGATAGTAATTGTTAAAAAAAAAAGATTATTGAAAATAGTAGAAATGAACTGTAGCTCTCAGATAACTTGTATGAGCTGTTAGCTCATTTCCACATCTCTCTCTCTCTCTCTCTCTCTCTCAATGTATCTCTGATTCTTCGCTGGAACTACCCCTGAAAACCTCGAATTTGTCCTTCTCTGTCTCCCGTTCTTAAATGCCAGAAGGAATCAATTTTTTTTGTCGAACACCACCCTTCATGGGCCGGAGCTTCAAGATGAGTGGAGTAGTCCAATATCTGGACCTCTCATCCCTTCTTCTACAGTCTTGATCTCCTCTTCCGCTCTCAATATCATTATGAAGACCGTCTTTTATCTCTCCTCCCCTTAGTGTTGCTTTTGTCATCCAGAGATGGAGAGCAGTCAATTGGTCGCCAGAACTTCGTTATCGACGATCAATGAAAGCCCTAGCCTCATCCCCTGCCCTCGAGAAATGGATAAATTAGTTGTGGCTCGCGAGGTGATCGTATAAATGCCCGTGTGGATAATTTCAATATATTGAAGTACTCAATTTAGTCTAGTATAATTTTGTCAAATTTTACCTGTTATAGTTTGGGTGCTTGGTAAGAGCCCATACCTGAGCTTCAATTCTACTTGTATACTACTCTTTTGAAACCAGGCATTAAAGAAATGTGAAGGATTTCTCTTTTACTGGGTTTGCTCATGAAGTCGAGCTTACTGCAATGGAGACTATCATGTTGATCTTGAGCTACAAACTATGACCAAGAAGATACAAAGCTTAAGTGGTTCGAATTGTAAACCATTGTAACAACTTAAAATGTCATAGTATCTATTAATTTGTGATGCTGTGATAAATTGTTCTGCATATAAATCTATAGTTTTTTCCGAGCTTGGCTCAATAAATCTGTAGCTTTCTCTGAGTTTGTTCATAAGCAAATAATCATATGGAACTATTTTTTTTTTATCTTGATCAAAATTTGATTTGATCCATGTAGAATAAGCCTTTATTCCTGAAATCAGGTTGGTCTGACTTTGTTTATACAACAACAACAACAACTAAGCCTTTTATCCCAAGTATTTGGGATAGGTTACATGAACAAAAAAAGAATCACGCCGGATCGATCACTTTGATAATAACTATCAAAGTTATTGGTATGCACTTGAGCATTTGTTTATAGAAACAAAGACTTTGTTTATAGAAAAAAAAAGAATCACGCCGGGGTAGGCTACATCAACAACAACTAAGACTTTGTTTATAGAAACCCCGAAATGCATTTGAGCATGCTATATTTCAAGTTCATGGTATGCACTGAGCTGCAATAACTACTATCAGACTATCAATCAGTGTTTCATGCTCTCTGATATGACTGTCATATTGTTCTGATTGTTGCATCTTGGAATAAACAACAACTACCAAATGCATGTCATTATGAATATTTTAATGAAACGAGATGGCTATATTCCATCTTTTCCTTTGTGTGGAAATATTTTCCGATGTGATCTTCCATATAGCCATCCAATACCAAATTGGACAAAAGTTAGGCTGATCATGCTTTACAACCTCATCTTGCTCATTATATTGCATGTATAGATGTTGTTGGTCTCTGTAGTCATGTAGCAAGTCTAAAGAACCAACCTTTAATTTATTACAAACTTAACCAGCGTATGGTTAGAGAAATGCCTCAAGAAATGGGTTTTCATATTTTTAGATAGATAAGCAATTAGCAAATTGGCTTTTGAAACTCAAAACCTATAACTTGTTACCAGCATCATCAACTTGCTATATAATCAATATTCATAATCTTTGCGGAGATTGACAGTTTCAATTCTATAAAAGAAGTTAAATATGGATTTGGAACCAACGTGTGATATTCATTGATCCGATTTTACTCAAACAAATTTGAACATCACACAAACTCATTTTCGTTGCACTAATATATTGCAATCTATTTTATGAAATTTGAGTATATTAGTAGCAAAGATTACTATATTCCATAATACATGAATCATTGCAATAATAGGAATCAATGAATCTTAAGACTAAAAAGAAATAAATCATCACGATACAATTTAGACCATTACAATAGTCGTTATAACTGTCAATACAACCATGCAACATAAAAAACAACTAGACCCCTTTTGCTTCCTGATGAGGTAGTTAGTGGCTGTGCATCAAAAGTTGTTGATGACTCAAGAGTTGAGCTTGTGCTATCACATTGATCTCACTGCAATATACAGAAATTCCAACGAATGTACCATTCTTTGGCTTGAGAAAGTGATTAAATCTTTCCCAATAGCAACAGTTTCAGCTTTGGCTTCTACTGTGCAATCCCTAAATTCAACCACATCCACTTTGACAACATTGTGATCGCCTCTCTGATACCTGAACACTGAAAATAAAAATTCATGTATCTTAAAATAAAAATTCATGTATCTTTATCGTATTTTTGTCATATAAGAATTGACCAAGAATTATACTGATTAAAGGAGAGCGTGCCAATGTTGTTGCCAACATGGAAATACAGGCCCTCAGCCTAGGCAGTATGGTTAGCATCCATGACCCGACCTGCCAACAAAATGATTAGCTGCTTCATTGAGTGGAAGGCATGTAATCACAAGTGTCACAAAAACAATCCCCATCTATTCATAAGCCATCAGAATATTTTGTTTGCTAACGAGACAGAAAGATCAGTCTCAATTTTCAACAGCAATTAGTATTTCTCCAAGCCATAGCCAGCGGCATTTTAGAAAGTCTCCAGACATAAATGGCCATTAGAGAATGACCATGCGTGTATCAATCTTAGTCATTTGCTAATTACTAAGTAATGAAGATGGAGCATATCCAACCAAATTTGGGTTGCCATTGCTAAGATCTCTCGAACAAACCATGCAGGCTGCAGTATTTTCACTGTAGCAGACCTAATATGGATATTAGATCAATCAATCAGGAAAAATAAAATGTACAGTACTAGGACACAAAGGGATCAAGTAGCAATGATAAGTCCACCGGCTGCTCCTCGAGTTTCTAATACAAAGAGGAAGTAAATGAACTTATTAATTTTTAAACACAAAACACAACTAATTTATTGCATAATGAAGGAATACAGAGGGATAAAGAAATACTTACATCCAAGTACTGTTCAAAGCGTTCAACTAGCTCATGTGGGAGTGGCTCAGGTAGCCTCGTTACCATTTTGGAGAATTTCTCCGGCCACAGCTCTGCGCAAGACTGCATTTTCTTTTCTTTCACTGGCTCGTTAAGCGGTGTTCTGCACTAGAAATTTGGATAGTCTGTACCGATAGAAGCACATTGTCTGATGCCATAACCTTATCAACATTGCATTTTAGATTTCCTCCCCACACTACTGCATTATTCGTATGCATGTGCACATGCACGCAAGCATGCACGCCCACAACCAACCCATCCATGGACAAAATTAGTAAGTTGATGCAAGTTATGAATATCTTCCTCGGGTAAAACTACTTCAGTTTTCTGGGGTTTCACTGCTACATCATCCTAAAGAGCTTCAAATAGAAAATTATAGTGAATAGGAGAAGCATACCTTATGTTTTCCGCAAAAAATAGGAGATCTTTCTATTGCCATTGAATAGAAAAAATTTACAGATTATCAAAATTTCTCTTTTTCTTTTTTGATTACAATGAAAGGAAAATTAAAGAAACAAACAGAGAGAACTTATAGATCGTCACTCTCTTTTTACAAAAGATCGTGGGATTCGAAACAGTTATGGGGATTGGTTATTTCCCTGTTGACAATCTGACGTCGATAGTTAGAGGCGAGCTCGTTCTTCTTCTCTTCTAAGATCTTCTTTTTTTTCATTTTACCGGTCCTGAGGCTTCAAAGCTCTCACGCGTTACTTGAATTGCCAAATGTTCTTTTTTAGTTCTCTTGAGGGGTATTTATAGGCCCCCCAAGTTGTTGAAGAGCTTTCCTTGTAAATAGAATCGAGATCTCTTTGTAATCTTGATAAAATATTTGAATCTTCTCTTAATTTGATTTGCTCCAGATTCATTGAATCGGGTACTGTTTCTGCACCCAAAATCAATTAAACTCAAATTAGAATTTAATTAGAATTTGTAGAATTATCAAACTCAAACAAAATTGATCTAGAACTCTTTATTAAAAAATTAATCAAACTCAAATTAGAATTTGTAAAATTATCAAACTCTAATAGAATTAAATTGGAATCATGGACTCAAAAATTAATTTGATTTTGATTAAAATTTGGATCTAATTAGAAATTATAAAATAACTCAAGACGAGGTCAAATAAATCATGCATGAGGTCGGGATTTACTATGCGGGACGGGGGCCAGCCTCGCAAGCATGAGGCTGGCCAAGGGCCAGAAAATAATATTTTTTTTTTCAAGGTAGCCTCCTTGAGCCTCGCATTCACACGAGGCTCAGCCTCCTTTTTATTATTATTATTATTATTATTATTATTATTATTATTATTATTATTATTATTTACTTATTTTTATTATTATTATTATTATTTGGATTCAAACTCGGATTCTGATTCTGGATTTGGATTTTGGATTTGGACAATTTTTCTCGTTTTACAAGATCCCCTCCAAAGTTTTCAAAATTTTGTTTTTTCTAAAAATTTTGAAATATTTTGAATTCTTCTTTTGAAATTGGTGGATGAGTTCATAGAGATAGATCTTGCTAAGGGTGCAGAAGTATCTTAACAAGCTGAGTGTTTTGAATATGATATGACTGTTGGCAGTGAAAATTTCTAAATAAACGAGATTTTCCACAACATGATGCAGAGCTAATTTTGTAGCTCCGCGTTTGGCTATTCTTAGCCCCGCATTAAACAAAACGTGAAGCTAATTGATAGCTCCGCGTTTTGACGCGATTAGCTCCGCGTGAGCAGATAACTAGAATCACAAATTGATTATGATTGAGATTTGGACTTATCCAAATACCCAAATTAAGTCCAATTAGAACTCTAAATCAAGATATTTAAATCAAAACTAAGATATTTGATTGAAATCATTAATGAATACAAATTATATTTAGATGGAAACTCTCATATTGGCTCAAGGCTATAAATACCCCTTTGAGAAAGCCCTAGGGATCGGATCTTTTTCGAACATAAAAGAAGTTCAAGTTACGCGTGAGAGTCTTGAACGAATCAAGATCAATAGAGAAAGATCAAGTCGGCCATCATCTTAATCAAGCAAGAAGATCATCGTCGTCAAATAGTCAAAAAGAGCTATTAGATAGATCCCATCGCTGCGAGAACTCACTATATTTTGTAAAAGAGAGCGATAATTATAAATCCTCTCGTTTGTTCTTTCTTGTTCACTTTCGTTATAATTTAAGTTGCATTCAATGGAAGGAGGCAAAATTTTTGCTACGAACAAACTGGCGACCACAGTGGGGAAGTCTCTTTCACCAAAGAAAAAATCGTGGCGGAATCTGACGTCGAGAGGATCGGATCCAACGTGAACATGCTAGTCGTAGAGATTGACCAGCAGAAGTACGAGGAGTATCTCTCCTCTGAGTCAGGTAACCTAACCGAAACACGGCGCTATCGTCGCGTGCACTCCAATACCCGAGAATCGGGTAATCGGGAATCCACCGTTAATCGGGGACCCGTGGAGACTGCGGCCATAGAGCCATCGTTTGGGCAGGAAACCCCAGCAGAGGATGGCCTTTTTGCTGCCGAGAAAAGCTCGGGACCTGGATTGACTAGAACCCAACTCCGAAACAGAAATCGGAGAGTTAGGCGAAAGGCCCTCAGAGCCCGCGTTGAACGCGAGGCTAACTTCACAACAAAACGCGAGGCTACAGTCCCTTGCAAACTGCTTCGCGTTAATCTTAAGACCAGCCAATATCGCGATAAACACAAAGCTGCAACTTGCGTTAATCGCAAGGGCAAGCCAGCGTATGATTCTCCACGCGAGACTAATACTGAGCTTAGCGATAAATGCGAAGCCAGTAGAACTTGCGTTAATCGCAAGATTTCTGACACTCGTGTTAATCACGAGGATAAAAATTCCTTAGAGCCAGCGTGTGAAAATTCTCCACGCGAGGCTAATACTGAGTTTAGTGATAAACGCGAAGCTAGTAATACTTGCGTTAATCGCAAAAATCGCACTAAACGCGAAGTTATGACTTGCGTTAATCACAAGAATAAGCCAGCGTGCAAGAATTTTCTTTCACACGAGGCTAATATTTCAAAAGTTAAACTTCTGCAGAAACGCCAAACCAGCGTAAAACGCGAGGCTAGCATATCAAAACGCGAAGCTAATTTTCAGCTCCGCGTATCAAAATGCAAAGCTACTTCTCAGCTCTGCGTATCAAAACGCGAGGCTACTGCTTAGCTCTGCGTAAATCAACCTGAATATAAAATCAGGGTTGATCATTGTACTGTTGGACCAAAACTTGACACCAAGGGTTCCAAGAAGCTCCAGTGGGCCCCTGGACCCTCTCAATAGATGAGTGAGCCCCACGACTCCATATCTAAGGCCACTGATCTCAGAAAATATCTAACCAAGAAAAGAAGCATAAATCAAGTTCAGTCTGATCCTATTTGTCATTGCGAGCAACTTATGATAGTAGTATATGTTGTAATGAATAATTGTGGCTGCAACAAGAACAAGGTATCGGTGTTCGACCGATTAACTGGGCTAGACAAAAATCCTGCTAAAAAGACAAGAACTGCTCCCCGAGAAAAAGAATGGAGAATTGTAACTTCTAACATGGTCAAAAAGGGGAAGAAAATCATAGAAATGAATGATAATTCAGAATCAAGTGATGAAGAACCTCATCATTTTACTCGACTTAAGTCAGGTGCTATCCCGGCTCGAAATTATAAGAAACTTGTAAAGGAATCTTATGACGACGACAGCGACAACTCGGCCATAGCTTCTCCTCGTTCTTCGGCGTCATCTAAATTGCAAAAATCAGCATCACATATGATGGATAGATCTGACGATATCGATCAAAGATTTGAGACTCAAGAACAAATGATCCGAGAGCAGCAAAAGACGATCGAAGATTTTAAAATGATGCTCTCGAAGGTGGTCGAAAATACTCAAAAAATTGTCGAAGATAAAGCCAAGACTTCTAAGAAAGAAAAAGAAGTTCCGTTCAAAACAAATGAGGAGGATAAGGAAGAAAAAGCTCACTCGACACATGAGGACGAGAATAAGTACTCTTTTCATGACCTTCATAAAGAAAAAATTGAGAAGTTACAAAGTCAACTGGAGGTGTTGATGCACAAGAAGGAGTTGAAGGAATCAGGGGTTTCAAGACCATACCCGCCTAAATGGGATTTGGCACCATACCCTAAAAAGTATAAACCGTTCAAGTTGGAGTCATACGACGGGAAAGGATCTCCCAATCAACATATCTACTACTTCTTGTCCCAAGCAGGGCATTTGATGGGTAATGACCCAATAATGACTAATGTATTTGCAAGTACCTTGCGAGGGCAGGGCTTGCCTTCACATGGTTTATGCAGCTGCCCCCAAGTACTATTAATAACTGGTTTGACATTGAGAAACAATTTCTTGCACGTTTCTTCGAGGATGATACTGAAATGTCGGTTCATTCCCTCCTTGCAACAAAGCAAGGAGAACAAGAAACGGTAAAACACTTTATAGAAAGGTTTCAGGAGAAGTCCGTGCATTGCAAACACGGAATGGTCCAGAAAACTCTAGTGGAAACATACTGGCATAATCTCAAGACCAATGTACTCCTGAAAATGGGAGCCGTAGAATCCAAGACTTGGAAGGATTTGCTCAAATAAGGAGAGTAAGCCGAAGACTTGATCCGCCGAGTCGAAGAATCTCGTGGAGCCAGGAATCTTGGAAACAATAGACCGCACACACAGAACAACAACAAGAACAAGGGAAAAGCGGTAATGGCGTCAAATGCTGCTCCACAAAAGACAAATCCTCCAAATCCAAAACCCCAAAATCAAAAGGGCACGAGACAAAATAGGCCCTAACAAGAAATGACCTATACTTTTAAAGCGGAACAGACGCCTACACTCTTCCATTTGCTCCTTAGGAAGGGAATGTTGAAACTTTCGGAAAATAGAAAACTGGAGGATGCTGGTAAAACCAATGACCCCAACTATTGTTTCTACTATAGGAATGTTGGATACCCTACAAGGGACTATTACCCTTTGAAAAACAGGATCCAAGTATTGATAGAAGCTGGAGTCTTGACGCTAAAAGAGGAATAAAAGAAGGTCACTGCCAATATGCCAACCCTAATAGTAGGAACTCATGAGTTCCCTGCAGGGGTGACCCCAATACCAGAGGGAAAACTGGTCATGAAAAATCATAATCCGCATAAAAAAGCACAGAAAGGACTTGTCCCTATAGCTACGCAAAGAGGGGAAGTCATGTGGGTCCACCTGATCTATTACAGGATGAACAATGGACCACCTCAAATAGACAGAGAAGAAAGCGGACAGTAATACTATTTTCTCAAAAATAAAGGAAAAATATATAATCCCAGGAGCCTTCACAGATTCTGAAGAGGAGTCTAAAGTTATGGCCACTCATCAAAATGGGGTGGGCCCTTCCGGCACTCGATCCGGTAAACCATACCTCAAAAACTATACTAGGGTAGACCTGAAAAACATATACGGGGAACTCGCGAAGCCTGTGAAACAAAAGGAGCTTCGTTTCCCAAAAAATCCTGCAAGAGATGAAGAAGCCAAAGAGGCTACATTTAAATTTGATATAATAGCCCAACTGGCAAATATTCCAGCCCGAGTCACGCTTTATGAGTTATTGTGATTGTCAAGATCAACTCGCGAAGCGTTAACAGAGGCTTTGACAGACTCTGAATCTTTCTTAGTTCAGATTGTCGAGCCAGCCGATGAAGAACAGGACTCTTGCCCCCGCTGTATCAAGTGAGGAGGCGGGTCCCACAGATTACTTTCTCTCCAGAGGATATGCAGGTGAGAAATATAAAGCATAATAGGCTTTTATATTTCACCGGATATGTCGGATCCACAAAGGTGGACCGTATTCAAATCGATCCGGGCTCTGCATTAAGCATAATTCCCAGAAGACTGATGCAGCTATTGGGGATTTCTCCCCATCGTCTGACACTGACAAATACTACGATATACGAATTTAATGCTAATAATAGTTGTCCCCTAGGGAAGATCCGACTTCGATATCAAATCGAAGATCTGAGAACGGAGGTTACATGCTATGTTATAGATGCAGAAACGTCTTATAACATTTTGCTGGGGCGACCATGGATACACGCCTATATGATAGTCCCATCGACTCTCCACCAATGCATGAAGTATTGCGATGAACAAAGAGAAGTCCGAGCATTAGTTGCAGATAGGCAGCCATTCAAAGGACTAGAAAACTACTTCACGGATGCTATGCTCTACAAGCTGGCCCATGAAGTCTCCAATAATAACTGCAAAAGGCCTCAAGAACCCGACGAAAGCTGCAACAAGGCAGATACTGAGTACGAATCTCCCGAAAAGGATGATGGGGGTGACTATGAGATAAACCCTCACATAGATTTTAAAGTGAATCTAGATAATAATGTAGCCAATGTAGCAGGGGATGAGTAGGTTATTAATGAAAATATAAAATCAGGCTACAAGCCTGCTGTAGCTACAGAATCTAAGCCTTCTTGTACTTCCACCGAAGCAGATGGCCTGTCCGAACTTGAAGTTCTAGCGGCATACCATTTGCCACTCAGGTCATCCCTCCTCTCTCGATCGAAAATAATTTAGGGACGGGATCACTTCTTTGAAGTACCTCCGCGACATGTATCGCAAAAACCAATAGTCTTCGGCAAAGTGGTCGCCTAACCAAAGACAAAGCAGTGAAAGTGATGAACAAATATCACCTCAATTTCACTTATATGAATAGAAATCCCAGCAAATAATGGAAAAGATGTGTTATAATTTTACCCAAAAATCAGGATTGAACTTTGGGAAAGGGCGACAAAATCTTATACCCTCGTTTAGACCGAGAGGGAAAAGCCCAGATTATTATCAGAAAACTCGAAGGGGGTTAGGATATGTGTCCACTTCTCCCTCTCCGTCATATAGATATGGAGAGAGCTCTTCGACCGATAAAGATTTATATCCGCTTGATCATGATTCGGATCTAAGTACTGGCGTCTGGTTTCAATCTCTAACAGCAAACATGGTTTCAGCCGCACCAGAAAGCGACAATGAACCAATTGATGTGGAAGATGATTCCTGGACAAAACACATGGATACTCTTTGGGATGTCTGCTTTGAACAGCATGATCCGCCTACAGAAGATAGGCTAGTACAAGTTAACATAGGGATGGAAGAGAACCCGAAATCCATTTTCATAAGCGACACACTAACTCTTTTAGAAAAGGAGGAACTTATATCTCTTATCAAGGAGTATATAGACGTGTTCGCATGGAGCTATGAAGACATGCCCGGTCTTGATCCTCAAATTGCCACACACCGCTTAAATATTAAAGAAGACGCCAAACCAGTCAAACAACAGCAAAGGCGATTTCGACCGGAATTGATGGAGGCGATAGTCGCTGAGGTTAATAAGCTCATAAAATCGGGATTTATCCGTGAAGAGCAACATCCTGATTGGGTGGTTAATATAGTGCCGGTTCATAAGAAGAATTGCAAGATCCGGATATGCATTGATTTTCGAGAACTAAATGCTACATGCCCTAAGGATGAATTTCCACTCCCGATTACCGATGTAATGATTGATAACACCTGTGGTTACGAAAGGATGTCCTTTATGGATGGCTTCTCAGGCTATAATCAGATAAAGATGCACCTAGACGATGAAAAACACACGGCTTTCAGAACACCGCTGGGAGTGTACTGTTATACAGTAATGCTTTTTGGACTGAAAAAGCTGGTGCTACCTACCAACGTGCAATGAGCTTAATATTCAAAGAACATCTGCGCAAAACCGTGGAATGTTATGTCGATGATTTGGCAGTTAAGAGTAAAAACAAAGAAGATTATTTTCAGGATCTAAAAACAGTCTTTAATCTTATGCGAAGACATCACTTGAAGATGAACCATGCCAATCCTTCATGGAGGTGTCCAGCGGGAAATTCCTTGGGTTCATAGTTACCTCGGAAGGAATTTTTCTTAATCCTGAAAAAGTAAAAGTGATCAACGAGATGCTATCTCCCTGCAATCTTAAAGAATTAAGGGGGTTATAAGGAAAACTGGCCTATATCCAGCGCTTTATCTCCAACCTATCAGGACGATGCCAGCCGTTTTCCAGACTCATGAAAAAGGGGGTTTCTTTTGTATGGGATGAGGCATGTCAACAGGCATTTAACGATCTTAAAGAATACCTTACCAAACCTCCCGTCCTCATGGCACCTGTCCCTAGACAAACATTTCTCATATATGTAAGGGCCATGGATAATGCGTTAGGAGCATTACTTGCTCAGTATAATGAGTACGGCTATGAACACCCTTATTACTTAAGCCGAATAATGATCGGGGCCGAACATCAGTATACTCCGATTGAAAAAAAATGTTTAGCCCTAGTGTTCGCCGTTCAGAAGATGCGACACTATCTTTCAGAGCAAACAATTCATGTCATTTCACAGGTTAATCCTTTGAAAATCCTAATGACCAAACCAGGGTCTTTAAACGGCCGATTTCCTAGTGGACCATCCAATTTGGTACAACTCTAAACAGACGTCAGAGGTTAACACAATCAACAAAGAATAACCATGGTAGATGTTCTTTGATAGTGCTGCCAGACGGTCTGCTGCCGGAGTGGGAGTTGTACTGATCTCCCCACATAAACACATACTGCCTAATAGTTACTCATTAACAGAGCCATGTACAAATAATATAGCGGAATACAACGCACTCATTATTAGCTTAAAAATGGCTCTGCAGCTAGGGGTGAACTATCTAGAGGCATATGGAGACCATAAACTCATCGTCAAGCAGATGACGGGTGAGTATGAAGTCAGACATGAAGCGCTCATCCCTTACCATCAAAGCCATTGAGCTAGCAGGATATTTTGAACAATTTTATATCTATCACATATCTCGGAACGAGAACGTCTATGCGAATGCCCTTACCGCACTAGCTGCAACATTGGCAATCCCGCCAGGTGCAGCTAAAAGTATCACTATTGGCAGCAAAGAACTTCTCCATCCGGATACTGTCTTCCAAATCAGGGAATGTGCCAGACAAGCCTAACTCTGGAACCCCATGATTGGCGATTTCCATTTGTAGATTATGCCTTATATGGGATGCTGCCAGAGAATCCAAAAGAAGCCATCTCGATAAAGAGGAAGATCCAAGGATTTTACTATGATCATACGCTTCGAACTTTATACAGAAAGTCAAGTGATGGTCTCCTGCTACGCTGCATATCGAAAGTAGAAGCCGATGAAGTGCTGAGAGAAACGCATAATGGAGTGTGTGGAGCTCATCAGCCCGGTCCAAAACTTGGGGACAGCATAAGAAGGCTAGGATACTACTGGCCGAAGATAATTACCGATGCAATGGCATATGCTAAACGATGTCATGCATGTAAGGTACATGCTAATTTTATTAATCAACCCCCAGAATACTTGCACAGTACCGTTAGCTGGCCATTTGAAGCATGGGGAATGGATATTGTGGAACCAATAACTCTCTCATCATTCAGGGGATATCGGTTTATCCTCGCAATAACCGATTATTTTTCAAGATGGGCCGAAGCCATGCCCATGAAAGAGGTAAAGATAGCAGATGTTATCAAATTCATTAAACATCATGTCATTTACCGTTTTGGTGTCCCCCGAAGAATCATCCATGACAATGGACCACAATTCATCAGTCAGTGGTTCTCAAGATTCTGTGATAAGTTCAGGATAAAAAATGTTGCGTCAACTCTATATAACCCTGCGGCAAATGGATTGGTCGAAGCTTTCAACAAAATAATTATTAAACTCTTTCGAAAGTTCGTCTCCTCCAACAAACGAGACTGGGATGAAAAGTTAGGAGAGTGTTTGTGGGCTTATCGCACCACCGTTCGCACCCCAACAAAAGCCATCTCGTTCTCCTTGGTCTATGGAAGTGAGGTCGTTCTGCCTCTTGAAGTCCAGATACCATCATTAAGAGTGACCCTAGCCACTAAGATGACGACAGAAGAACGTCATCAACAAAGATTGCGAGAACCAGAAGCATTGGATGAAAAACGTCTCCGGGCTCAATAACAAATTGAGTTGTATTAAGCCCGAGTCTCGCAAAAGTTCAATAAGAGCGTTAAAGTAAGGATCTTTAAGGAAGGAGACTTGGTTCTGGTTATTAAAAGGCCAATGATTCTAACCCACAAGAGTAAGGAAAAATTTGAACTCAAGTGGGAAGGACCGTTCATCGTGGAGACGGTATACTCTAGTGGAGCTTATTGCTTAATGAACCAGAATGACGATAGAATGATGATGCCGATCAACAGTAAATTTTTGAAAAAATACTGTGTAAAAAAAAATCATTTACTATCGCATCTGGTTCATATCCCTAGAAGTATAACCATCCACTTGTTTAAGTTACGCAAATGAGCACTTGGACTTCTTTATCAAACTAAGGCATGTGCAATTAGGCGCCTCTATCTAAGTTAAAGATCCTGATCCGATCATCCTGGTGTAAGTAGTTAAACGCTTTCACCAAACTATCAATTAGCTCTGTTAAAAGGACTTTACCGAAGTCAATAATTGTAACCTGGTTGGGTTTAACGATCTAAGTTATGCAGATGAGCCTTGGATTGTTTAAACAAATTTTATAACAAGTTATTTGTTGTGCAAGGAAAATTTGTAGCCAACGGATAAAAGAATCAAAAGAATTATCTTTATTCATAAATCCAAAAAACATAAAGTTACAAAAGAATGAAATAAATAAAAGAATTCAAATAATTGTTGAGTTCTTCTTATTACAAAGAATAAATAATAAATAAATTAAAGGTAGTTATGGCTCTCCCAAAATCCTCAACTTATTCGTCGTCTCATCAATAACTCGACAACGAGTCTCCTCCACGGAGTGTTGAGCTTGCTGGCGTAAATCATCATTATTTATTGCGAGTTGCTGGGTCAACCGCTGACGAGACTCTTTAATAACGTGGCTCCTTATTATGCCCTCCTGCTCGAGCTTTCCTTGTTGAAGGACCAGCTCTTCCCATCTCCTGACGGACTCCCCTAACCGAGACTCGCTGGCTTCTAAAATAGCTTGAGCCTTAGCGATAATCTCCTGGGCTCTTAGAATGGCCGTTTGGCTCCCCTCGATCTCGAAGTACACCATCTCCAGGCCCCTGAGAACTGACTCCTGGCTGGCTTGTAGCTCCGCTAACTCCTGTGACCATCCTTCTTCCTGTCGCCTCAGCTCCTCTTGACGAGCTGTTAACTCTGCTCGTAGCCGCGCTAGTTCGATCTTGGTAATCGCTTACACATCTGCTTGGCAAACTGTGTTTAGCGTGTTCACCTGCTCTTCTAAAGCTTCTAAGCGGGCCCGATAAGGAGCTACTCGGTCACGTCCTCTAATCCTTTCAATGTTGTCCAAATAACTGGACAACATTGGGCGTCCAAGATCGAGAAAATCTCTTCCATCCAGGATCATCCCAATACATCTCCGTAATAGCCGCATGAAATCATTAACACTGTGGTTGAAGAACTCTTCAAGAGGGTCCACAGTGTCTGTGTTTAGCATGGGCAGCATTAATGAGGATGTAGCCGGGGGAGGAGTAGCTTCTGCAAGAGTCGAAGAGGAGGAAGCCCGTCCCTATACCAGATTCATGACTTGAAGGGCCAGTAGAGCCAGCAAAGACTTGGCAGAACTGGGAACCCTATGCGAATTATCGCTGGTACAAGTCATTCGAGCAGCGCCACCAGCAGGGGTAGATGATGGAGTGTCTTCACCCGAAGCTCCTCCTGTGGCAGAAGTGGCTTCGAACGAGAACATCAAATTCTCTTCATTCCTTGTTGGCAGACGAGCTGGAGCGGGAGGAGTCACCGGTGTCCAACAGCCACAATAGTAGAGGGCGTCAATACCGCTGGCTGAGGAGCAAAGGGCATACCAACGACAACTGGAAAAGTTTCCTCGGAGCAGACCGTTGGTGTTGGAGATGGCAGGCTTGGAGATGGGGGAGCCTCTTTTGTTGTGGCCGCGACGACCACTGTACTATCATCACTCCCGAGTTCGTCAATCGAAAGAGCTGAAGTAGGAACAGAGAGAGGAGCTGGCGTGAAATAGTCCACACCAAACTCCTCCGCCGAACTACCAAGACCACCCACCGAACCGGTGTGCCAGAGTAATCGAACAGCTCCTCAGACTCCACCCTGGTAGTTGAATGCATGGGAATATGGAGTTGATTACCTGCATTTTAGAAAGCAAACAAGGAGTGTTGCATATAATATAGAAAAAGGAACAGAATATAGGATATAAAATCTAAAAGAACCATACCAGGGAATACAAATTATGTGGTTGGACTAGAAGGAGGAGCCATCGTCATCTCTAAGAGTACACCCGTCTCGTCGCTTAAAGGTTGCGTCATAGTGTACTCAGTCGATTCTTGAGTTGGCAGGCGAACCGCAGCATCAGGAGCATCAGGAGCGTTGGGAGCTTCACCGGGCATACTCTCCTATGCCGGCCCAGATGGCAGAGTTGAGACCAGCAGGTCCGTGGCAAACTGGACAGCTGCCTCTTGAGGGACTGCTAGGATCCCCGGGACCAACTTCTTCTTCTTCTTGGCTGGCCCTTCTCTCGGGGGGTCCGCGGCATTTGACGGTCGGACTCCGGAAACGAGTAACTACGTGTTGAGGAGCACCTCCAACATCAGTATCATCATCGTCACCATTATCGTCATCTCCATCAGAGTCGCCAACATCTAATGGATCGGCCGCCGTGCCACGTCCATTTCCTTTACCCTTACTCTTTTGGCCCCCTTGCGGCTAGAGTAAAAAACCTCTATCTCCTTGCAACAACTCCGGTTGATGTAGAAGTTGGGCACGTCAGCGTTGGCGACACTGTACCACGTGCAGAAGCTAAGAGTCATGCTCAGTTCTGGCGACTTATGAGGCAAGACAAATTCGGCCCCGGTTCCACCAGCTACAAAGTGGAACCAGCCGTGGACGCCCTCGTACAAATTTCCCTCACAGGCCAGCTTCTTGTTTGGGTTACCCACATAGAGTTGAGAGTACCCAAACTGACGCGCAAAGCGGCTTGGAGTGTATGGTTCGATATAATACATGGTGTCTTGACGATACACCAAGTGTCCGGGTCGGATATTAAGGAGCCACTAAAATGCTCCTGAGGATAAGACGGTAAAATTGTCTACTCCCGAGATATCCTTGAATTTTGACCCGTATTCTCCACCGGGAAAGTCGGGGAAGCACTAGAAGATTTCGTAATTTTGGTGATGGCGGAGTGTCTTCCGGATTTGAGATATGTAGTGACTCTTCCATGAGGAGCGTTCGTATAGCTCTACAAGGAATGGCTTGTCAGCTGGGGGTGTTCAGTCGCACTCATCAAAGAGGGGCAGTGCATGACAAGCCACGCCATCAAATAAGTATAAGGCATCTCCACCCTAGAGCTCGGAGTCTTTGCCTTGGCAGTCTCCTTCAACTTGCCTTTTCCTTTCCCCTTCCCCTTGTCGGTAGGAATGAAGCCATTACAGAGCGCTCGTAGTCCACTCTACAGGTTGCTCACCATGGCAGGGAGAAGCCCGAAGGGTCAGCCATATGCAAGTAGAACTGCTGGATACACCACGTTCATTGCAATTGCCTCTTTTGGCAGTGACGGCACGACGCATCTTTTTAAGTATAGCATCAGAAACCCAGCAATAAGGCCTCTATTGGACACTGGGAACTGAGCCTGGTAGTGAAAACTTTTGAAGACGGTGCCAGGGTTGAATCCACCTTCATTTGATTCGGCGGTATAGAATATGGCACGTGTCTTGGCAATACGGCGATCAATCTCCTTGACATCAACAGGAGTGTGGCCGTGAATACTTGCTGAACTCTCTTTAGAGTTCAGATTTGCAAAAAGGTAATCGGCCCACTTCTTATGACCGATACCCTGATTACGCACATCTGCCATGTCGGCACAGATACGGTAATAGCACATCATTTCCCAATAAGTGGCGTAGATGCGCTTATCCCTCACCCTCAGTATATTCAGCTCCTCGATAGTAGGGATGTACTCTTCGTAAGGGACTTCACCCATTGACAACTCGGACACTTCAAATATTTCATGGAGAGTAAGTCCCAGCTCACCCAATGGTGTAAAGAAAGTGTCAGTCTCGGGGTTGTACATCTCCAGGAGACTGAAAAAGTGGTAGGAGCTCTGGAGAATCCCAAATTGAACATTTCTGATGGCTCTGTATAAGCCAATTTCCCTCAGAACTGGTTCATGGGAATCTATCATGTATTGGCGAGGCGGGCCCACCACATGTTGCTAGAAGAATAAACCCAGTCAGGCATCCTGAAGTCGTTGGTTAGGTATTAGCCTCCTTGCGTCATGAATTCACTTAGGAAAGTTTGTGCGCGAGTTGTAACTTCCCCTACTGGGTGCTTCTTGGTGATTCTACCTGGAAGCAACCCAGTGATGCATCTCGTGGGACCATCTTGGTAAGCCCTATGTGGGCCCAACTTACCTGTAGGAACGCAGTCATACTCCTGGCTTAGCCCCCACTCTAACTCACGGTGCATGGCTAGCCTTTGAAGATAGACTTAGGGATAGCTACGCTCCATGCTGGGTAGAAATATCAGTAAGTCGCCAGATTGGTGGAGCCACATGCACTCCTCTTTAAAGAGGATCTGGTCTGAGTGCCCCATTATATCTCCAAAGAGAAATGCGAGCTTCTCTAACACTTCTCGGTTGGTGGTCTCGAAGGCCGCATCAGTAATGACCTCCCTTGCGGTAGCAGGGTGGTACCTGATCAACTTCTCCCTGCGTTCCCTCAAACCTAGCTTGTAAGCCGGGAGATCAGTAGTGAAGCAAAACTGGACCGTCAGATCCGCACCCCCAGCGAATCCAAAGTAGTGTCTATGAGCAAGAGCGTCCACCGAATACCCCACTGTAAAAGAAGAATCAAGAGTTAGAAAAAAAATTTACAAATTCAGAAAATCTTCTAAGTGTAGAAATGCGGAGCTAAAAATAACTCCGCGCGAAGCTAATAGCCTTGCGTTTTTGTATAAGCGCGAAGCTAAAAAGGTAACTTCGCGTTGATATGTAAAATGCGAAGGTAATAGCCTCGCGTTTACAAACGCGAAGCTAAAGTTCATAGGCTCGCGTTGAAACGCGACAGCTAGCCGAAATAGCCCCGCGTTTCCAAAACGCGAAGATAATGCGATAGTTTCGCGTAGAAGAAGACCAGAGGTCTTTCTTCTTCTCCAGGCCGTACGGCCGAAAAACGGTGATCTCGCCGGTAAGGAAGTGATTGGTAGGTTAAAACCAAGCCAAATCACCCCAAAATCACTCTAAAGGATCCAAAAATCAAGATTTTACCTCCGATAGGCGCGGCGAAGACTGCATCACCACTGTGACCGCTGCCTCGGCCGCTGCTAGCGCCGGCCGCCGATGGAGAAGTGGCGCGTGATGAGGAAGTCTTCTTGGGTGCCATGGGTCTTGAAGAAATCGACGAAAACTTAAAAAAACGTTGAAAAATCGCTCGGGTTCAAAGATCGCCGGTCGCCTGAGCTTTGTGTTCTTGTGTTCTTCAAATGAAGTGAAGAAAAAGAAGAGAAGACTCTATTTAAATGAAGAAATCCGCCCCTTGGTATTCGACACGAGAATCGGAGCAATTACTGAGCAGTTACTTACTGAAACGTGAGGCTATTGGCCCTGCGTAAATGAACAAAACACGAAGATAACTTGGTATTTTAACTCCGCGTTCCAGTTTGAAGGTCCAAAGTATTTCAAAATTTGCTAAATTCTAAGTTATTTTGAAAACTTTGGAGGGGGTTCTATTGGCAGTGAAAATTTCTAAATAAACGAGATTTTCCACAATATGATGCGGAGCTAACTTTGTAGCTCCGCGTTTGGCTATTCTTAGCCTCGCGTTGAACAAAATGCGAAGCTAATCGATAGCTCCATGTTTTGACGCGATTAACTCCGCGTGAGCAGATAATTAGAATCACAAATTGATTATGATTGAGATTTGGGCTTATCCAAATACTCAAATTGAGTCCAATCAGAACTATAAATCCAGAGATTTAAATCAAAACTAAGATATTTGATTGAATTCCTTGATGAATACAAATTCTATTTAGATGGAAACTCTCATATTGGCTCAAGGCTATAAATACCCCTTTGAGGAAGCTTTAGGGATCGGATCTTTTTCGACCATAAAAGAAATTCAAGTTACGCGTGAGAGTCTTGAACAAATCAAAATCAATAGAGAAAGATCAAGTCGGTCATCATCTTCATCAAGCAAGAAGATCATTAATATCAGATAGTCAAAAAGAGCTACTAGATAGATCTCATCGCTGCGAGAACCCACTATATTTTGTAAAAGAGAGCGATAATTATAAATCCTCTCGTTTGTTCTTTCTTGTTCACTTTCGTTGTAATCTAAGTTGTATTCAATGGAAGGAGACAAAAGTTTTGCTACGAACAGTGACTTGTTTGGGTTGACAAACAGAGTCGATGACTCACCTGATTGACAGACAGAACCGGTGATTTTTTTTCAAATTGAGGGGTGACTCGCTTAACTGACAAATAGAGCCGGAATAATAAAATTGAGATTAAAGAACCATGGACAGAGATGTACTATTAAACGTACCCATGGGGTCTCGATAAAGGTGTATAGTTAAACATACCGAGATGACCGGGTTAGGGTCGAAAGACCATAGATAGAGGTGTATTGTTAAATGTAACCATGGAATTTTGGCAGAGGTGTCTAATTGCGCATATCTGGAGTTGTGGCGAAGACGCCAAGATGATATGATCATCATCGGTTTCGGCAGAGGAGCCTAATGGCACATGCCTGGATAATTAGTCTGGTGACAGACAGAGCTGGTGATTGGATTAAGATCACTAAAAAAACTATTTGATGTGGTGATTCAAATTTCGTTGTCAAAGATAAGAAGAGCTTAACTTGACAGACTTATTTATTTTGAGATGAGATGGTTCGAATCTCACTGTCAGAGATAAAAAGCTTAACATGACAAATTTGGTTTTTTTCAGACGAGATAGTTCAAGTCTCACTGTCAGAGATAAGATCTTAACATGACAAGTTAACGAAATTTTTAGTAAACCTCCAATTATCAACGGATTTAACATGTATTTACCAATCGCCATTTGTATTGGATTAGCCATGCTATTTTTCTCAGCATGATAAGTTGTCGAAGATTTTTTGTTTGGGCGTAGATGCCAAAAATTTTCTCTCCTTTATCTTAGTGGCTATGAACTTATTGACACCCCCAGTATGATAAGACTAATTAAGAATTTTAGCTTCCTCTTGCCCTTTGCCTCTGTGGCTATGGGTTGTTCATGCTTTTTAGCTCAGCATGATAGATTGTCGAGGATTTTGTTTTCTTTTCCCTTTTACTTTTGAAGTATTTGGTGGTTCATACTTTTACCTTAGCATGAAGAGTTCTCGAGAATTTGCATTCCTTTCCCCTTTACTTTTGAAGCATTTGGTGGTTCATACTTTTACCTCAGCATGAAGAGTTGTCGAGAATTTGCATTTCTCTCCTCTTTGCTTTTGAAGCATTGGGTTATGAGTATCTTTATAGGATAATATTATGACAAATTTATCGTGGAATTTTTAGCAAATTCCAGTTATAAACGGATTTGATATGCTTTTGCTCATCGCCGTTTGCGTTGTGCTAGTCATGCTATTTTCCTAAGTATGATAAGTTGTCGAGAGTTTTGTTTGGGCTTAAATACCAAACGTTCCGTCTTCTCTTTACCTTTTTGGTATTAAACGATCGGTTTCATACTCTTACCCCCAGTATGATAGGGTTGGCGAGAAATTTTTGATTTCTCTTCCCATTGATTTTGACAGCATTGGACGGCTGATTCATTAGCCTTCCCTTCCCCCTTTTTCTGAAGGTAGCTAAATGTAGTATTTCTTCCAGAATTTTGTTATTAATAGGCATCATCATTCTATCGTCGTTTTGATTAATTAGACGATAGGCTCCGTTGAATAGACGGTTTCTACTACAAAAAGTCCTTTCCCCTTGGATTCAAATTTTCCCTTAGTCTTGTGGGTCATGATCATTGGCCTTCTGACAGTTAAGACTAAGTCTCCTTTTTTAAAAAAACTTCGTTTAATTTTTTTATTAAACGTTCTCAAGATGCGCATTTAGTACAACTCAATTTATTACTGCGCGTTCAAGATGTAAGCTTAGCCCTATATCCACGGGTTTAACCTCAAGTTTTAAGCTGGCATAGCCTCGCAACTAGGCTAATATAACTTCGCATTATACGCAGGGTTGGAGTTGTGTGCTGATTTAGCCTCGCACACAGTTAGATTCATGTGCTGACTTAGCCTTACACACTGACTTAGATTAGCATTTAGTTGCGAGCATAACTTCGCATTCCACACAGGCATAGCATTGTGCTTGAGTTATTTTACACAAACTTAGCCTCGCGTCTTGATCCCTTTATGCATGCTTAACTGCAAAGTTTACTAGACGCGGGTCCCACCCCCTATGTGGGCCTCATTTGATTGGTTACGATGAGCTTCTTCTTCATCAGATATTACGCAATGTTGTTATTTGGTCTGATGCCTTAAGTCTCTAACGCAGATCTTGGTCTTCCGCTTCTTGAAGTTTATGTGAGGCTGAGAGTTAGCTTCATATTTTGGCTGTGAACAGAGCCTCACTTTTAGATGACTTTACGCTGGTTTGGTGTCGCATTATATGCGGAGTTTGATTTGCATTGCATACAAGGTATATTGGAGTGGGTCCCACCCCCTGTGTGGGACTCATTTGAATGGTCATTGTAATTCAATTGACCGTCTTCTTTTTTTTTTAAGTTTATCCGAGGCTAATAGTTAGCTTCGCATTTTGAACTTCTTCACGCTTTGGATCTGCCTCGCGTGTTATGTATATCGCATGCTGACTTATCTTTGCGTGTTGAGAGCTTTATGCCTGGCTGCAATTTTACCTTGTATCCTACATCTCTTCCAGTAATGAAAGTCATGCGGTTTGCCAGATAGCCTCGCGTATGTGTTATCCTCGCATTTCAACTGTTTTACATGGGGTTGCAAATTAGTCTCGTATTTTGGAGGTTTTGCATTTTTGAATGAGTCATATACGCTGACTTTACTTTGCATAGTCTTGCGTTACTCGTAGGTATTAGCCTTGCGTTCTTTACACTGGCTTCATAAATATCTTTGTTTGGTTGGATATGGGTCTCACCCCCTACATGGGACTTGTTTGACTGTCCATGAGATTCGTCACGTTGTAATAGACTACTTTCCCTTCTTTGCAATAGACTATGTGGGGCTGAATTTTAACCTCGCATTTATGTCCACTTTTGCACTCTGAATGTGTTTTGTGTGCTGGCTTAATCTTGCGTACTAGTATAACCATACACGATGGTTTAGTTTTGAGTTAGCCTCGTGTCTGGATAACTTTACGCTGGCTTATTCTCGAGTTAGTTTCATGCCTTAGATGATTTTACGATGGCTTAACATCACGTTGTACGTGAGCCTAGCCTCGCTTTCTTACTTTGGACTGTTTGACTTCATATTTTTACCCCTAGTATGATAGGATTAGCGAGAGTTTTACTCTCTTCCCGTTGCCTTGGTGGTATTGGGCAACAAAAACTCGTACATTTTTTTATTTTTTCCTTCTTTTTTTCTTGTTTTATTATTTAAATTTTTTTATTTATGACAATTATTTTGCTGTCGTTGCATTCGTGAACACCTTTTCTGCTCAAGTCTCTACTGGATCACATTTGTATCGATAAGTCCCTGAATTTTATATTTCAGAACATAGCAATGTTTGGTTGGGTGTCCAATATTTTGATAGTAGAGACAATACTTGAGATCTGTTTTTCCAGCTTCCTCTGGCTTTTGGTTTTCGGATAATCTGAGCATTCTCTTTTTATTTAGTAGGTGGAACAATATGACTACTTGTTCATCTTTAAAATTGTATGTTTGTTGCGATTTAGAAGAATCTCAATTATTTTGTGGTTTTTTGTTTGCAGCAGATTTGGTGGTTATTGCCTCATTTCCCTTAGAATGGGATGATTGGGGTCGTGGATGATTCATAACCATCCTTTTCTGGGCATGGTATTCATTAATATGTCAGATTATGTCCTCTTCTTACTGCCCTTATTTGATTAGATCCTTCTAGGTTTTAAACTCTACTACTCCCATTTTGACTAATATTCTGGTCCGAAGATTGTGTTTGTAAGTCTCTACCAATATTTTCTGCGACATGCCATGTGGGTATCGCACTGACATTTTGTGAAAACGCTCAACGAAACTTTTAACCGTCTCATCTTCTTTTGCTTGTTTACTAAAAGAGAGTAGATGGATACTTCGGTATCGCCTTCGAAGAAGCGAGCTAGGAACTTACTTTCCATATCAGACCAGACATTGATGGTTCCTGGAGACAGCTGCATAAACCAAGTGAATGCAGTCCCTCGTAGGGTACTTGTAAAAATCTTGGTCATCACCGGGTCATTACCCATGAGATGGTCGGTCTACGAAAGAAAATAGTACATATGCTGATTTGGAGATCCTTTCCCATCATATGATTCTAACTTCAAAGCTTATACTTTGGCAGAAACGGTGCGGATTCCTACTCTATTGGGTAGGGTCTCGTAATCCGCATCTCCTGCAATCCTTTTCGGTGCTTCTATTTGACTTTGAATCTTCTCCAATTTTTCGACGTGAGGATCAACGAAATACTCCTCCTCATTGCCTTTTCCTTCGACATCTGGATTGGGTTTGATCTCATCCTTCTTGGTTTTATTAGAAAAGGAAGAACCCCATGCTCTGTCTTTTGTGTTCCTTTGAGTGTTGTCCAATACCTTCGCAAGCATCGCTTTGAGGTCCTCGATACTCCTTTGCTGCTCTTGGATGAGGCGTTCTTACGCCTCAATTTTTTGACTTATCTCGACCGACCGTTCGACCATGTGGACCGTCCTCCTGCCGAACTAAGAGGAAGCGTGTGATCGCAACATTGCTATGGTCAAATACTCGCTAAACTCTTCATATTCCTCATCAGGACCCCCTACCAATCTTTCATAACCGCGAGGAGCCGTCGCGCTTGACCTAAGGCGTGTGTGATGATAAATTTCATATGCTTTCCTATCAGAGACATACTCTTCGACGACTGGTTTCTTACCCTTATTCATCATATTTGACGTGAAAGTGTTTGCCATAAAATTGTAAATGATTTTTTATTAAACTTTTTCAATGAAAGATTACAACTTCAGTGATTTTCCATTTACAGAAAATGAGGAAAATATAATTTCCTTTTTGTTTAAAACTGGGCTCTAAAGTAGCTGTGGAAGACGATCCTACTCTCCATTGGCACTTTGCTTAAAATTTTAATTGGCGAAAATTTTGAAGTTTTGATAGCACCAGCACTTAAGCAAAAATAGCTTCTTTTCTTTAATACCGATCTCTCAATGCATTTTTCAGCTTAAGCTTCTATTATTTATAGAGATTTGGAGACTTTTAATTAAGTTGATATAACTGTTCAACTGTTGGCTTGTACGATATGAGAATTATAAGTTGGAAAGTTGTACTCGTGATTGAAGTTGGTTAAAATAATATCATGTAATTTTGAAATTGTCATTGTAATCCCGTGTAATTGTAGCCGAAATGCTCTAATTGTTTGAGCAGGATATTGTTCTGCCAGAAGATCCGAATGGACTTTTTCTACCGAGAGATCAAGTTATTCGGTAAAATTTACCTGCCCATGTTATTGTGACTGAATCCCGATGGACGGCTGAATTTTTACGGGAACTTCTAGTAGCTTCTGAACTTCCAAAACATGGCTCTAGTGGATTGCACCATGCTAAAGCCTTTGATTGTCAATCTAGAGCTGCTTAAAGATGTCTGACTTCTGAACTAATATTTACATTGTCAAGTACAGAAATGATAACCATGGTTAACTCTGCCTCAGACTTACTTGGTAAGGGCAGATCATGGACCCCACCAAGCTGGCTAGATGAAGTTCGGGGGGCTGTAACATATCATTGATTGGCTGAACCAAGAGTCCAAAGGATGTCTGCTTCCTTTTTTTCATGCCTGCTTGCTGTAGGCCCAAAGATGAGGAGGAACTAGGAAGACTAATGACATTTTGGTATATCACCTACTGTTCATGAATTGCTATTGATCTCTATGCCAATGTTGAAAATAACGCGTTATGAAACCTGTTATATTGCGTTATGAAACCTAACGTAACTCCAACGCTACATAACAATTGAAAATAACTCAGTCCACCATAACAGTACGTTTTCTTATGTTATTTTACATTATATTACGTTATTTATAATTATTTTTTTAGTAATTTCTATATTGTTGTTGATTATTATTTTGATTATTAGCGAATTGCTATAATTTTCTAACTTAATTAGTTGTTGGCTTGTTTGATTGTTTGTGGATTCAAACTTGTTAATTTACAATAGTTTACTTGATCGCTTCTTGTAATTCATATTCGGTTGCTAAAATATCTTATTTGTTGATTCCATTGAATTTTTAATGGAATTGAAATCAACAATTATAAATAAGATAAATTATACATTATAAAATATAAATTACAACAATAATAATAACTAGAGTTAAAATAAAAAATTAAAATCTTGTTTTCTTTATTAGACGATGAAGTTAATATAATTTATGAAAATAAATGTGAAATTTATTGTAAAACTTAATAAATATTATTATAGATTATGTATTATAAAATTATTTTATATTCTTTTCTTAGATAATTTATATTTATTTTTTAATTTATAGAAAAAATTATATAGTTTTTTATTTTTTAATTAAATAAATAGAAAATTGTATAACATATTATATGTTACGCTATATGCAATATAACCCAACAGAAACAAAACGTTACTTTAACGTTATCGCTATTTTAAACATTGCTATGTGCATTCTGTATAAAAACTGTGCGCCCATATAATTTTTGAAGTTGAAACTCTTCTTCGGAAAACGGGACATAGATACATGTGGGAAACTCTTCATATTCCACATTCTATTAAGAACTTGGCATTCTATTAAAAAGTCATTAATGGAACATGTCAAAATACATAGGTATATGAAATATAAAGACATAGATATAAATCACACACAAATTTTCTTCAAAATCTTCTAAAGCAAAATGGTGGATGAATATTAATCCTGACTGCTACTTCATGTCATCCTCCTCTCCTTCCTCTTTGTCAATGTCACCGAAGGTAGCGTTATCCTGCTTTAGATTACATAACATACATATGAAATGAACCGTACGTGTTAATAACCAAGTTAATTTGGTAGATCATGTGCTAATTGTTCTGATTATCATTTTAAACTAAAATCAAACTTCTTAATGGAATATTCACACAACGTATAATAACCCCGCTCCTAATAGTCACATTCAAGTTACTAAAAATAGAAAGCAGGATATACATAATGACTATGTTTGAGGAGACCCAAATAATCATTGAACTTATTTTTCCCTTGGGAGGAGTTCGTACATGTTCAGAAGTACCCCATGTGAATACCCAGAATATTGAGTAGTTATCCACCATCATGTTGACTACAAAGTAAGATCAGTTCTGAAAAATATGCATGGGATTTACTCGGTGCAGTGTGTTGAATTAGAGAGCTGTTCCGCACCAACAGATTTTGTGAGATCCATTATGGTTCAAATCCATTGTCAAAATTCAAAATTCACAAATCAAAACATCTAGGAGTGTCCACACACACACTTTTATATATATATATATATATATATATATATATATATATATATATATATATATATATATAACGGAAAATTCACTGACGGTGAAGGGATTTTCTTCACCATCGCTTATGTGGATCAATGAAAAGGGAACACGTGGCGCCAATCAAGGTAACAAATAAAAGAATTCTCTTAATCGTCCTTTAAGTAGTGCCACGTGTACCCGTTTCATTGGTCCACCTAAGCCATGGTGAAAAAAGTCCCGTCACCATCAGTGAATTTTCCATTTCCTCGTGTGTGTATATATATATATATATATATATATATATATATATATATATATATATATATATATATATATATATATATATATATATATATATATATATATATATATGTGCGCGCGCGCGCGTATTTATATATCTTATAAGTAATATGAGAGTTGTGAGCTATTAAAGAAAGAGAGGTTCCGTCATTATGAGAGATGCGAGAGATAGAGAGATAATTAGATCTGTTTTTGTAATTTTTTTCCTTATAATGAATCTCTTTTATTCATGTAGATGTAGGTAGATCCAGCCGAACCATGTTAATTTCTTGTATTTTTCTTGTGCTTATTATACGTTTCTATCCCGTTTTCTTGAGGTTGTATCTCGTGGTGATTCAAGGTCTAGGTCTGATTAAGAGTTTCGATTCGAATAAGTGGTATCAGAGTCAGAGTTATGGATACAGGATCGAAGTTGTGAGGTGGCGGATTTGATGTCGAGTCTACAAAGAGGTTCGCGGAGACATTACGAAGTAGATTAAGCAAGAAGAAAAAGAATAAAAAGATTGCCGGGGGATGGCCACCCTGGTGAACAAGGTTGGCGGCCAACAGGAAGCCAGCGTGCCCCGCCGGCGGCGCTGCAGGCGCACGCCAGTACAGGATGCGCCCGCTCAGATGCACGGCGGCGCGCGGCGGTGCATTGGCCTATCTGTATGAAGAGTGGGGCTGCCCAGGTACGGTGGCCGTGGAAAGGCAGTGGAAGGCGGTGCTTGGGTTCCTAATCGATTCAGATAAGGAATTTCCTTTTGATTAGGATCTAGTATTTTGGATAAATACAAAACATCAAATTGATTTAATGATGTGTCATATTGACTAACGGTGTGATTTTTTACTGGTTTCAGAGTGGCAAACACCATAAAGATTGGCTAAAACTAATATAGGAGTTTGAGGTGCATATCTATGGGTGTGGTTGATTGGTGCGTGAATTGAAAAAATTAGTGTCCAATTAAGGTGACTTTGGATTCGAATCAAATGTTTTTTAGTAATCCAAATACATTGGTGGATGCGGATTGGGTAAAACCCACTTTTTTA